>CM035097.1:17643535-18243535 GCA_020205505.1 Panax japonicus
TATAAACTCTCTCTATAGTTTTTCTCTCTAGAGTTCAGTAAATTTGTAAGAAAATAATGAAGGAATGAGCTTCTATTTATAGGAAAATAGAATACATAGTAACTAATCCATAAACGGTCCAGATTGATTTACTTTAATCCGACGGTTCATATTTAAAGAAAAATCTTTTAAATAAAATATAATATATTCTACTTATATAAAAAGATTTTTACTATGCAAACACTATGCGGGCACTATACAAATACTATGCATAATAAAATATAATATATTCTATTTATAGAATAACTTTAATAAAGTATTCTGTTTTATATAAAAAGATTTTACTATGCAAAATACTATGCATAATAGAATATAATATATTCTATTTATAGAATAACTTTAATAAAGTATTCTGTTTTATATAAAAAGATGTTTCTATTTTATTACGTGAATAAAACAAAACTTCTAAATCAACAATAATTGAATCAAATAATGTGAGATACTATGCAGCAACTATTGTAGCAATAATTGAACAAAATTGAGTAACTTCTCACATAAATATCAATAATCAATACGTGTGCTACTATGCAACAATGCGTATTACTGTACTTTTACTACCGAGTAGCTCAATAGTATCAACGGTAAAACTTTCGCCGTTATTTTCAATAAAATATTTTTGTCATTTTCTCAATCCGACAATAATTCCGTTGTGGACCAATGATTGTGCCGTCGTACGGATATTTCCTGTTTAAAATGAATATTTTCCGACCAATCGAATATAATATGACAACTTGCATACTTTGTAAAATTTATAAATATTACCCACAACTATAACATTATCTCAAATTCACACCATAATATAAAAATATTATTTCGAGAAAATTAATTCTTTATTCATAAAATTCGGGGTTTCACAATCTCCCCTCCTTATGGAATTTTGCCCTCAAAATGTACCTGGTATGCCGAACAGGTGAGAATATCTTGACTTCATTTTAGATTCTAACTCTTGAGGTATAACCCTTGAGTGTTGGATACGATTCTTCTTATCCAAGCATTTAACACGAGATCTCATACGTTAAATCATCCGCTATCTCGTCTGATTCTAAATTAATAATGTGTTTCGGGTCATCCACATATTTACGTAACATTGATACGTTAAAAACGTTATGAGCACGCGACATACTTGGCGGTAAAACGAGTCTATAAGCCACAATTCCTACTCAATCGAGAATTTCAAATGGGCCAATTAAATCGAGGGTTGAGATTTCCTCTCTTCAGCAACTCTTGCTTCTAGAATAACGCCCTCTTGAACCTTCTTCTTCACATTCATCAGATTCGGGTATGTAACTTGAGCGTCTTTAACTTTATCGATTAAAGTCAATTTTACTCGTATATTCGTTATCTTCACGTGGGTCCCTAGAGTTTTTAACTCTATCTTCATCATTTACAAGTTATACGAAATGAGTCTTTGTGTTAACAACATCGCACTTGTAAACGCATACGATCTTCTACTCAACACGTCAGCTACCACGTTCGCTCTTCCACGATGATATTGAATAGTACGATCGTAATCTTCAGCAGCTCGAGTCAACGTCTTTGGCGTATGTTATGTTCGTTTTAGTTGAAGAAATATTTTGAGGGTTTAAGAAATGGGTTTTGTACTGGTGTCAATACAAAATTCGATTTCACGATCTGGGGTAGGCTAAGAAGTCTTTAGGAATACGTCAAGAGATTTATTAATGATAGAAATATCATTCAAAAATAGTACTCTCATCCAAGACTTGGATAGTACGTCACATTGATACCTATCAACTTACCATCGTCATTCACGACGTCGCCTACAGAATGTCTGGCTTCGGTGTATTCCTAGACTTGAAAGTCATCAACAAAAGGATCAGGGCTCTTTACTTATGGCTTGATATGACAATGATTGAATTTAGTGGTTTGGTTGCTTGAATTCACATAATAGGTTGGTTAGGAATATGAAAGCTAACAACCTTACGAAAAACATGATGAGTAATTAACCAATCGTTTCCTAAAATCGCATCAAAGACAAGTATTTTCAAAAAGACAAGATCAACACGTAAGGTGAAAGTGTCGATTTGAATCAAATAAGTTTATAAACAGTGGAGGTAACGAAGGTTTCTCCCAATGGAGTTTCAATAGATAAATCAAAGTTTAACTTCTCCGAAGTTAAGTACAAACATTGAACACAACTAGGTGAAATAAAAGAGTGAGTAGAACCGGTATCTAACACGGTATAGACTTCGTAAGAGCTTATGATTAACTTACACATGATAATTTTATTCAGGTTCCTCGTCACGAGAGAAAAAAAAACGCTCTCTCTTAAACTACCGACTTTGGCTTGTCTAGGACATCCTTTGGCATCTTTATTCCAGCTGGAATCGACTTCATTATACGAAAAACTTGATCTAGGGGACCTTCTCTTCCGCAATTAAAACATGCTTTGGACTGCTGCGTACAGTTTGGACGGATGTGTCCCTCCTATCCCTATTTGAAACATACGACCGGTGGTCGTTCTTCTTCCTTTAAAACGGGTGCTGGTACCGACGTCTTTACGTCATTGTTGAACCTTCTCTTCTTGAAATGTTCATTCTTATTATTTTGGCCATGATTACCACCGAAGTGGTTACCATTCTTGGCATGATAATTTCCCCCGCGATAGTTATCATTGTTCTGATGGCCATTACCACCGGTATGATTATTATCGTGTTGCTGGTCATTACCTTTTGGTTGTGATGACTCATTATCGCGCTCCACTAACTGAGCCCTATTCACAATATCTGAATATAAACAAAGTTTGTGAGAAATAAGGTATTGACGTATATCGAGTTTCAAACCTCGCAAAAACATTCGCGTCATTCGCTCCTCATTATCAACCAAATGGGATGCAAACCGGGATAACTTCGCAAACTTAGCCTCGTACTACGACACGGTCATATTGTTTTTCTCCAGCTTGATGAATTCTACCTCCTTCATGTGACGAATACTTTCAGGAAAGTACTTGTCATTGAATAGTTCTTGGAACTTCTCCCAAGACATCTTGAGTGCGTCAGGCTGGGTACGTTTTACAGATTCCCACCAATGATCTCCTTCTTCACGCAACATAAAGGTGGCGAATGGAACCTTTTGCTCCTCTGAACATTCCAAGACATCAAATATCTTGGTAATCTTCTTTATCAATGTCTCCGCCTTAAGTGGTTCTGGCTTTCCCAAAAACTTCGGTGGTCCCAGCTCCTTGAACTGTTTAGCGGTGACCGTCCGAGAGTTATCAGTATTTCTACCTGCATTTTGGACATGAGCTGCCTTCGCCTATTGTTGCATGAATTGCATAAAGTTTCTGACCATTCCATCATTCACCATTTCATCGGTGTTATTATTTTCATGAGGAGTATTGTCCTCTAGTTGCACATTATCCTGATTATTGATCTGTGGAGACTCAACGGTCTCCTGTGCTCCATTGATAATCTCAACATTCTCGGATGCCATTTTCAAATACTGCCACAAAATAAGGGTTAATTAACATATCACATATTATTCCTATACTTTGACCGACCAATTAAATACCAAATAAACTTAGGTAGGTCATACTAGCGAAGGAATTTCCCCGTCTCTCCCCTCCTAGTTCTTATCTCACATCTTAGCCAGGGATCATATCCCTAAGCTTTGATACCAACTGTGACGCCCCCAAAATTAAGTATACATCACCCATCTTGGGTCGTCAGATACATGGTACAGAATTCAAATACAACTGTCGTGTACAATACGACAAAATAAAAACTGTGAGTATGAATACAATTATTGTCTACTAGAGATTATACAAACTCAAAAGGAGTCCTCATTACAATTATTAATACACTATTTCACAGAATAGTGAGGACTACTAATGCTATCCTCTGGACCGTCACTCCGTTCCCCGACTAGTCCCTGCTTTGTTCTCATTTCCTGAAGAGAACAGTGAAAGAAAGGGTGAGCTCAACTAGCCCAGTAAGAAATATTATGACTAAGATAATGCAGAATAAATTATCGTTAGCCTTCAACAGTATTAAACTGATAAAATATAATAGACATCAAGTTTAACTGCAGCGGAACACGCAATCTATTAAAAGATTCAAGTAGAGAATAGAATCTACTATCTTTTATGATTTAAAAAGTTTTTCATCACTTTTATCGCTGAGACTCAGTTCAATAAATAATCCACATCATTAAATCATCCTTGCACTACAGGCCAAGGATATTCTTTAGTATCACGACCACAAATTATCCATGCACTACGGGCCAAAGATAATCGTGTTTTCATCAACGGTCCTGATCATGCCATAAAACAATTCATCTTTGCTCCCTTGGCCGAAGAGAATCCATAGCCATAATCATACCAAAAACTGTCCATCAATGCACTACAGGCCAATGAGGACTTTTAATTTTCACATCATTTGTAACATTACGGTCATGATTATACCGAATAATCCCTAGTCATAATCATACCAAGTCCATCTATGCACTACAGGCCACAAATGACTTTCAACATAACATAAACATGAGGATGATGACAATGATATAAGAATTCAATAAAACAAGTTCAAGAATTAATTTGTCCAAGAACTACTAACGTCCAAATTGTCAATATGATACTGCTTTGTAGAGTAAAATTCAAGAATGATCAGAAGAATATTTCCATGAAAAGATACTGGATGAAGCGCAAATATCAAGGATATTCTACTAATTTCATGGAGTATAGAAGTCAAAACTTTAACCAACTGAGTATAATAAAGAATGGAATAACAAAATAAATCAACATACATGCGGTACTTCGCATCGACAGGTTATTCCAACAGAATAATATTAACGGAACCAGGTCAGACAAAATTTGCACCGACATGATGTTCCAACAGAATAATAAAGACGGAACCAGTTCCGGTGTAAAACACACAGACAGGAAGTTCCAACGGAATAATAATAAAGACGGAACCAGGTCCGGTGTAAAACACACAGACAGGATGTTCCAACGGAATAATAATAAAGACGGAACCAGGTCCGGTGTAAAACACACAGACAGGATGTTCCAATGGAATAATAATAAAGATGGAACCAGGTCCGGTGTAAAACACACAGACAGGATGTTCCAACAGAATAATAGAAGAATGTCACCAAGTATAGAGTAGCCCGCATATACAGGTTATTCCAACAGAACAATAAAGAAATGGAATAATAGAAGTTCTCTTCTTGAATACAAAAGAATAATATCCCTTACCGTAAAATAATACCTGATATAAGAGTAGTGAAGTAGCAGAAAACTTTTCTTCTATCTCTCTATAAACTCTCTCTATAGTTTTTCTCTCTAGAGTTCAGTGAATTCGTAAGAAAATAATGAAGAAATGGGCTTCTATTTATAGAAAAATGGAATACATAGTAACTAATCCATAAACGGTCCAGATTGATTTACTTTAATCCGACGGTCCATATTTAAAGAAAAATCTTTTAAATAAAATATAATATATTCTACTTATATAAAAAGATTTTTACTATGCAAACATTATGCGGGCACTATACAAATACTATTCATAATAAAATATAATATATTCTATTTATAGAATAACTTTAATAAAGTATTCTGTTTTATATAAAAAGATTTTACTATGCAAAATACTATGCATAATAGAATATAATATATTCTATTTATAGAATAACTTTAATAAAGTATTCTGTTTTATATAAAAAGATATCTCTATTTTATTACGTGAATAAAACAAAACTTCTAAATCAACAATAATTGAATCAAATAATGTGAGATACTATGCAACAACTATTGTAGCAATAATTGAACAAAACTGAGTGACTTCTCACATAAATATCAATAATCAATACGTGTGCTACTATGCAACAATGCGTATTACTGTACTTTTACTTCCGAGTAGCTCAACAGTATCAACGGTAAAACTTTCGCCGTTATTTTTAATAAAATATTTTGTCGTTTTCTCAATCCGACAATAATTCCGTTGTGGGGTCCACCAATGATTGTGCCGTCGTACGAATATTTCCTGTTTAAAACGAATATTTTCCGACCAATCGAATATAATATGACAACTTGCATACTTTGCAAAATTTATAAATATTACCCACAACTATAACATTATCTCAAATTCACACCATAATATAAAAAAATTATTTCGAGAAAATTAATTCTTTATTCATAAAATTCGGGGTTTCACATTAATCCTCATTTGATGATATCCAGAACGAAGATCGATCTTTGAAAAGAATTATGCTCCTTGCAACTGGTCGAGCAGGTTTTCAATGCGAGGTAGCGGATACCTATTCTTGATGGTGATATGGTTCAATTCTCGGTAGTCAATACAAAGTCGCATACTCCCGTCTTTCTTCTTTACGAATAAAACAGGAGCACCCCAAGGAGATGTACTAGGACGAATGAAACCGATGTCTAATAACTCCTGTAGTTGGACTTTTAACTCCTGAAGTTCAATAGGAGCCATTCGATATGGGGTTTTAGAAATGGGTTTTGTACCCGGCTCAAGGTCAATAAAGAATTCAACATCACGTTCTGGGGGTAGACCAGGAAGTTCTTCAGGAAATACATCAGGAAATTCTCTAACAACAGAAATATTATTCAAATCTGACTTGTCTTTGTTCAAATCCATAACATGGGCTAAGA
Source organism: Panax japonicus (assembly GCA_020205505.1). NCBI lineage: Eukaryota > Viridiplantae > Streptophyta > Magnoliopsida > Apiales > Araliaceae > Panax > Panax japonicus. The sequence continues at coordinate 17,650,206 of CM035097.1, forward strand.
AATCTTGACATCCGCTTTTCAATAAACAAATAGCTTTATGGCTTGATATGATAGTGATGAGTGAGTTTTATACACATGAATTGGATACATTCGGGCTTAATTTATTGTTGTTCTCAAGTCTTTTAGGATGTTTTTATGTGTTTGTGTCTATTCATGCATGTTTTATATTGTTTTGTAGGATTTGGGACAAAAATTACATGGATCGACGTTCGGGGTGGCTAGATTCTCGTTTTCGGCTTGCCATTTACATAGCAGTCACTTCAGAGCCAATTTGACTATCTCTCTGGACATTATTTCGGAACACTTCAATAATGAAAGTTGTAGATCTACTTCTCCTCTTTCCAGAACATCTTGAATCATCTAAATCGGAGTTCAGACGAAGAAGTTATGGCCGTTTTCCCAAAGGACGTCGGAGCAGAAAATATCAAGTTTTTGGGCCAGCGCCGGGGCGCTATTTCTAGTGTATTTGGCAGAGCCGGGGCGCTGGGGGGCAGAATCCCAGCGCCGTGCCCAGCGCTGGGGCGCTGGGGAAGGGCCTGGTGATGGCCTGGACGCGTTTTGGGCAAATTTTGACACCTTTTTGACTCCAAATAGGATTGGGTTTGTTCATAAGCTAAAAATTAGACTTGTAATCTATAAATACATGATGTAAGGCATCAAATAAGGGGAGATTACATAGCTTAGATTAGATATACACTCTAATAGATTAGAACATAACCCTAGTTCTTATTAGTTTTGGAGATTGAAGCAACTTGGAGATCATTGAAGATCAAGAGCAAGAGCAAGAGGGGATCATCAGATTTGCTGACAACAGATTCTATTCTCTTCTCTTATCATACTTTTATCTTTTAATGCCTATTCTGTTGTGGATTCTTGGTTTCCATTCATTAATTATGAACTAACTTTTTTTTATTAAGATTTCAATTGAACTTTTTATGGCTATGAATTAGTTATTCATTATATTCCAATTATTTATGTTAAAGTGAGTTGTTTATCTTGTCTTATGCATATTGCTTAATTATCTGATCAGTAATTACTTTGTTACTCTAGAAGAAATTGGAAGAGGAATTTTAGGGTTAGAACTGGGCATGATATCATGTGACTTAGTTATTTACAAAGTGAATAATTAGGTTTGTGAATTGAATGGAAATATCTGTTCACCGCATTTAACACATAAGAAATTGGGATTAGAAAGAGTTTAATTCACTTATTTTGCATAGGAATATAGCAAGATTAATCTGGATTAAATAGAAGGCACTTGATCACTTGGAAAAGGACTTTTAACATTTGAGAATTCCTGTTAACAATTCAGTAGGTATAATAATTGGAATAATTGGATAATTGATTTATAATTCATAATTGGGGATATTGAAGTCTTAATCTTTATTTATTTGAATTCATTCGTTAAAATCTTAGTTTTAATTAGTTAATTTAGTTTTCTTAATTAGAAAATTCACAATTTGAGATTGTTTAAATAAAATTAGTTTTGTTAAGAATTAGTATTTGGTGATTTTTATTAAATAATTCCTCGTGGGAACGATACTCTACTTTCACTTTATTACTTGTTGACCACGTATACTTGCGTGTTGTGCGTAACTAGATTTTACTCAACAGATAGTGACTTATTTTAGTGGTTTAATTATTTGAATTCGTATGACAGGTTGGTTAGGAATATGAAAACTAACAACCTTACGAAAATAATCAATTTTGGCATGATGAGTGGTTAACCAATAAATTCCTAAAATCACATCAAAAGCAAGTATCATTAAAGAGATAAGATCAACAGGTAATGTGATAGTGCCAACTTGGATTAAGCAAGATTTATAAACAGTGGATGTAACCAAAGTTTCACCCAACGGAGTCTCCACTGATAAATCAAAGTTTAATTTCTCAGGAGTCAAGTTTAAACGTTGAGCACAAACAGGAGAGATAAAAGAATGGGTAGAACCGGTATCTAGTAAGGTATAAACTTCGCAAGAGTTAAATATTAGCTTACCCGTAATTACCTCGTTTGGGTTCCTCGCGTTTTAGCCAGTCACGACAAACGCTCTTCAAGGAACCGCTGATTTAGACTTATCCGGGACAGCCCTTGGAGTCACCATCCCCGTTGAACTTGGTTTTGCTATAGAACAATCCCGAGCTATATGGCCTTCCTTTCTATAATTTTTACATACCTTGGATTGTTGTGGATAGTTTGGGCTGATATGTACCTCTTTCCTGCATTTGTAACATCTAAATGGCGGTCATTCTCCTCCCCTAGAATTTGTTGATGGTACTGGTGTTGCTGCTGATGTCTTCCCGTCATTGTTGAATCTTCTCTTTCTGAAATTTCCACTTGACTCACCTCTCCTATTATCATGTCCACGATGACCACCCGAGTGGTTACCGCCTTTGTTCGTATTTTTCCTTCCTCATTGGTTATCATCGCTCTGATGACTGTTGTCACCGGTATGACCCTGGTTGTGGTCCCTCGGTTGAACATACTCACTATCTCTCTCTAATAATTGAGCCCTGTTGACGAATCTCGGATTTTAGACCTCTCATAAACATCCTTGTCATTCGTTCCTCATTCTCTACCAAATGAGGTGCAAACTTGGATAACTCAGCGAACTTCGCCTCGTACTAGGACACCGTCATGTTGTTTTGTTCAAGTCTTATAAACTCTACCTCCTTCATATGAAGAATACTTTTAGGAAAGTACTTGTCATTGAATAGTTTCTGAAATGTTTCCCAAGACATGTTGAGTGCAGCAGGCTGGGTACGCTTCACAGACTCCCACCAGTAGTCTGCCTCACCGCGGAACATAAAGGTGGCGAATGGAACCTTATGTTCCTCCGTGCATCCCAAGACATCGAATATCTTGGTAATTTTCTTGACCCATGTTTCCACCTTGATCGGATCCGGCTTTCCAATAAATTCTGGTGGTCCCAACTCCTTGAACTGCTTAGCTGTGACAGATCGCGCGTTGGTATCACTTCCACCCGTATTTTGTACACGAGTCTCCCTCGTCTGATTTTGCATGAAATGCAAAAAGCTCCTAAACATTCCATCATTCATCGTTTGCTCGGTAGTGTTGTTTACAGGAGGAATATTGTCTTCCTGTTGTACGTTCTCCTGGTTTGTGACTAAAGGTTGTTTCACAGTCTCATACACTCCATTGTTAACGTTCTCAGCATCCATTCTTAAATACTGCCATAAAACAATGGTTAATTAAACAAATTAACATATTATATAATATCCCTATATTATGACTTACCAACAAATAAGCTTAGATAGGACACACTAGCGAAGGATTTACTCATCTCTCCTTTCCTAGTTCTATTCCCCGATCTCCGCCAGAGATCATATCCCTAAGCTTTGATACCAACTGTGATGACCCCAAAATAGGTATACAACACCCATTCTGAGTCGCCAAATACATGGTACATAAAGCAAACTACAACTTCAATAATACAATTGTCGTGCAAAATATGACAACACATACTGTGAGTTTAAATACAAATATTATCTTCTAGAAAATATCCACACTCAAATAAGTCCGCATTACAATTATTCAAACACTATTTTATAGAAATAGCGAGGACTGCTAAAACATCTTTCTAGAACCATCACTCCATACCCCGACTAGATCCTGCTATGTTCTCACCTCCTGAGAAGAAAAATGGAACAAAAAGGAAAAAAGTGAGCTCAACTAGTCCAGTAAAGAATATTATGACTAAGATAATATACAACAAATTATCATTAGTCTTCAACAGGGAAAAATCTGATAAAATATAATATACAACAAGTTTTAGATCAACAACTGCAGTGGAAACAACAATCCATTAGAAGAGTCAAGTAGAAAATGAATTCCATTATCTTCTAAGATTTAAAAGTCCATCATCAATATTTTATCCCTGTAACATCAATCAATATATATCTTGAATCAAATATTCATCTTTGCACTACAGGCCAAAGATATTCATTTGTATCACCAGTTGGTCATGTTCATCTCAACACCTGTTCATCTTTGCACTACGGGCCAAAGATATTCATCAGTTAATCATTTATCTTTGTACTACAGGCCAAAGATATTTAGCAATATCATCATTTAGGACTGAGGATGATAAAAAATATTTTAAAGAAAACGAATCCAGTGAGACAGAAGGACAAAAGTAGGGATTCGTATAACAGTTTATCCAAGATCAATAATACTCCATAATAACCAATTTTAAAGCAAAATTCAAGAATAAAGATCAAAATATGGATACAATCAAAGATAGTAACCATAATAGACATCTTGGAAAAAAAGAAGAAAATTTTATTTTTCGGTGAATAATGTCGTATTCGTGAATAGTGCCTTATACGTGAATAGTAACCCCGACATAAAAGTTCCAAATTTTATAAAATGTTCAGATTAATACTTCGGCATAATGATATTGAAGAAATAATATCATATATGAAGAAAATAACATCCTTTACATCAAAATAACCGTACTTCTGACTGAATTTCGAATATGGTGCTGACAGAAACTTGTACTGAAAAATATAAACTCACAAAGTATCTAAATACTCACAAAATACGCTCGATAATATAGAGAGAGAAAGAGAGAAAGTTTATGTTTCTGGTGTAATTTTTAATTCTAACTTAGCCCTCTATTTATAGAAAAGTGTTAGCACGCCGAAGCAGACTTGACCTGCAACCTGATGGCTTTACCTGCTACTATTGCCACCCACCACATTTGAAATAAAATTCAGCACATTTCTTCACCAACCACAAGTGGGGCCCACTCAATTCTAGAATTTTTCCACCAAAATCATTTATAAACCTAATTTCTGAATCAGTCACCTCTTAAAATTCATAACAAATCATACATTCATATTTAACGGTTCAAAATTTGTGGACATATACTCAACTTATATATGTATAACATATCCAAAAATCACAACGATCCAACGGTCGGATTAAAAAATTATAACTCCTACAATATATCTAAAAAACACTAGTTTAATTTTTAATACCTCCATTGCGACAAAATTACTGATAAAACACCTCAACATTAATGTGACAACCCCAAAATAGGTTCATTCCATCCAACTCATTTTGAGTCGCCAAATACATGGTACAGAAAATAACTAAAACTTTATTACAACAATTGTCATGCAAAATACAACAACACATATGCTGTGAGTTTTGATACAAATATAGATATCAACTGTGACTCTTGACACCAACTTGGGTAGCACGTCACCTTGACATCTTACATAAAGGTATAGTCAAAAACTGATTTAGAAATTAAAATCTTTGGGAAATGCTCAAGGAAACCTTCGTACATGGGAGGCCATGCGTCTAGGTTGTAAAAGATATCATAGGGCCACAGAATTATCCTTCGTTGACCCAATAGACCCCAAAGAAAAACAAAAAGATTACTATCATATTCTTTCCAATGGTGAGTCTTCTCTTGACATATAATTATCTCCACTATCTCTAATTGAGAATTATACTCCAAACAAACACCAAGATTATATAGGTAGTGCTCATAGATATACTCCGCAAGTGGATGTGCACAACCATGTCTTATGATAACACGAGTTTGTATGTCATTAGACATCTTGTATGATAGTGGCAAAACACTCTTCCAAAGTTGAGTTCACCTCACCTTATTCGGTTCACCAAAATTAAATATCAAATGTCGTATATAATACGACACACTTATCTAAAGTCTCAATAAAATTATTTTCATACTATTTAGGGAGAACCTCAATAGCTATAGACCACCGTTCTATTCCCCTGTTATCCCCCGCTCGACCCAGCTATATTTTTATTACCTAAAAGGAATTGTGAAGCAAAATGGTGAGCACAACTAGCTCAGTAAAGAATATCATGACTAAAGATAATTAAATTATCAATAGCCTTCATCAGTAATAAATCAGAGATTTAGAACATATGGTAGATGATAAAAATTTCAACCATAGTTGGAGCGGAACGAGCAATCCATTAAAAAAGTCAAATAGACCATAAAATCTATTATCTTCTCCATGTTAAAAGTCCACCAACAATGATTTATCCCTGTAACATCAATCAATAATTCCTGTCCACAATCACATGTATACCTCATAATCGTAATTGTAGTTCTAAATTCCTTTTCTCATCCAAGACAAAGATAATTTTCATCACCTGAAACATCAAAGATCATGGTTCTACCAAATCACAGTTCCTGTTTATAATCATACTAATAAATTCATCTTTGCACTACTGGCCAAAGATATTCATTATCATTTCATCCTTGCACTACAGGCCAAAGATATTCATTATCATTTCATCCTTGCACTACAGGCCAAAGATATTCAACAACATGTCATCTTTGCACTACGGGCCAAAGATATTCAACATTAGGTCATCTTTGCACTACGGGCCAAAGATATTCATCAATAGTTCATATTTGCACTACAGGCCAAAGATATTAATATCTCAAAGAAATATATAATCATTTCAAAATCTATATAAACCATAATTATAACCATGTTGATCAATTCACCTTTGCACTTAAGCTAAAAATATTCAATTGTAAATTCAATGGTCATGATCATACTAGTCACAATTCATCTTTGCACTACTGGCCAAAGAGAACCCATAGTCACGATCATACCAATAATCTACCCATCTTTACACTCAAGTCAAAGAGAAATTTTTTCACTAGGAGTATAAAAATGTTATATATGATAATAAAAACAATATTATCAAAACATGGATTTAATTTCAAGAGTAAGATTCATAAATCAACGATAATTTAGTCATAAAAAGAAACCAATTTTGTTGTGAATAGTACTCATGAATAGTAACTCATGAATAGTAACTCGTGAATAGTAACTCATAAATAGTAACTCGTGAATAGTAACTCGTGAATAGTAACTCATGAATAGTAACTCGTGAATAGTACCCCGTATTCGTATATAGTACCTTATACGTAAATAATGTCATATACGTAAATAGTGTCATATACATAAATAGTGCCGTATACGTGAATAGTAATCCCGACTCAAAAAGGTCAAAATTCCACAATAAGATCCATACCAATATGTCAGTATAATAATATTGAAAGAATAACATCATTATGAATAATATAACATCCCTTAATATACCTTACCTCAAAAGAGCAGCACTTCTGACTGGATATCAGATATGACGTTGAAGGAAACTTGCACTGATGAATAACAACTCACCAAATATCTAAATACTCACAAAATACACTCAATAATCTAGAGAGAAAAAGAGAGAAAACTAATAAATTCTGGTGCGATTTTCAATTCTAACTTAGCCCTCTATTAATAGGAAAATGTTAGCACGCCAAAGAAGACTTGACCTGTAATCTGATGGCTTTACCTGCTATATTTTACCCACCAAAAATCAGCCATCTTCAAGAACAACCAAAAGTGGGGCCCACCTATTTCTAGAATTTTCCACCAAAATCATTTATAAACCTAATTTCCGAATCAGTCACCTCTTAAAATTCATAACAAATCATTCGTTCATTTTTAACGATTCAAAATTTGTGAACATATACTCAACTTATATATGCATAACATATCAAAAAATCACAATGATCCAACGGTCAGATTAAAAATTATAACTCAAACAATAAAGCTGTAAGAACACTGATTTGATCTTTTAATACCTCCAATCCGACAAAATACTGATAAAATGCCTCAACATTAATTCTTTCATTTATAACCACATAAATAAATCCATCATTTATATCCACATCAAATAAATATTTCATTATCATATAAAATTAATAATTAATTATTCACAAATAATATTACAGAATCACAATAATGACAATCAGGCAGATCCCAGGAAAGAGGGGGCTTTCCGATAAGGATTTCTCCTTACTGGTCCGCAATTAGGTGACCAAACCTCTCCTTGACAGAACATTCTAGACATTGCCAATAATGTTATCTAATAATATTATTCAAATAATATGAATTATTGATCTGATAATGGAGATACTGTGCAGTGACAATTATTGAAACAACAATAATATAAAATATCAACGCAGCAATTATTACACCAATAAAATAAAATATTGAACAGTAACTACTGTAACAATTATTTAGTAGTGCCTTCATACGTAAGGATCAATAATTCAACAATACTGTGCAATACCGTGTGCTACTGTGCAACCACGCATATTACTGTATTTTAACCACCGGGTATTCCAACAGTCTTAACGGTAACAACTACGCCGTTATTTATAAAAACTCAAACTTATCATTTTTTCATTCGACAGTTATTCTGTTATGGGACCCACAAATGGCTGCGTCGTCGTACGAATATTCCCCGACAACAAGAATATTCCACGACCAAACGAATATTCCCCGACAACAATAAGTGTTTTATAGCCACTTGCTTATTTTGAAAAAAAATTCATAAAGCACCCTTAACTTTGGTTTTTATCAATTTAACCATTTACTGAATAGTAATTATAAGAAAAATTGAATACTTTTATTTAATAAAATTCGGGGTCTTACAATCTCATCTCCCTTATAAATTTTATCCTTGAAATTTACGTACCTGGTATTTCAAAGAGTTGAGAATACCTTGCTTTCATTTCAGATTCCATCTTTCCTGTCATCATGATTTCTCCATTGCTCATTCTAGAATACAGCTTTAAAACAAGGGTTAATTGAACAAATTAACATATCACATAATATCCCGATATTATGACTGACCAACAAATAAGCTTAGGTAGGACACACTAGCGAAAGATTTACTCATCTCTCCCCTCCTAATTCTATTCCCTGATCTCCGCCAGAGATCATACCCCTAAGCTCTGATACCAACTGTGACACCCCCAAAACAGGTCCATTCAATCCAACCCATTCTTAGTCGCCAAATACATGGTATAGAAAATAACTACAACTTTATTATAACAATTGTCCTGCAAAATACAACAACTCATGAATAGTAAACTCGACACAAAAAGGTAAAAACTCAACAATAGAATTTATACCAATATTTCGGTATAATGATATTAAAAATATTATTTACGAAGAAAATAACATCCCTTACTGTCCCGTAACTCAAAAGAGCAGCACTTCTGACTGGATATCAGATATGACGCTGAAGGAAACTTGCACTGATGAATAACAACTCACCAAATATCTAAATACTCACAAAATACACTAGATAATCTAGAGAGAAAAAGAGAGAAAACTTATGAATTCTGGTGTGATTTTCAATTCTAACTTAGGCCTCTATTTATAGGAAAATGTTAGCACGCCGAAGCAGACTTGACCTGCTACCTGATGGTTTTACCTGCTACTATTCCATCCACCAAAAATCAGCCATCTTCCTCAACAACCAAAAGTGGGCCCCAGCCATTTCTAGAATTTTCTATCAAAATCATTTATAAACCTAATTTCTGAATCAATCACCTCTTAAAATTCATAACAAATCATTCGTTCATTTTTAATGCTTCAAAATTTGTGAACATATACTCAACTTATATATGTATAACATATCCAAAAATTACAACGATCCAACGGTCAGATTAAAAATTATAACTCACACAATAAAGCTGTAAGAACACTGATTTGATCTTTTAATATCTCCAATCCGACAAAATACTGTTAAAACACCTCAACATTAACTCTTTCATTTATAACCACAAATAAATCCATCATTTATATTCACATCAAATAAATATTTCCTTATCATATAAATCAATAATTAATTATTCACAAATAATATTATAGAATCACAATTATGACAACCAGGCCGTTCCCAGGAAAGAGGGGGATTTCCAATAAGGATTTCTCCTTACTGGCGCACAATTAGGTGACCAAACCTCTCATTGACAAAACTTTCTAGACATTGCCAATAATGCTATCTAATAATATTATTTAAATAATATGAATTATTGATCTGATAATGGAAAATATTGTGCTGTGACAATTATTGAAACAACAATAATATAAAATATCATCGCAACAATTATTGAACCAATAAAATAAAATATTAAACATTAATTATTGTAACCATTATTGAGTAGTGTCTTCTTACGTAAGAATCAATAATTTCAAAAAATAATGTGCAATACCGTGTGTTACTGTGCAATAACACGTATTACTGTATTTTAACCACTGGGTAATCCAACAGTGTTAACGGTAAAAATTACGTCGTTATATATAAAAGCTCAAAAATGTCGTTTTCTTCATCTGACAGTTATTCTGTTATGGGGCCCACAAATGGCTGCGCCGTCGTGCGAATATTCCCCAACAACAAGAATATTCCACGACCAAACGAAAATTCCCCGACAACAATAAGTGTTTTATAGCCACTTGCTTATTTTGAAAAAAAAATTCATATAGCACCCTTAACTTTGGTTTTTATCAATTTAACCATTTACTGAATAGTAATTATAAGAAAAATTGAATACTTTTATTTAATAAAATTCGGGGTCTTACAATCTCCTCTCCTTATAAAATTTCATCCTTGAAATTTACGTACCTGGTATTTCAAAGAGTTGAAATACCTTGCTTTCATTTCAGATTTCATCTTCCCTGTCATCATGATTTCTCCATTGCTCATCTACTGTATTTCAGATATCATTCTAGAATACAGCTTCAAAACAAGGGTTAATTGAACAAATTAACATATCACATAATATCCCGATATTATGACTGACCAACAAATAAGCTTAGGTATGACACACTAGCGAAAGATTTACTCATCTCTCCCCTCCTAATTCTATTCCCTGATCTCCGCCAGAGATCATACCCCTAAGCTCTGATACCAACTGTGACACCCCCAAAACAGGTCCATTCAATCCAACCCATTCTTAGTCGCCAACTACATGGTATAGAAAATAACTACAACTTTATTATAACAATTGTCATGCAAAATACAACAACTCATGAATAGTAGACCCGACACAAAAAGGTAAAAACTCAACAATAGAATTTATACCAATATTTCGGTATAATGATATTAAAAATATTATTTACGAAGCAAATAACATCCCTTACTGTCCCGTAACTCAAAAGAGCAGCACTTCTGACTGGATATCAGATATGACGCTGAAGGAAACTTGCACTGATGAATAACAACTCACCAAATATCTAAATACTCACAAAATACACTAGATAATCTAGAGAGAAAAAGAGAGAAAACTTATGAATTCTGGTGTGATTTTCAATTCTAACTTAGCCCTCTATTTATAGGAAAATGTTAGCACGCCGAAGCAGACTTGACCTGCTACCTGATGGTTTTACCTGCTACTATTCCATCCACCAAAAATCAGCCATCTTCCTCAACAACCAAAAGTGGGCCCCAGCCATTTCTAGAATTTTCTATCAAAATCTTTTATAAACCTAATTTCTGAATCAATCACCTCTTAAAATTCATAACAAATCATTCGTTCATTTTTAACGCTTCAAAATTTGTGAATATATACTCAACTTATATATGTATAACATATCCAAAAATTACAACGATCCAACGGTCAGATTAAAAATTATAACTCACACAATAAAGCTGTAAGAACACTGATTTGATCTTTTAATACCTCCAATCCGACAAAATACTGTTAAAACACCTCAACATTAACTCTTTCATTTATAACCACAAATAAATCCATCATTTATATTCACATCAAATAAATATTTCCTTATCATATAAATCAATAATTAATTATTCACAAATAATATTATAGAATCACAATTATGACAACCAGGCCGTTCCCAAGAAAGAGGGGGATTTCCAATAAGGATTCTCCTTACTGGCGCACAATTAGGTGACCAAACCTCTCATTGACAAAACTTTCTAGACATTGCCAATAATGCTATCTAATAATATTATTTAAATAATATGAATTATTGATCTGATAATGGAAAATATTGTGCTATGACAATTATTGAAACAACAATAATATAAAATATCATCGCAACAATTATTGAACCAATAAAATAAAATATTAAACATTAATTATTGTAACCATTATTGAGTAGTGTCTTCTTACGTAAGAATCAATAATTTCAAAAAATAATGTGCAATACCGTGTGTTACTGTGCAATAACACGTATTACTGTATTTTAACCACTGGGTAATCCAACAGTGTTAACGGTAAAAATTACGTCGTTATATATAAAAGCTCAAAATTGTCGTTTTCTTCATCTGACAGTTATTCTGTTATGGAGCCAACAAATGGTTGCGCCGTCGTGCGAATATTCCCCAACAACAAGAATATTCCACGACAAAACGAATATTCCCCGACAACAATAAGTGTTTTATAGCCACTTGCTTATTTTGAAAAAAAAATTCATATAGCACCCTTAACTTTGGTTTTTATCAATTTAACCATTTACTGAATAGTAATTATAAGAAAAATTGAATACTTTTATTTAATAAAATTCGGGGTCTTACAATCTCCTCTCCATATAAAATTTCATCCTTGAAATTTACGTACCTGGTATTTCAAAGAGTTGAAATACCTTGCTTTCATTTCAGATTTCATCTTCCCTGTCATCATGATTTCTCCATTGCTCATCTACTGTATTTCAGATATCATTCTAGAATACAGCTTCAAAACAAGGGTTAATTGAACAAATTAACGTATCACATAATATCCCGATATTATGACTGACCAACAAATAAGCTTAGGTATGACACACTAGCGAAAGATTTACTCATCTCTCCCCTCCTAATTCTATTCCCTGATCTCCGCCAGAGATCATACCCCTAAGCTCTGATACCAACTGTGACACCCCCAAAACAGGTCCATTCAATCCAACCCATTCTTAGTCGCCAAATACATGGTATAGAAAATAACTACAACTTTATTATAACAATTGTCATGCAAAATACAACAACTCATGAATAGTAAACCCGACACAAAAAGGTAAAAATTCCACAATAAAATTCATACCAATATTTCTGTATAATGATATTAAAAAAATAATATTACTTACGAAGAAAATAACATCCCTTACTATCCCTTAACTCAAAAGAGCAGCACTTCTTACTGGATATCAAATATAACGCTGAAGGAAACTTCCACTGATGAATAGCAACTCACCAAATATCTAAATACTCACAAAATACACTCGATATTCTAGAGAGAAAAAGAGAGAAAACTTATGAATTCTGGTGTGATTTTCAATTCTAACTTAGCCCTCTATTTATAGGAAAATATTAGCACGCCGAAGCAGACTTGACCTGCTACCTGATGGTTTTACCTGCTACTATTCCACCCACCAAAAATCAGCCATCTTCACCAACAATCAAAAGTGGGTCCCAGCCATTTCTAGAATTTTCTATCAAAATCATTTATAAACCTAATTTCTGAATCAGTCACCTCTTAAAATTCATAACAAATCATTAGTTCAATTTTAACGCTTCAAAATTTGTGAACATATACTCAACTTATATATGTATAACATATCCAAAAATCACAACGATCCAACGGTCAAATTAAAAATTATAACTCATACAATAAAGCTGTAAGAATACTGATTTGATTTTTTAATACCTCCAATCTGACAAAATACTGATAAAACACCTCAACATTAACTCTTTCATTTATAACCACATAAATAAATCCATCATTTATATTCACACCAAATAAATATTTCTTTATTGTATAAATTAATAATTAATTATTCACAAATAATATTACAGAATCACAATTATGACAACCAGACCGTTCCCAAGAAAGAAGGGGCTTTCCAATAAGGATTTCTCCTTACTAACACGCAATTAGGTGACCAAACCTCTCCTTAACAGAACTTTCTAGACATTGCCAATAATGTTATATAATAATATTATTGAAATAATATGAATTATTGATCTTATAATGGAAAATATTGTGCAGTGACAATTATTGAAACAACAATAATATAAAATATCATCGCAACAATTATTGAACCAATAAAATAAAATATTAAACAGTAATTACTGTAACCATTATTGAGTAGTGTCTTCTTACGTAAGAATCAATAATTTTAAAAAAAAATGTGCAATACCGTGTGCTACTGTGCAATAACACGTATTACTGTATTTTAACCACCGGGTAATCCAACAGTGTTAACGGTAACAATTACGCCGTTATATATAAAAATTCAAATTTGTCATTTTCTTCATCCGACAGTTATTCTGTTATGAGGCCCACAAATGGCTGCGTCGTCGTACGAATATTCCCCGACAACAAGAATATTCCACGACCAAACAAATATTCCCCGACAACAATAAATGTTTTATAGCCACTTGCTTATTTTGAAAAAAAAATTCATATAGCACCCTTAACTTTGGTTTTTATCAATTTAACCATTTACTGAATAGTAATTATAAGAAAAATTGAATACTTTTATTTAATAAAATTCAGGGTCTTACAATCTCCTCTCCTTATGAAATTTCATCCTTGAAATTTACGTACCTGGTATTTCAAAGAGTTGAGAATACCTTGCTTTCATTTCAGATTCCATCTTCCTTGTCATCATGATTTCTCCATTGCTCATCTCCTGAATTTCAGATATCATTCTAGAATACAGCTTTAAAACAAGGGTTAATTGAACAAATTAACATATCACATAATATCCCGATATTATGACTGACCAACAAATAAGCTTAGGTAGGACATACTAGCGAAGGATTTACTCATCTCTCCCCTCCTAATTCTATTCCCTGATCTCCGCCAGAGATCATATCCCTAAGCTCTGATACCAACTATGACGCCCCCAAAACAGGTCCATTCCATCCAACCCATTCTGAGTCGCCAAATACATGGTACAGAAAACAACTACAACTTTATTACAACAATTGTAGTGCAAAATACAACAACTCATGAATAGTAAACCCGACACAAAAAAGGTATAAATTCTACAATAAAATTCATACCAATATTTCAGTATAATTATATTGAAAAAATAATATCACTTGCGAAGAAAATAACATCCCTTAGTATCCCTTAGTATCCCTTACCTCAAAAGAGCAGCATTTCTGACTGGATATCGGATATGACGCTGAAGGAAACTTGCACTGATGAATAGAAACTCACCAAGTATCTAAATACTCACAAAATACACTCGATAATCTTAAGAGAAAAAAGAGAGAAAACTTATGAATTCCGGTGTGATTTTCAATTTTAACTTAGCCCTCTGTTTATAGGAAAATGTTAGGACATCGAAGCAGACTTGACCTGCTACCTGATGGCTTTACCTGCTACTATTCCTCCCACCAAAAATTAGTCATCTTCCCCAACAACCAAAAGTGGGGCCCACCCATTTCTAGAATTTTCTACCAAAATCATTTATAAACCTAATTTCCGAATCAGTCACCTCTTAAAATTCATAACAAATCATTCCTTCATTTTTAACGCTTCAAAATTTGTGAACATATACTCAATTTATATATATTTAACATATCCAAAAATCACAACGATCCAACGGTCAGATTAAAAATCATAACTCACACAATAAAGCTGTAAGAATACTGATTTGATTTTTTAATACCTCCAATCCGACAAAATACTGATAAAACACCTCAACATTAACTCTTTCATTTATAACCACATAAATAAATCCATCATTTATATTCACATCAAATAAATATTTCTTTATTGTATAAATTAATAATTAATTATTCACAAATAATATTACAGAATCACAATTATGACAACCAGACCGTTCCCAGGAAAGAAGGGGCTTTCCAATAAGGATTTCTCCTTACTAACACACAATTAGGTTACCAAACCTCTCCTTAACAGATCTTTCTAGACATTGCCAATAAAGCTATCTAATAATATTATTCAAATAATATGAATTATTGATCTGATAATGGAAAATACTGTTCAGTGATAATTTTTGAAACAACAATAATATAAAATATCAGCGCAATAATTATTGAACCAATAATATAAAATATTAAACAGTAATTACTGTAACCATTATTGAGTAGTGTCTTCTTACGTAAGAATCAATAATTTCAAAAAATACTGTACAATATCGTGTCCTACTGTGCAATAACGCGTATTACTATATTTTAACCACTGGATAATCCAACAGTGTTAACGGTAACAATTATGCCGTTATTTATAAAAACTCAAATTTGTCCTTTTTTCATCCTACAGTTATTCTGTTATGTGGCCCACAAATGGCTGCGCCGTCGTACGAATATTCCCCGACAACAAGAATATTCCACGACCAAACGAATATTCCCCGACAACAATAAGTATTTTATAGCCACGTGCTTATTTTGAAAAAAAAAATCATATAGCACCTTGAACTTGGCTTTTTATCAATTTAACCATTTACTAAATAGTAATTATAAGAAAAATTGAATACTTTTATTTCATAAAATTCGGGGTCTTACAATTTAGATATGAAATAAGATTTCATATTTTTCAAAATAAAGGAGTTTATTTGTGAATAGGAAAGAGAATCCGTGTTTCCTTTAATGAAG
Source organism: Panax japonicus (assembly GCA_020205505.1). NCBI lineage: Eukaryota > Viridiplantae > Streptophyta > Magnoliopsida > Apiales > Araliaceae > Panax > Panax japonicus. The sequence continues at coordinate 17,666,644 of CM035097.1, forward strand.
GAGTTTTTTTTTACTTGGAATTGGATTCCATAATTAATTAAAATAAAGGATTTTATTTTAATTAAAGATTTTGATTAAAATAAAAAAGTTTATTTTATTCAAAATTGGATAAATTAAAATAAAAGAGGTTTATTTTGATTTAAATTTGGATTAAAATAAATGAGTTTATTTTAATTCAAAATTAGATTCTATACTAACTAAATTTTCCCATTAAATGATATCAATATATATTAAATGTTTATTATTTATGAGATGAATGTTATTTATTTATGCATATGTTGATGTGTATGATAATAAATGGGATTGATTATGGACTATTGACCAATGTGATTAGATTTTATTTTAGTTGGATGCATGAATGTATGGATTTTATTAAATAATTAAAATAAAGGAGTTTATTTTAATTAAAGATTTTGATTAAAATAAAATATTTTATTTTATTCAAAATTGGATAAATTAAAATAAAAAAGGTTTATTTTGATTTAAATTTGGATTAAAATAAATGAGTTTATTTTAACTGATGAGGCCATAATGCATACGCATTATGTTTATATCAGTTATATGGATGTACGTGTTTTGTTCATAAAGCCTAAGAATAAAGAAAACAGAGTATTGAAGAAGAGAGTTAGAGAGCTTTGAGAAGAAGCTTGGAGGAATCAAGGAAGAAGAAGAAGGTTTCTCTTCATCTAATCAAGTTTAAGAAGAATCAAATGTATTCATTTAGTTTTAAAATTCTAATTTATAGTTTCTCAAGTTCTTCACTTAAAAAGCTATTTTGGTTGGGTTATTTGAAGAGATGTTGTATATATATGTGTGTGGGTGTATAATCTAGTATATATAGTCTCTTTAATTAGTTCTAGAGTAATCAAGAGCATAAGAATATGTTAAAGATGAAAAACTTGGGTTTGGATGGCATATGTATATTTTAACTTATGTTGGAGTCAAAATTGATGGATAGAATTTGAAATTGATGATATATGTTGTTAGTATATTAAATTTGGAATCCATAGAATCGAAAATGGACTAATTTGGATGTGTATGAGAGTTATGAAGATTAGTAGGAGAAAATGTTCAAAAATCGCAAAAACTGTAATTTGGGCAAAGCCAAGCGCAGGCGCGCCGCCCATGAGCGCGGGCGCACTGCCCATCGCTGCCAGATGGCGCGGGCGGGCGAGAGTTGTAAAGGAAATGGGCGCGGCCGCGCCCATAGTGTGCCAAGTGTGACTGTTTTGACCTAGTTTGTTAAAATTGTCATAACTTTTTCATATGAGCTCTAATTGAAGTGATTCAAGATGATCCAGAACGAGGACGAATAGAACTACAACTTTTATTGTAATGCCCGAGAAAATTGAATTTTTAGAAGAATAAAAATTTTATTTAATTATAATAATTAAATAAATTTAATTGATTATTTATGGAGCAAGCTAATTGAAGGTCGTTATATGACATAGACATGTCAGAACATCGTAAGATTTTGGCAATGTGGTAGAATTAAAGTGTTTGAATTTCCAAGATGAAAATAAAAGCTTTTTGAGAAATTTTTCAAAAAACACTATTCACGTATTTCTGCTCGGGAATTATTTTTGAATTTCCGAGAAATACTTATTGATAGAATATCGAGGTGAGATGGAATATCCAATAATATTTCAGTTATGGAAAACGTAATATTTCGTCTGTGGACTTAAAACCTAACGTTTAAGGAAAATGATTTAAGAGAAGGAAATGTAATGAGATTAATGAATTAAGCGATGATCGTATACTACATAGGTATTATATGAAGTAATGAATATGAGTATGATACGAGTAATTATACGAGTACGTAGGTATTATCCAAGCTTAAATGACCGGCGTTACAGCGCCAAAGTGAGCATCAGCCCCTGGAGAGTCACGCTGCAGCGAGACTCATAACAAAGGGACTCGTGCCGCAACGCCGAGTCCGGTCTTCAAGCCCTAATGAGAGGCGCCACAACACGGCTTAACAAAGGAACACTGGCGCTGCAGCGCCAGCCTTAAACCCTAGACAGTAAAGAATGGTTACAAGTAGAGCCTGAATGGAAATTGTTTAATAATGAACTAAGGGACTTAATAAAACATTATTAAGTCATAATTAAAACTCTAGTATGATCACTTAGAGTTAAAGTAAGACAATTAAAGATGAACGCGAACGGTATGCACTAGGCATACTTAACCAATGACGATCGAGTTTCAGATAATAACGTGAGGACGTTCGTAAAGTTATTGAAGAGACAGAAGTTTAAACTCGACACTAGTTGTATAAATAACTTCACTTAAGTTATTGAAGAGACAAAAGTTGGTAAGGATGATGTAAAGAATGACGGAAAGCCGAAACCAATAAATAAAAAATCTAATAAGGGGTTAGATTGAGAAGAAGGGTAAGATTCTTTAGGAGCTATGTATGTTCATTCATGACCTAATTTGGTATGTTATGTTATTATGTGTTGTAGAGACTATAAAGACTTAAAGGAAACATAATTATACTGTAGCAGACGCTGAAGGTAAGTTTTTCTTAAACGCTTGTCTAACCTTCGTGTTAGGCAGGTTTTCAAATGATTCAAGTTATGAGATGCATGTATGGTTTTAAAGAAAGAGTCGATGCCAATTTTAGCTCGGCTAGACTAAGCTTGATAGATTGATTGAACTATTTACAAGTCTTTCAATATAGAATTGCTAACGCTATCCTACACCAACTATTTGGTACGGATTCAATGTAAGCTTGGATATGAATAAACAAAATGTATTTTAATCGAGTATTCGATGGGCACGTGAGGTTGCCACAACCTAAACGTACACACGTTTAATGGATGTAGTGTTGATCAACATAGAGTACTATAGGCTGATCACCTAGAAATGCTCGTAAGATATGCCGGACTTACGGACTTCGTACCGGGTTGTCCTTTTCAAAGAGACTATAAGACGTTCACGTCTTGAATCGAAATTGATGAATATTGTTATTGTAAAATGTTTTGAAGGAAAAGAAATGCTATTTTAAATTATTGATTCTACTTCGTAACTATTATCCAGTTATTGAAGATATATGATTCTTATGTTTCAAGCATGATGTTAAAATAAAATTGTTGTACTTGTTGAGCTTGTTATGCTCACTCTTGCTTGAACCATATGAATGCAGCTTAGACCAAATGGACCGAAGGATTTGTCAAGGTTAAAGTGGAGGCTAAAGCAAACGTGTAGATTACCTATGTAATAATATAGGTTTGCAATGATAATATTTGATATTATGACAAGAACAATTGCAACGGTTATAAAGAACCTGGGGAATGGTAGTATTTTTTTGGAATATATATAAGATATATTTGTTCTTTTGAGGATTTAAAATTGAATGTTTGTGTGAACGGTAGCACCGTGGAACACCATCTGTCGGGTTAGAAGAGACCCGGATTTGGGGGCGTCACAGGTTGGTATCAAAGCATTAGGTTATAAAACTTAAGGGGGGAAGAACCTTAGGCTAATAACCTCGTTAAGGAAGGAGAAGTTCGAAAAAAGTAAACTTGAGATTTACTTAAGTCGAATGAGTTAATAAGGTATTGAGGAAACTCAGTACCAAAAGATTTAAAAGATGGAAAGTAACCTTAAATAAATTAAATGTGATTTGTGCTTATACTATTGTGTGTTTTGTACTAATCAAAATGTTATGTGTTATTGTAGGATGTCAATTGATAGCTTGATGTATAGAGATATACACGCGGTGAGCGAAGAGCTTGTGAACCGAGTAGAGCCTGTAACCATGACAGTGGCGGAGGTACCAATAGTGATTCTAGAGGAGTCGGAGACAGAGGAGTACTTTTCTGAGGAAGACTACTCCGAGGGAGAGATGGATATAGCATCACACCTTAATTAGTACGATGAACGATGTGGAGGAAGGAATGGAAGTAACATCGGTTGATACGGTGGTACCTGCACTAGAGTCGTCACCTTCAGATGTAATGAGATCATTATATCTGGTAGAGCTTGATAAGAATGTGCAACTGAGTGCAGTTGTACAGAAACAGAATGAAGAGATTAGTGCTCTTTATATATTGAAGGACTCTGCAGAAGCAGATTTTGAGTCAGAGCATGATGAGAAGGTGCTCATGATAAATAAGGCTAGGGATTTTAAGAAGGTGGTCGATGGGCTTCGTAAAGAACTAAGGGAGAAGGACCGGAAGATAGCACGGATGTCTTACAACCATGAGAGTGCTCATAAGAATTTCAAACTGAAGGTTGCTTGTTATTCCAATGAGTCAAGACAAACCCGTCATACGATTAGTCGAGATACTGTAGCGATGATTGCGAATGAGAAGCATGAGGACGCTGCTATGCATTATTAGAAAACTAAAGTTATAAGTATGTGTGTATTGACATAAAACCCACTTTTGTATAAAAGGGTAGTCTTTTTGTAAATCCAAACTTTTGTGAAGTTCAATTGCGGGATAAAAATGTAATAGCTTTTGGCTATGAGAAAAAAATTGTAAATAGTTTTAAACTATGAAGTAGCATATGAATATAAAGAAGTTTTCTTTTAATATACTTTGTTATTGTACGAGTTGGTATATGGTGAATAATAATGAAGTAAGTAATAATTAAATTTTATCAGAAAATGCCGCCATGAAGAAGATAGTGTAATCTGGAAGTGGAATCACATAATGATAATCAATGGGGTCAAAAAAATCCTATGCAAGAGTTCATTAATTTATTAACAGCTGCATTTTACCAAACTGGGGGTAGAGTACCCGCGGAACCTAGAATAGCCAGAACGATTACCTTTAAAGAGTTTAAAAGCGTAGGTTCGCTAGAGTTCAAAGGAACGACGGACCTAATAGAGGCCCAGACATGGGTAAAAGAAAAAAAGAAGGTGTTTGTTATTACAAACATAGTTAAGGCGCAAAAGATTTCTTTTGCGACCTACATACTGAGAGGAGGAAGCCAACTTTTGGTGGGAGGCTCACCAGGGTGGGGCTAGGACAGATGCGGTAGCGTGGGAACAATTCAAGAAGGTTTTCTTCGAGAATTATTTCCCTACAAGCATGAGAGGGAGGATGGAGATTAAGTTCTTAGAACTTAAGCAAGGGGACATGACGGTTCCCTAATACGAGGCCAAATTTAATTGGCAAGGTTTGTTTCACATCAAGTGGACACTGAGGAGAGGAAGGCTCGTAGGTTTGAGCAGGGCCTGAAACTCTGGCTCTATAGTGAGATTGCAGTGTTCTAGAGTGTTTCCTATGGGACCATTCTGGAGAAGGTGATTATAGCAAAGGGTGGTAGTGCGGCGTTGACTCAATACCATGAAGAGAGGAGGAATAAGAACAAGGGAGAGGGAGGAACCAAGGCAGAGAATGCCAGGGGCAGTATGCCAAAAAGAAAAGAATTTTAACTCTGGGAATACTAGTGTGGGACAAGGGGATCCTAAGCGTAGGATCGAAGTATGCAAGACAGGTGGAAAGACTCATCTAGGAGTCTGTTTGAAAGGGATTATAAGTACCCTTAAAACATTAAGGTAGAGGATGAGGAAATAATTTTCATTAATTTATCTGTGGAAATTATCTCATGAATAATAAAAGTAAGTAAGTGTGGGTAGATAAATACTGTTAATATTGAGAGAATTTGAAGAAATTCTCTATTTAAATGGGTTGATTAACCATAGAGATATAATAAAAAGTTATAAGAAAAGTCTGAATCTTCAATTTTTCAGAAAATCCAAGGAAATAATTTCCGGTAATAAATCACCAGAACTTTATTGTTGTCGAATCATGACACAAGTTAGTGGGATGTTAAGAAAGAGGATGAGTCGTTATATACGGTTGCGTATCGACTATCGTATAAGGAGTAAGTTAGCGGTTAAGAGTAGATACCCATGGCCCAGGATCGATGATCTATGGGATCAGTTAAAAAGGGGCAAAGAATTTTTCTAAATTAAATTATGTACAGGGAATAGTCAGTTGAAAGTAAGGAAGAAGGAGGAGGTACCTAAGACGACGTTCAGAACTCGTTATAGTTATGACAAGGTTCTGGTTATGTCGTTTGGGTTGACTAATGTGTGGAAGTTAGACTTTCTGTAACGGTCGTCGAGCAAGACAGTGGTAAACAGAGAGGTTCTCTTGTGAGGTGTTATAGCTGAATGTACCATTAACGTCACATGATTTAAGAGAAAGGTTAAGTAAGGCACCTGTATTATCTTTATCAGACGATACAGGGAATTTGTAGTGTATCTCAATGTTTTGCATGGATGACATGATTGCGTGCTCTTATAGCATGGCAATGTCATTGTATATGCATCATGTCAGTTAAAGGATTATAAGAAGGTTTATCCTGCTTATGATCTAGAATTGGCAGCGGTAGTTTTGAATTAAAAATCTGAAGATAGTATTTATACGGAGAAGTGTGAGATATACATGGACTCTAAGAGTCTGAAATATATCTCCACACAGAAGAAGTTGAAAATGCAGTAGATAGAGAACTGTGATATCTGATATCATTCAGGGAAGGTAAACGTTGTAGCCGACACATTAAGTAGGAAGGGTAGGGAAAGCTATTTATGTTAACAACTCAGAATGAGTTAATAACGAAAATGGAGAGAACGGAGTTAGGAGTTAAGTTACGAAATGAAGGGGTAGAAATGTTTTTCACACGTAGACTCAATCCAGGATAATGGAATGAGTTAATTAAGTATAACTAGGTGACGAGGAATGCAAGAGAATGAAGAAGAGGACGCATGATAAATAAAAGACTACGTATATTATTGTTTTGAAGGAAGAATTTGAGTTCCTAATAATTCCAAGTTAAAAGAAGAACTAATAAAAGGAATATAGCGTAAGAGTTTAACTTCCAACTTAAATTATTGATAGGAAAGTAATAAGTTATGTAAAATAAGATAATACTTCGGGGAAGGTGAATGTAAGAACCACAATGTCGAAGAAGCATTGTGGGAACTAGAGATTAAAATGAAGAAGACTTTTCCTCATTTGTTTATATAATTAGTAGCGAGATTCTGGGGACAGAATCCTTATAAGGAGGGAAGAATATAACGCCCGAGAAAATCGAATTTTTAGAAGAATTAAAATTTTATTTAATTATAATGATTAAATGAATTTAATTGATTATTTATGGAGCAAGCTAATTGAAGGTCGTTATATGACCTAGACATGTCAGAACATCGTAGGGTTTTGGCTATGTGGTAGAATTAAAGTGGTAGAATTTCCAAGACGAAAATAAAAGCTTTCTGAGAAATTTTTGAAAAATACTATTCACGCATTTCTACTCGGGAATTATTTTTGAACTTCCGAGAAATACGTAATGATGGAATATAGAGGTGAGATGGAATATCCAATAATATTTCAGTTATGGAAAACGTAATATTTCGCTTGTGGACTTAAAACCTAACGTTTAAGAAAAATGATTTATGAGAAGGAAATGTAATGAGATTAATGAATTAAGTGATGATCGTATACTACGTAGGTATTATACGAAGTAATGAATACGAGTATGATACGAGGTATTATACGAGTACGTATGAATGATGGTATGACATATGTATTGAATAAGTACACGAGTTAGAATACGAGAATTGTATGTAAATTATACGTTAAGAGGCTTTTAAGCCAAATTTATTGAATTGGTAGGATTGTGTAGAAAATATTAAAGTTCAATGTGAATTGACAAAGCCCAAATGTAAGAATGGTTAAGTGCAATATAATTTCATGTGCAAGTCCAAGTATTTGTAATGTGAAGCCCAAAGTAAATTAATGTAAGCCCAAAATGATTAAGTTAGGTTAATTAAATGCAAATCCCAAGCTAAGATCCAATGAGTTAAGATGATCCATGGGGAAACCCATGATCATGTGGTAAATCTTGGTGACCAAGTGTTGTGGTGAGCAAGAAAAGAAACTTAAGGGCCAAGTGTTGTGGGGAGAAAGTAAACTTAATGACCAAGTAAACTTAAGGGCTAAGCAATGGATAACTTAAGTGGTGGCCAAGCAAATAATGTGGTGATCAAGTTAACTTAATGCCTAGGTAAGGAATAGTAAGGAGGTGGAAGTGGTTTATTATCTAAACTACCCTCACTTTGAGATGCCTATAAATAGAGAGCTTGGATTCATTTTTATTGGTTGTTTATTTCCTCAATCTCCTTATACATTATAAGTTGGGAGCTTATTCACTTGAGAGAATAAGCACATATAAAGCTAGACTTCCTTTGTTAGATTTTCCACCAACAACTTATAGCTTATTGGTTTGAGAGAAAAAGCAAGGAAAGATAGAAGTTAACCTTTGTTAGGTATTCAAGAAGCAAGAAGAAGATTGAGGATAAACAAGTGTTATTCAAGGAGTAAGTATTCTTAAACCATAATTCTCTTTCTCTTCCATTGTTAGAGAAGGGGGTATTGGTAGAACTAGCATGCTAAGAAATGACGAGAATGATTAATAAATGGACTTAAGCCGTAATAAGTCATGAATAAGTTATTTATACTTATATAAGTTATGAAATAAGAGGAACTTGTAAAAGCTTGTAACATGTCACATTAATGGAATTGGTATGAAGGTAAGAAGCAAGAATGGTGGTTAAAGATTAAGATAATGATAAGTAATGGATTCATAGTAAGTAATCTATATTTTCATAAGTTACAAACTCACAATGAACTAATAATAACTTATCATGTTTATAAGTTAATGAAGCATGTATGTCAAGATGTTAGTATAATGGATTGAATCCAATTGAAACGGTTTAAAAATCTCAAGTAACGAAGTTTTGCCGGAATTAACACGATTGGACGATAATCGTCGAATTCGTGAAATTCTCGGAATGGAAGTCGAATTTTGATATTGAGCTTGGAAACGTTGGTTTTCATTGGGGACAAGTCTTATGTGGCATTATAGAGTTGCGGACTCAAAAATGACCGAATTCCGACTTAGAACGAAGAAACGAGCATTGAACGTTCACGAACGTTTATCGTTTTCGTTAAAAATGGACTAATAGGTGAATTTTTAGGAAACAAAGTCGAATAGATAAAATTCTTGCATGAACGCATAGAGTATGTAATTTGTGAACTGTTGGCTCTTGAACGAGCCAATTCGGACTTATAACGAAGAAGTTACGCGTTCGGGAATCTCGCAAAGTTAAAAAACTGTCAAAGTTTTATGTGGCTCAGTGTCAGCGCCGCAGTGCGACTCAAAGCTTAAATGACCGGCGCCGCAGCGCCAAAGTGAGCATCAGCCCCTGGAGAGTCACGATGCAGTGCGACTCATAACAAAGGGACTCGCGCCGCAGCGCTGAGTCCGATCTTCAAGCCCTAATGGGCGACGTCGCAGCGCGGCTTAACAAAAGAACACTGGCGCTGCAGCGCCAACATTAAACCCTAGACAGTAAAGAATGGTTACAAGTAGAGCTTGAATGGAAATTGTTTAATAATGAACTAAAGGACTTAATAAAACATTATTAAGTCATAATTAAAACTCTAGTATGATCACCTAGAGTTAAAGTAAGACAATTAAAGATGAACGCGAATGGTATGCACTAAGTGTACTTAACCAAAGACGATTGAGTTTCGGATAATAACGTGAGGAAGTTCGTAAGACGTAAAGAATGATGTTTAAACTCAACACTAGTTGTATAAATAACTTCACTTAAGTTATTGAAGGGACAGAAGTTGGTAAGGATGATGTAAAGAATGACGGAAAGCCGGAACCAATAAATAACAAATCTAATAAGGGGTTAGATTGAGAAGAAGGGTAAGATTCTTTAGGAGCTATGTATGTTCATTCATGACCTAATTTGGTATGTTATGTGATTATGTGTTGTAGAGACTGTAAAGGCTCGAAGGAAACATAATTATACTGTAGCAGACGCTGAAGGAAAGTTTTTCTTAAACGCTTGTCTAACCTTCGTGTTAGCCAGGTTTTCAAATTATTCAAGTTATGAGATGCATGTATGGTTTTAAAGAAAGAGTTGATGCCAGTTTTAACTCGACTAGACTAATCTTGATAGATTGATTAAACTATTTACAAGTCTTTCAATATAGAATTGCTAACGCTATCCTACGCCAACTATTTGGTATGGATTCAAGGTAAGCCTGGATATGAATAAACAAAATATATTTTCATCGAGTATTCGATGGGCACGTGAGGTTGCCACAACCTAAACGTACACACGTTTAATGGATATAGTGTTGATCAACATAGAGTACTATAGGCTGATCACCTAGAAGTGCTCGTAAGATATGTTGGACTTACGGACATCGTACCGGGTTGTCCTTTTCAAAGAAACTATAAGACGTTCACGTCTTGAATTGAAATTGATGAGTATTGTTATTGTAAAATGTTTTGAAGGAAAAGAAACGATATTTTAAATTATTCATAATACTTCATAACTATTATCCAGTTATTGAAGATATACGATTCCTATGTTTCAAGCATGAAATTAAAATAAAATTGTTGTACTTGATGAGCTTGTTATGCTCACTCTTGTTTGAACCATATGAATGCAGCTTAGACCGAATGGACCGAAGGATTCGTCAAGGTTAAAGTGAAGGCTAAAGAGAACGTGTAGATTACCTATGTAATAATATAGGTTTGTAATGATAATATTTGATATTATGACAAGAACAATTGTAACGGTTATAAATAACATGGGGAATGGTAGTATTGTTTTTGAATATATATAAGACAAATTCGTTCTTTTGAGGCTTTTCAATTGAATGTTTGTGTGAACGGTAGCACCGTGGAGCACCATCTATCGGGTTGGAAGAGACCCAGATTTCGGGGCGTCACATTTATTCTTTAAGTTATTCAATTTGAGGTCGGGAACAAGGGTCAAAATTGTCATTTGTAGGATTGTTGTGTTTTCGGGGACAATCAGAGGGCGTTGGGCATGCACCTATGCAAGTGTAGTGCTCTTGACGATAAAAGATGTTGTTCTAAGTTAGAGAACATGAATATTATGAAATATAATGATGCTTAATGTGACGAACGAGATTTTTGTAAATTAATTTTTAATATTTATTGAAGTAAATAAATATTTTCGATGATTTAATTATTAGATTAAATAATTAATTGATGCAATTGTGGTAGATTAATTTAATTATATGTGTTACATTTATTAAATTAATGTGGAGAATTTTTATTCGATATATGTAATTATGTGAGCTTATTGTACTAAAAGAAATACTAAATAAGCCTAATGTATTTTAATTAATTTAATTATTAATTAGAGAGTTAATAATTTGATATTATTTATTAATGAGAAATTTAATTATGTGACTATGTGAATTTATGAGAATTTATTATATTTTATTTAAAGTAAATTAAATAAAATATTGAATTATTTTATGAAGGAGTGTGACATTAATTAAACTATATGATAAAGCTTTATTTAATTAAATGGTTTTGAAATCTATTCTTGCTAACCAAACATGGCCTTAGGGGAGTTATGTGCAGTTAACCCATGATGGGTAACTGACCATAGTGCGCGTCAGTCGATTCTTATAATGCGTATTCTCTTTTCTCTTATTCATTATTTTACTAAGTCTGATAAAACATCACAGAGAGAAAATCAGAGAGAGTTTGTCAGAGAGAAATTGTAAGTCTGTGAAAGAGAATCGAGAGTGAGGAATCTAAGCCTACTAAATTATACTCTACAGGGTAATCTCCTCCTTCCCAAATTCTATTTTTACGTTATTTGAGTTTTATGAAAATGGCTTTCATTTATACTGTAAAGCCTCTGTAATTGGGATAGGAGTAACGATTATGGGTTTTGTATGTGTTATGGCACATCACATCGTATTTAATTATATATATTATGTAAACCATATCATCAGTTTCATGAAAACACATGTCGTATATGTTTTTCATAAATTACAGAGTTTGGGTTTTGGCCATATGGCCTTATACATGACATTTCATGTGTTGATCGTATATTATCCCTAAATTTTATAATCGTACGTTGTTATGCATGTTCATACGAAGAGACCAAAGTTTAAATAAACGGATTCGGTGTTATAACGAATCCGTAGTGACAATTTTCATGTTTTATTTTCAAAACCTTCAAGAACATCAAAGTCAGTGAAATTGCATGCTTAAATTCTGTAATTAAGTATTTATATTGGTTAAAGTCATTATATAAATGTTCGATAATGATTATATATAAATTATATCATGTGGGTATGTCTAAATTCGTGTAGTAATATTTTAAATTAGAGTTTTTGGCTGTGTTCTGCAATTTTTGCGAATTACAGAACATTTTCTGGTTCGCCGCGCCGCGGCACCAGTCTCATGCCTAAACATCCGTGCCACGGTGCCAAGTTTCCAGCCACAGCGTGAAGACCAAGTGTAACAGTGGCGCCGCAGCGCCACTCTCCAAAAAGTTCAGAAATGAATTTTTTGTAAAATGATTAAGTCTAGCAATGTGTTAGTAACTTAATTAATGAACATGTAAAAATGTTAGAAGTATGATGAGATGATAAAATAGATGTTTAACATGTAAATAACATAATTGTACGTGGATTAAATTATTGAATACATAATTAGCTTGTTATTCATGAAGTGTGAATTATGTGACAAAGTGGTAATTTGACTAAGTATAGTCAATATTCGAATTAGGCAAAAGAATGAGTTTATGATGATTAGTTAATTTATAATTATCTGGTATTGTGAATGTGAATGGTATGTAGGATTAAATTCAAAAAATGTGCTTAGTTAAAGTGTAATTTACGCACGAGGCAAGTTTCCTAACCTACTTGTCATTATTGTTCAAGTTTATTATTTACCTCGAGTAAATTATCATTACTATTATTCAAGTTCGAATTATTATATTAAAGATTGATTATCTTTTCAAAGTATGATTTTGTTATACAATAATCGTTCTATTGTATACTTCTTGAGATTATTATTCAATTTGAATATCATTATTGTTGAACCTTGTTAGACTAGCGAATCCTTATTGATTCAACTAGTCCATAGTTGATGAACGTTCTAAATTTCAGAACCCTTATTGAATTATCCAAACCAAACTTCCTTTGGTACGGACTCGAATGTCAAACTGAGATGAACAACCCTGCAAAGGGATTTACTTATGCGTTAGCATTAAGATATTGTGCATAGTATGGTACTAAGGGCCAATCCCCCTAAGTATGAGTAGAAAGGTCCATAATCTTATAACTATTAAAGGTTTCAAGTATAACCCTTGATAACCTAGGACATAGTTCAAGGTCTTATGACCCTCAGAAATCTTTTGATACTTGCTATTCATTCTTGATTCAAAATTTGAGTTGTTATTTCAAAAGTTATTATTTCTCTCGCATGTTATTATTCATTGTTATATTGTTATACTTGTGGAAAATCGTGCTCACTCTTGCTTAATAATAACATCGCAGTTAAGAATGAAAGAACCGACGAACCTTCCACTAGTAAAGGCAAGGACAAGGTTAACAAATGATGAAGACATGTTATTTTTATTAGATGATGTATTTATGTTTAATACTTGAGTTAATGATGTTGTTTAAGACTTATTTGTTTATGATTCCGCACAGATGTTTAAGGTTAGTTTAACCTGGGATTGTATTATTATTATTCGGATATTATAACCCTTAAGGGGAAGATTTTTATTCTATCTATTGAATGGCTTGCATTTATTATGGGTAGATAGATAGATGATATTTGTACAATGAACACCAAATCCCGTGGAATCGAATTACCCGGATTTGGGGGTGTCACAAGTTGGTATCAAAGATGTAGGTTATGAACCTTAGGTGGGGGAACAACCTTAGGAAGTAGCCTTATAGAAAGAACATAGTGATGGAAAACTCTTATCGAGTTCTAGGAAATGAATTTCTGTAATTCATTGAAGATATTAAAAGACTTTATGTGCTTATGTGTTAATTTATGTGCTCACTAGTATGACTTAGTGACTAAAACTCGAAATTTTGTTATCAGGATGTCTGATGTTGGAGGAACTAGTCGAGCAGGGGAGGAGGAACCCCGAGTACCTATAGTACCTACAGAGGAGGAGGCCAGAGACATTCATGTCGTTAGGGAACATTTGGTACAGAGGGAGTCATCTCCATTGATCACAGTTGTTGGTCAGGAGCATGAACCTGAGACTGATCCTGAGGAGGATCCTGAGTAAGAATTTAACGAGGAAGAGGAAGAAGAGGAGTTTCCACAGCACTCCATTGAAGCTGAGATGTATGACACATTATACGACCGTAACGTGGAGTTGCGAGATGAGGTTCAGGATCTGACTGAGCGGGCTATTATTCAGCAGATTACTCTAGAGGAGAAGGAGAGGGAGATTTCAACTCTTCACTCACGACTGGGAAATGTAGAATGAGATTTGGTCCACGAGAAGGGTCAAACAGAAGATAAGACCGCAGAGATAGAAAAGTTGAAGAAAGATCTGAAAGAGAGTTCAGAAAGGCTTGCCATAGCAGAGGAGGGCTGGGTAAGAGAGTCACGTCATGCTCATCTTGCAGAAGAGGATGGTCGTGCAAAGAAGGTAAAGCTTGGAGAGACATACTCTACACTTAATCATGCAATTGTGAGGCCCAGGATCGAGTTTTGAGGTACCCCATCCAGTTTGAAGGACTTCCATCGTACATGCTGGATCGCAGGACGATGTCTCGTATCATGGAAGAGGACCGTGGCAAGGTTATTCGGCACCTTGACGGGCAGTGATATAATCTATTTAATTATGTGAAAGACTTAGTTAGTTTTTATATGTAAATTCCAATATGTTTATGAACGAAGAAATATTTTAATATTTAAATCCTGTGGATTCTTTATCTCAGGATGGTGGATGTAAATAACAGTTATGCTATCGTTTGATGTAAAATTTTTAGTTTGAATTAAATATATTAAGTTGTTTGAGATGATGTGTTAAATGATTATATTAAATTGTTGAGTGAAGTCTTAACTATTTAGAGAATTTAATAGAGATTTAATAAGCATATATTATTCTTAACAGAAATATGCCACCTAGAAGAAGACAACCTCGTCAACCAACTCAGGAAGAGTCAACAAATAACAACAATAATGCCAATGCGAATCCCATGCATCAGTTGATTAACTTGACTGGAGCAATGAATAATCAACCTCAAGCTCCACCAAATACTACGTTTAAAGATTTCAAGGCGGTGGGTTATAGAAATGGAGAAGGTTTTCGACGTTGCTAGGGTTAGAGAAGACCAAAAGACCGCTTTTGCAACGTTTATGCTGAAGTTTGAGGCTAGCTACTGGTGGAAAGTAAACAAAGTGTGAGGAGGTGAAGGTGTAATTACTTGGGAGAGATTTAAAGAAATGTTTTTCGAGATGTACTTCCAACTAGCTCGCAGAACCAGATGGAGGTTCAAT
Organism: Panax japonicus; assembly: GCA_020205505.1. Taxonomy (NCBI): domain Eukaryota; kingdom Viridiplantae; phylum Streptophyta; class Magnoliopsida; order Apiales; family Araliaceae; genus Panax; species Panax japonicus. The sequence goes on from CM035097.1 coordinate 17,681,995, forward strand.
TTCTGGAATTGAAGCAGGGAAATATGAGCGTACCTGATTATGCGGAAAAATTCAAAGAGTTAGCGAGGTTCGCCCCGTATCAAGTTCACACGGATGAGAGGAAGGCGAGACGGTTTGAGCAAGGACTAAAGCCTTGGGTGTACAGCAAGGTATCAATGTTTCAGCTAAACACGTTTGCTAGAGTACTGGAAAAGGCCATCCTCGCTAAGCGTGGAAGTGATGCTGTGACCAAGTACAATCAAGATCAGAAGAAGAAGAAGAGTGAAGGTGAAGGAAATAACAAGGTTAGTGGAAGTGGCACAGGAGGTGGAAATTTTAATCAGAAGAAAAGGTGGAATGACAACTAATCATCAGGGAATCATCAAGGTAGTCAGAAGAAAAGAATCGAAGCATGCCCGACCTGCGGGAAAGCCCATATGGGAGTTTGTATGAAAGGAAAAAGAGTGTGCTAAAATTGTGGTTAGGAAGGCCACATAGCCCCAAACTGTCCAAACCCAAAGAAGGGTACTTGTTTCACTTGTGGTTCGAAGGACCATCTGGCAAGAGATTTTCCCAAGAAGGGATCGGGAGGGTCAGGATCAGGAGGAAACTGGGCAAACAACAATGGAAATACCTTAACCATCACCGAACCAACCGCAACAAACTGACTGACCGCCCGAACTTTCAACATGACGATGCAAGATGCAGTTCAATCCCGTGATGTGGTGTCAAGTATCGTCCTGATCAATAAAATTAATGCTTATGTTTTATTTGATTCGGGAGCTACTTGTTCTTTTTATCTGATGACTTTGCCAAGAATTTAGATTTGCCTAAGGATGAATTGGATTATCCCATGAACATAGAAATTGCAAATAGAGAAATAATCCCTGTTAAGTACGTACATAAGAATTGTAGAGTGGATATTAAGGGTAATATCATAAACGTAGATCTTATCCTTATTCGACTTGGGGAATTTGACGTTATTTTGGGAATGGATTGGTTATTCAATTACGGGGCTGTAATTAATTGCAAAAAAAAGCGTATTAACCTTATGACTCTGTCAAATGTTGTATTTTATGGTAGTAAGTCGCCTTGACAAGCGAGTTGTCTGATGATGATGCAGGCCAGGAAGTTATTAAGATAAGGCTGTGTAGGATACTTAGCTTACATAGTCGACAATCGAAAAGAGAACCCGAAGGTAGAAGAAATACCGATTGTGATGGACTTCGTCGACATATTTCCAGACGATTTTCCAGGGCTTCCACCAGATAGAGAGGTAGATTTCGTAATCGATTTGGCGCCCGAAACTACTCCAATATAGAAGGCACCACACAGAATGGTACCAGTAGAGATGAAAGAATTAATGGTACAATTTCAAGAATTACTGGACAAGAAGTACATTCAACTGAGCGTATCGCCGTGGGGAGCACCGGTGTTGTTTGTGAAAAAGAAGGACGGATCGATGCTGCTTCTGCATTGACTAAAGAGAACTGAACAGTCACGATTAAGAATAGATAGCCAGAACCAAGATCGACTGACCATGTTTGATCACAATTAAAGGTGAGCATGATCTTTTCTAAATAGACTTGAGAGTGTTTATCACAACTGAAGGTGAGGCCAGAGAGGGAAATGTACCGAAGCTCGTTCAGACGCGACACGATAACTACAATTTTTTTAGTAATGTCGTTTGGTCAACCAATGCTCATGCGCATTTATGGGACTAATGTAATGTATGTTCACCCGTTTATTGGACATTACGTATTAGTATTTAAGTAAAAATGTAGTAGCTAACTTAGTGCGATGAATCTTTTTATTTCACAAGGGAACTAATCATTTTAAACCTATTTCTAGTAACCTAATTAGTTAATTAGCTAAAGTCACATGTATAATGTAATTAATTCAAAGTTGGGGATATGGAACCCTAAATTAACATTTGGGTATCATATATTAAAATTGTTTAACTATGTTTATTCATGGCCCCAACAATAATTCAAGTGCAGAAGCCCAAAAGAAAAAAAATACAAGCCCAAACTAGTTAACTTGATTCAGGTTATTTTAGCATGTGTTTATCTAACTATGATTAAATAAAAGTAATGATATGAATTATTGGGCCAATTATATAGCTGGCCCAGATTAGGCCTTTTAAGGCTATTAATTAAGACTAAACAATGTCAGTATTAGTAACTCTTCACACAAGTAATGTTGTAAAGCTCTCATTGGTTTCCAATTACTTAAGTACCTTAATCCCATGATTAGGCGCATTTTGAAGAGATAAGTGAAGCCCTTTATCCAATGGGAAACTATAAAAATAGGGGGTTAAGTAGTTAATAACCCCCATAATTTCTGATCATTTTTTGCGTTCTCACACTTCTTCTTCTTCTAATTTTTCTCCAAGCTAGAACTTCAAGGTGAGAGAACGTGAGAGAGAGGTTAGTTCGGCCATTGTATAAATATAGTATATCTATAAATCTTATATATTTTAATTATATTCTTCATCTTATATATAATATACATATATAAGAGAGAGAGATTGAGGAGATAGAGGAGTGATAGTTTGTAGCATCCTAAGTTAATCATTACTTTGGTAGATAAGGACCAGGTTGCCATTTTAAATTAAGGATACATTAACTCATCTTTCTTTACTATCTTTTTTCGCATTGAGTTTTTTGGAGTTATGAACAAAATACTAGATAACCTAGTCCCTATCATATATCAGTATGGAAAACAATATCTTGAGTGTTAATCAAGGCTTAGAGGACGAATATGAGCATATGTTCTCCAACGGGTGAAAATCTGTTTCTTCCATAAATCTTGTGTAACTAAAGTTTCCAAACAACTTAGTAAATCGAGTGTTTGGGCACCCTAAAATAGAAAATCCACTTTCTAAATTCAAAAAAAAATTTGGTGATCATTGTGGGTATTATTGTCTAAAAACCAGAAAAAAAGAATTTTGGAACAGTTTGGTTGGGTATTTTCCTAAAATGAGTAAGTTTATGAATAATAAGAAAAATAAATGTTAAGTGAGTCTTAACTAAGACTCAAAATGTTGATTTACTGCTTGAATACTCCGAATATCTTAATATTATAAACTATTTTAGGCATTTGGTTAATTTATAATAAAAATTATTATGCCGTTTCTTGATATTAAATATAATGGTTTATAAAGGATGAGCAATTAAAGAATTGTTTATGGAGTCTAAGAAATTATTAAAAATGTTATTATTTAAATTATTAGAATGATATGTAGTAAAGAAAAAAATTAAGATTAAATCCTATTAAACATATTATATGGGTAATCATATTTGAATTTAATAATTATTATAAATGCTTCTAAGTATTATTAATATGATTAAAAATAATTACATCTAGATTAAAATATTATTAAAAGATTAATAATATTGAAATTAAAGTATGATAGGATGATTAAAATATTCTTATGTAAAATAATATTGACGTTAACTAAAATGCTATTAAAAATGTAATTATTCATTAGTAAATGAAACTTAAAATATTATTAAATGTTAAAGTTTAGTAAATAAATAAATTATTAACTACTATTGGTAATAATAAAAAGTACTTATAAGTAAGATATTACGACCAAGAATAATATAATGCATGATTAAAATATTTTAAGAGGATTACTAATAATTAGTTAAAGTATTAAAATATTATTAAGATGTTAATAATAGTAAGCGTACTTAAAAGTATTATAGCGAAATAATATACAAGAGTGTTGCAATAAATAATATCAAGATTAATAATATTAGTCAATGAATAAAAATAATTAATACTATTGGTAAAATAATTATAAAGTATTATTAATATTTAATAATAATTAAATATAATGATAATTATTTGATATTAAATCAGTTACTAATGATTTCGGTGGTTGGAAATTCTTGATAACTTAATAAATATTATTAAGTCATTTAAAATAATTCCATGATGATATACCGGTATTGAACGGTCGGCCAATTAGAGTCTAGACTCGAAATACTGATAAAGTTGTCGTTATCACCGACACTTTAGCAATTGGAACTTGGATTAGAATTTGACTGTTTAAGTTTGTTTGTGATGATGCTGTTGCAAAGGGGATAATTCGATTAGATATGTGCTGACTGCGGAAATGCAGTAAATATGTATTAGTTTATATTGGTTCTATCGATCAGAGATGATCTGATGATAGGTCGGATATAAAAGATTAAATCTAAGTTGTGTATTATAAGCAGTGTGCATCAGGGCAAGTATACTACTTTCAGTGTTCTTTATGCAATGGTATGAGTAAGAATGTTTCAGGAATTATATATTATTTGTACAGAGTATTAAACTACTAGATATATACGCTCATGGATTATAAACATGTTATTCTGGTAATTCAGATAATATTTCTTAATCGTAATCGGATATTAAATGGTTTTTATAACAAGTGTCATCCAACTATGATAATCATGTGCATTGTAATCACTATGTTGATACACATGTGCAATTACCCATATATATAATATTTATATATAAATACTACTGATATATATATATATTATATATGGTGAAAATAGATTATGTTGAAACAAGATTTTTAAAAACCCTTGATTATCCAACAGAATTGCTTTGGTTTGGAACTCCCCCGACAAAGTAAGACATATCACTACACGGGAAAAAAAACTTTTGCGCCCAAGCGGCAGTGAAAAGATTACTATCGTTTTTTTCATCCAGATTGATCATACATGGTACAACGGCTGGATCACCCCGCCCGTCAATGTTTGACGGTGAAAAGGAATTTTGTTAAACCTTTCGAAAATGAAAATAAGGTTCATGATGTCCCCTTAGACCCTATTTATAGTCATTATGTAGTTTTAAAAATTTTGAAAAGTAGGGTGGTAGGTTATTTATATTCAGATCAGTTACTCACAACTATGTGATTTGTTGAGAAAGTTGGTAATTAAAGGAAACTTTATTCTTTCAGGCGTTTAATATATAGAGATATATATATATAATATAAATGTTATTACTTGCTGGCACTCAAATGCTCATCCATGCTTAATTTAAATGTTTTCAGTTAAGTGTGAACAACCTGAAGGCTCTGTTAAGAACAAGGGAAAGGTTCCTGAATGATTTCAATGTTATCTTATGTGACGCCGCCAAAATTAGGTATACGTCACCCATCTTGGGTCGCCACTTACATGCTACATAAATTCAAATACAACTTAATAATACAACTGTCGTGTACAATACGACAAAACATAAACTGTGAGTTTGAATACAAATATTGTCTACTAGAGATTATACAAACTTAAAAGGAGTCCTTATTACAATTATTATTACACTATTTCACAGAATAGTGAGGACTACTAATGCTATCATCTGGTTCGTCACTCCGTTCCCCAACTAGTCTCTGCTACGTTCTCATTTCCTGAAGAGAACAATAAAAGTAAAAGGGTTAGCTCAACTAGCCCAGTAAAAAATATTATGACTAAGATAATGTAGAGTATATTATCGTTAGCCTTCAACAGTGTTAAACTGATTACCCATAGTAACAACAATCAAGTTTAATGCAGCGGAACAAGTAATCCATTAAAGATGTCAAAGTAGAGATAAAATCTCACTATATTTATCGTCATTAGAAGGTTTTTTCATTACTTTGTATCGTTGGGACTCAGCTTACATAAATAACCACCTAATCGAATCACCCCGTACTCTTCCAAGGTATTAATCTTTTAGTATCACGACCACCAATTTGAGAATTCATTAATGAGCATGATTCATGCCTAACAATGCTCCATAATGACTATGGGCAATGAGGACCTTTTACAACATCATTTGTAACATTACGGTCATAGATACCATCCGAATAATCTCTCGGTCATCATCAATACCAAGTCATCTATCATATAGGCACACATATGAATTTCAACAAAATAGAAACATGAGGACGATGAACGATTTATAGAATTCATTAAATAATTCAAAATTATTTTATAGATGATAATAACGTGTCAAATGTCAAATCTGGAGAAGCTCGTGTCGAGTTAAAATTCAAGAATGCTCAGAAGAATATTTCCACGAAAAGATACTGGATGAAGCGCAAATATCAAGGATATTCCACTAATTTCATGGAGTATAGAAGTCAAAACTTTAACCAACTGAGTATAATAAGGAATGGAATAACAAAAGAAATCACCAGGCATGCGATAGATCGTACAGGCAGGTTATTCCAACAGAATAATAAATTACGAAATCAGGTCCGGCGTAAAACGCACAGACATGATATTCCAACAGAATAATAAAGACGGAACCAAGTCCGTCGTAGAACGCACAGACAGGATGTTTAAATAGAATAATAATGACGGAATCAGGTCCGGCGTAGAACGCACAGACAGGATATTCCAACTGAATAATAAAGACGGAACCAGGTCTGGCATAGAACGCACAGACAGGATGGTCCAACAGAATGATAAAGAATGGAATAACATAAGAATTTCACCAAGTATAGGGTAGCCCGCGTATACAGGTTATTCCAACAGAATAATAAGAAATGAAATAACAGAAGTTCTCTTCATAGATAAGAAAAAATTACATAACACCTACCTTGGAAAAACTGGATGAACTTGAGTAGCAGTTCTTCTTTCTATCATAATTTCTCTAAAAATACGCTCTAACGCTTTGTGAATGCAGATAAGTGAAGGAAGAAGAGATTCTATTATACGAAAATACGCGAAAGACACGATTCGTTGTCGTTGGGGCGAAACAGTACATACTCAATCTAGTTTCCCATTGTAATTTGTCTGCAAGTAGCTATTGGCTGATTCGTTCTTGGGATGACGAACATTCTCCTGCAATCGTAAAATGAATCATTAGTTCAATAATGTGCATCCATGTATAAGCATGGAAAAATCAATACGATAATTCCGACTGATCAGTGGTCATTTATGCCTCATTTTTAACTTGTTATGTATGAGTTATATACTTGCAAACTCGCAACTAAGATTTCCTTCTTCTGCGAAAGGTGCGTGCAGGACTTCTCATCTTTCGCAGATAAAACCTGTAGTTATATAAGCATGTGAATTAGTAGTAATTAATTGCTCATTTATCCGATAAATTACTCGATTTATAAATATAACCCCTAGACATCAATTATCATCGGAATAAATATTGATTTTCACTAACACAAACAATTCCAACATAATGAAACTATTTTTATCAAAAATATAAATTTTAAAATTTTGAAGTTTGACTTTTCCCAAAAAAGTCAACTGTTGACTTTTTGACCAAATAGTGAATCCCGAAAAATTGTGTTTATAGACTATTTTTACTAATTTCGTCATTTCGGACTCAAATATCACGTCCGCATCTCCAAATTCAACTCCGAACAACATTCATCATTAATATTATAACTCGCAATATTTATCAACCAGGTCGTTCCCAGGAAAGATGGGGCTTTCCAATAAGGATTTCTCCCTATTGGCGCGGAATTAGGTGACCAAATCTCTCCTTGACATAATTCTAGACATTGTAAATATTGTAGTTTATAATATGAATAACTTTGTCGTCTCAAGTATTGATTTAATAAAAAACATTTTATGCAGATGATATTGACCATAATTGAATCCATAATATGATAGATATGATGCAGCAATTACTGTAGCAATAATTGAGTATAACTGAGTGACTTCTCATGTAAGCATCAATAATCAATACTGTGTGCTACTATGCAACCACGCGTATTACTGTACTTTTAACACCGGGTGTTTCAACAGTTAACGGTAAAACTTCTGCCATTATTTTAATAAAGTATTTTTGTCGTTTTCTCAATCCGACAATAATTCTGTTGTGGGGGTCCACCAATGATTGTGCCGTTGTACGAATATTCCCTGTTAAAACGAATATTCCTCAACCAATCGAATATTATATAACAACTTGCGTACTTTGCAAAATTTGTAAATATTACCCACAACTATAACATTATATCAAATCCACACCATAATATTCAAAAATATATTTCGAGAACATTTAATCTTTATTCAAAAAGTTGGGGTCTTACATCTTATGTAATAGTTTAATATTATTAAGACAATGTTATATATTTATTATCATGGATTGTAAGTAATGATTAAAGGTTACGTACTTCGGAGCTAGACTTTGATAATTATATAAAGCAAGTTTAATATTTATATTATTATTATTATTAGTATTATTCTGCTCATAGAAATGGTATCGTTAAGCACTGAATTCTGGTTTCAAGTACCTGGATTTGGGGGCTTTACAGGTTGGTATCAAAGCTTTAGGGTTAAAAACCTTTGGTGGGATAAACCTTAGGCTATGACCTTAGAATAGAGGGAAATGTTAAAAATATAAATAACTCATATAGAGTTTATAAAGAGATGAATTGACTAAATTCATCGTCAAACAAAATAAAAGATAACTTATATAAAACTATTATTTGCTGTGTGTATATACTATATGCTTATCAGAATAATTTATGTGTGTAGATGTCTGGTGGAAAAGGCTTGTTATATGCTTATAGCATGAAGAATGATCAAATCCATACCCTCGAGCTAATATCGAAGCCAATAGCTGAAATAGAGGCTCACAGTGAAAACAACTCGGACGAAGTGGTTATTGTAGAAAACGTAGTACTGGATCTGGAGATGGTGGAGCTGACAGATAGTGATTCGGACACTAAAGTTGAAGCTGAATAAGCATTAGTAGAGGTGCAGGATCTGAGGAACAAGGTTTCTTCTCTAGAAAAGCTGTGGGAAATAGAAAAGATGTTAAATAGTCAAATGCGACAGGCGTTAATAGAAACAATGGAAGAACAAGATAAGCTTAAAATCCAAATAGATCATATGGGAGCCATAAGAAACACATCATGTGTAGCTCCGAGCAATAAGGGGAAAAGAAAGATAGAAGACCTCGACTTAAGTAAATCTGATAAGAAGAAAGGGAAAAGAATATGTTACCTTTGTGGCTATGAGGGACATACCACTCTGTATTGTCCCGACTATAAATCAGGAGCATGTTTTATCTGTGGGATAGGAGGTTATCAGGCGAGAGGTTGTCCAAGAAAAAGGCGTAGTGGATAGGTAGTATAGGTTCTGTTGTGTAGGTCTATTTAATGTCCAGTATGTCTGTGTAATGTAATGTTCCCAACTTTTGGTATTAGTCAAGGCTGTAAATCCTGACTTTTATAGTCACAAAGGGATGAATGATGTTTAAAGCAGTATGTGCTATGCTATGTAAAGTATTCGCTAAATGAATATGAATCTAAGTTTGAGTAATGAAATGAGTTAATATACTAAACTTATATGATAAGATTTAGAATGTAAAGAATAGTATAAGGTTTTACTTAACTAGATAATGCTGCCAAGACGTCAAACTCGAAACCAAAGGGCACAAGAGTCTGTCAATAACGTTGAGGGACAACAACAAGCAAACCCGATGCATCACTTTATAAATATGGTAGCACAAGCTATGCATCAAGGAATGCCAGTCGCAGGGAACCAGCCGGACAACCAACTAGCTAACTTTAAAGATTTCAAGGCTGTGGGACCGCCCGAATTCAAAGCGACAAATTACCCTGTTCAAGACCAGACTTGGTTTATAGAGATTGAAAAAGCATTCGTGGTAGCTAGGGTAGCTGAGGGGCAAAAGACCGCTTTTGCCACCTACATGATGAAGGGTGAGGTAAATTTTTGGTGGGAAGCGAATCAGGCGAGGGCAGGAGAGGATGTTGTTACTTGGGATATGTTTAAGTCACTGTTCTTCGAAAACTATTTTTCATCTAGTATGCAGGCTAGGATGGAGGTAAAATTTTTAGAGTTGAAGCAGGAGAATATGACAGTGTCCGAATACGCCGTAAAATTCAATGAGTTGGCTAGGTTTGCTCCGCATCAAGTTGATACGGAGGCTAGGAAAGCTAGAAGGTTTGAGCTGGGATTAAAACCCTGACTCTATAACAAGGTGGCGGTGTTGCAGATTCCTACATTTGCAGCACTAATGGAGAAATCTATTATAGTTGAGGAGGGGAGTGAGGTCATAAGCCTCTACAACAAAGAGAGGAAGAACAAGAGTAAGGTCGAAGGAACTAGGAAGGTAGAAGTTAATAGTGGGAGTAGCGGTGGTAGTAGAAAAAGGAAGGGAAGCAATTTTGGAAGTGTGCAGGTAAAATAGGAAGGAGTTAAGAAGCAAGCTGTTCAGTGTGGGAACTGTGGAAAGAACCACTCTGGGGAATGTTTGAAGGGGAAGTTCGTGTGCTATAAGTGCGGGCAGGAGGGCCATATCTCTCTCAACTGCCCCAATCCTAGAATGAACGGTGGGTGTTTTCTGTGTGGATCGACGAAGCACAAGGTGAAGGATTGTTCGAAGAGGAGGACAGAGATAGGGAGTGTGAATACTGGAAATGGTAGTGGAACTCTGGCAATCACGGGACCAACGTCATCCAGCAAGCCGACGAAATCAACAGCAAGGGTCTACAACATGACAGTCCAGGATACCATAGCAGCTGGTGGTGCAATTCTAGATATTATTCGTATATCTTTTATTTTCTTTTGCATGATTTTCATATATATAGTAAATTATTTTATAAAGAAATTTTGAAGAAGGAATTTGAGTTCTCTTATAAATCAAATTTCCGTTTAATCAGATAGACAAGCTTTACGTGATTAGATTAAAGATCAATACGATCATTTATGATCAAGATCTACTTGCAATGATTGTATATGCTACGTACACCTGTATGTGTAGGTTTTAAAACGGTGATTCCGGGGACGGAATCTTTATAAGGGAGGGTGAATATAACAACCCGATATTAAATTAGAAATTTTGCGTATAAATTTTATTCTGTATTTATTAAAATAAATATGGGGAATATGTGCCAAGATAATGTGTATATGTATTTATGTGATATATAAAAATATGAATATTTATAAATACTTTTATTTTAGAATTATTGATCATTATAAATTATATTCTTATCATAATTAATTTTATATTAGAAATGTTTTATTAATTATTTTCCATGAAGATATAATCATATATTATTTATATAATATATGAAATTATTTTTAGAATTATTATAATAATTATATTTTGATTTTTCAGTGCTTTAAATATGTACTGTATATGTGGACCAATAAGGGTTGGTCAATTATGGTGTTATGTGACAAACCTTTGTATTACTGTGTGAAACCCTAATTACAAATTATTTTATTTTAAACCCTAAATGAAAGCTTCGTAACCTAATTATACACTAGGTATTACAATTAAATAACCTAAGGGTTATGGTAATAAGGAAAGGTTAGTATTTAATATGTATACTAACTTAAGTGGATAATCTTATTATTTCAAGTGACTAATAATTTTAAACCTATTTCTAGTAAACCTAATTAGGTTATGAGCTAAAGTCACATGTATAAATAATTAAATTTCATATGTTTGGGAATGGAAACCCTGAATAAACAATTTGGGTAACCTATATTAAAATTGTTAGACTATGTTCATTACATGGCCCAAAATAATTAAAGAAGAAGCCCAAAAGAAATAGAATGCAAACCAATACTTAGCCCACTTGATTAAGGGTATTGTAGACATTTGATTAACCAAAATTGGGCATTAAAAATAAAAGAAAAATGAGGATTTGGAGAGCTTGGGGTCGGCCCCCTTGTGTCCATATAAGGCAAGAATGGTCTAACGAATGCTCATGCAGCATTTATGGGATTAATGAATGGTGTGTTCAATCCGGTTTTGGACAAGTTCGTAGTAGTATTTAATATGTATACTAACTTAAGTGGATAATCTTCTTATTTCAAGTGACTAATAATTTTAAACCTATTTCTAGTAAACTTAATTAGGTTATGAGATAAAGTTACATGTATAAGTAATTAAATTTCATACGATTGGGAATGGAAACCCTAAATAAATAATTTGGGTAGCATATATTAAAATTGTTAGACTATGTTTATTACATGGCCCAAAACAATTAAAGGAGAAGCCCAAAAGAAATAAAATACAAGCCCAAACTTAGTCTACTTGATTAAGGGTATTTTAGACCTTTGATTTATCTAATTTATGCATTAAAATAAAAGCTAAATGAAGGAATTAGTGGGCATTTATATAGCTGGCCCTATTAGGCCTTTTAAGGCAACTAATTAAGCTAAATAATGTCCATAATTAGTAACTCTTACGCACAAGTACATGGTTGTCAAGCTCTCATTGGTAGCAAATCTATTAAGCACCTTTAATCACATGATTATGCTCATTTGAAAGAGATAAGGTGAAGACTTTTATCCATGGGATAATAAAAGTATGGGAAATAATAGTTAATCACCCCATTTATTTGCTAGATCATTTTGCATTTCTCTCATTCTTCTTCTTCTAATTTTTCTCCCAAGCTATCAACTTCAAGAGAGAGAAAAGAGAGAGAGGTTCGGGCATATATATATATATATAAAAAGAGAGGAGTGCTAGTTTATTCATGCATCCTAAGTTAATCACTTACTTTGGTAGATCAAGGAAGGTTGCCATTAAATCAAGGTATAACATAACCTTCATCTTCTTCTTCTACTTTGTTTTTTAGCTTGAGTTTTGTTGGAGTTATGAACAAATACTAAAGATACCCTAGTCCTACATATCATAATGTATGGAAACTAAGTATCTTGAGTGTTAGATCAAAGGCTTAGAGGAAGAATATGAGCATATGTTCTCCAGGGGTGAAAACTCTTGTTTTCTTCCACTAAATCTTGTGTAACTCAAGTATCCAACTTAGATTTGCGATCCGTCGAAAGGGGGGTGCTAGATACATGAGTTATATAGTAAACTCAAGTGATACAACACAAATCTAGCATGTTTTGAAACCTTTGGGGCTGATTTCCCCAAAACAGTCCACTTGGAATGTTAAGGGTTCAAAACCCTAAAATAGCTTTTGTCCCATTTTTCTTGGGACTGTTTCGGACAGTTTCATGTCTCTTACAAATTTTGGAAAATTCATAGAGGTACCTTGAGAGGTTATCTACATGTAGGAAAAAGAACGGACACGTTTCGAGTTATAGATTGTGCGTAATGACTATTTCCGTAAAAGGACTCCTAAATATTTACCGTCGAATATCTCAATGTGTATACACTGGAAAATTCCGAAATATTTACAGTAAGTTCATATATGTTAGGAGAGTATACCCTGAAAAGTTTAGATTTTTCTGGGCACGACTCGATTTATGAAAAATGAAGCAAGATCCGAGTGTTTTGGGCACTTTAAAATTAGTAAATCACTTTCTAAAATTCCAGAAAAATTTGGGGATCATTGTTGGGTCATATATTGTCTAAAACTAGAAAACAAGAATTTTTGGAATCAGTTTGGTATTTTTCCTAAAAATGATTAAGTTATGAATAAAAGAAAATAAATAGTTAAGTGATGTCTTAAATAAGAAAAATGTGATTTTAATGCTTAAATACTCCTAATATATAATATTATGACTATTTTAGGGTATTTTGGTAATTTATAGTAAGAAATATTATTTATGACCTTTTATGGATATTAAATAAATGGTTTTATGAAGGGTGAACAATTAAAATAAATTGTTTATTGATCTAATAAATTATTAAAATGTTATTATGATATTAATAATATTAGAATATGATATTGTTAAGTAAATGAAAATATTAAGATTAAAACTTGATTAAAATATTATTAAATGGTTAATCATATTTGATTTAAAATATTAATAAATGATTAAAGTATTATTAAATGATTAAAATATTAATCTTAGATTAAAATATTATTAAAAGATTAATAATATTAAATTAAAGTATTATTGGATGATTAAAATATTATTATGTAAATAATAATATTCGAGATTAAATAAAATGCTATTAAAAATGTAATATCATTAATAAATGAATAAAATATTATTAAATGATTAATAATATTAGTAAATAAATAAAATATTAATACTATTGGTAAATTAATAAAAGTATTATAAGTAAGATATTATTAAAGTAATAATATTAAATGCATTATTAAAATATTATTAAGAGGATTAATAATATTAGTAAAATATTAAAATATTATTAAGATGTTAATAATATTAGTAAGCGAATAAAAGTATTATTAGTGAACTAATAATACTAAGAGGTGAATTAAATAATATCAAGATTAATAATATTAGTAAATGAATAAAATATTAATACTATTGGTAAAAGAATAAAAGTATTATTAATAGTTTAATAATAATTAAATGATAATATAATTATTTGATATTTAAATCATTTAATAATGATTTCGGTGTTTGAAAATTCATGATAAATTAATAAATATTTATTAAGTCATTTAAAATAATATGACTGATACTTACGGATATTGAACGTTGGAATAGAGTCTTAGACTCGATAATTACCCGATAAAGCTGTCGGTACACCGACATATTTCAGAAATTGATCTGGACTTAGATATTTTGACTATATTAATTTTTGTTTGTGATGCAATGACTATTGAAAATGTGTGATAATATGATTAGATTATGTGCTGACTGCGAAATGCAGTACAATATGTTAAAGTATATTGTTCTAATCGAACGAATGATCTGATTAATGATAGGTCGTGATATAAAAGATTAAACTAAGTTGCGTATTGTAAGCAGCGCATCAGGCAAGTATCCTACCTTTGCATTTTCTTTATGCAATGGACATGAGTAAGAATGTTTCAGAATTATATTATTATTGTACAGATTGTTAACCCTATATTATATATGTTCATTGATTATCAACATGTTAGTATATGGTAATTCAGATATATATTCTATTCGATAATTTCTATAAATGGTTATACAAGTGTCCCCACTTAGACAATCATTGCATTTAATCACATGTTAATAAACATTTGTCAATTAACCGTATATATATATATATGTTGAATTATAGATTATTGTTGAACAACATAAAACCTTATTATTATCCAACCGAATTGCTTTGGTTTGGAACCCCAACAAGTATGAACATCCCTTACATGGAAAGAACTTTTATGCGCCCAAGGCGAATAGAGTGAACGATCCTATCGTTCTTGCATGCAGTATTGATCAATACAGGGTACAACGGCCTGATCACCCTCGTGCCCGTAAGTTATGACGGTTTACAGATGAAGTTCTGTTTAACCTTTTCGAAAATGAAAACAATGTTCATAGTATGTCCTCTTAACCCTATTTATAGTCAATACGTAGTTTTAAAAATTTGAAAGAGGGTTGTTATGTTATTATTATCGGTTCAAATTACTTCACAACTATTGATTTATTGTAGAAGGGTAGTATAAAGAAAACATTTAAATTCTTTCAAATTATATATATATATATATATAATTGTTATTACTTCCTGAGCACTCAAATGCTCATCCTTGCTTAGTTTAAATGTTTTTCATCTAAGTGTGAACAACCTGAAGGCTCTTTTAAGAACAAGGGAAATGGAAAGGTTGCTGAATAATTTCAATGTTATCTTATGTAATAGTTTAATATTATTAAGACAATGTTATATATTTATTATCATGTATTGTAAGGAATGATTAAAGGTTACGTACTTGGGAGCTAGAATTTGATAATTATGTAAAGCAAATTTAATATTTATATTATTGTTATTATTATTAGTATTATTCTGCTCATAGAAATGGTATCGTGAAGCACTGAATTCTGGTTTCAAGTACCTAGATTTGGGAGCTTTACAGTGGGTGTTTTCAGTCTTTGTGATTGATAAACACTCTGGTTTGCAGTGTGAAGGATTGAGTTGAAGCACTAGTAAACCAAGAATAGAGTTCACGGTCTTGTGACCCCTCAACATGATTTAAAATCTTTTAAATTCCTGTTATTTATATCGCTTCCCAATTATTGAGCTATTGTGAAAGATTCTTGTTATTCTGAAAAGTGAAAGTGGAAAGGATGAGAAAATTAAGCGAAATATAATAATTTCAAGAAAGAAATTAAATTCCAGAAAGAAGAGAATGTTAAACTCTTAGAAGAGGAAGAGATGAGGAATATGATGATCTTAGAAAGATCCTTAGAGAAAGAATTTGGTTGTAGAACCCAATGAATGAAAAAAGTATTAACGTAAAACCTATTTTGATAGATTGAATGAATAAAGGGTAATAAATAAAATTTCGAAGACGAAATTCTTAGAAGAAAGGGTGAATGTAATATCTCGAGCGTTTATGATAACGATCCTTAGAAAAGGAAATGAACGGGTTAAAGAATATATAATATTTGATATATGACTGTGTTTAATTTAAGGTTATGTAATAAAACGTAAAAGTTGTTGAAGAAATGTATGATATATATATATATATATATATATATATATATATATTTAAACTTTTTGCTAAGTTAACGTGTTGAAGTTATTCAACGATAATTATGAAAGTGATTTTGTGAAAACCTTAGTAAGGTAGGGTTTCGATGATTCTGAGGACGGAATCCTTATAAGGAGGGAAGGATGTGACAATCCGAATTTTTATAAGTTATTAAAATAGGAATTTAATAATTAAAATTCTTTTTATGAGATGTTTTGAGTTTGAGTATGTATATATATGTGCTATATATTTTGAAATATATGATCTGGTGTGAAGAGAAATATATATTCATATGTTGGGAAAGTGAGGTTTAATAGTTGAGTTAACTATTGAAGGAATTAAATGAATTTTGTAATTAATCTTAAATATTTATTGAATTAAATAAATATTTTAAATAATTTATTTATTGAGAAAAAATAAATAATTTATGAAATTGTGGTATAATAATTTAGTTACGTGTGGATGATAATTAAGTTAAAGTAAAGGTAAGTTTTATTCTTTGAAGATTTAATTTAATGAACTAATATATTAAATCAAATGAGTTATTTAATATTAAAGAAACTAAGTAAATTAAATACAGCGATGTTTAAGTCTAATTTATTAATTAAATTAGATATATGAATTGTGGCATGTATGTTATTTTAGTCCGATGTTTATAAGATATATGTTGAGCATGTTATTATGTGCTACGTGATGCATGAAAACTGTTAGATTTTGTTGGGCTGTTGAGCTCAACCTTGCAAATAACTACTTTTGCAGGTTCAAGATTCAAGGTAAAGTTATGTAATACTTGAAGATTTACACACTTTGGTTGTGTTATTATTATTTGAACCATGTCTAGGGTTCTGAATAATGTATTGATGATGAATTATAATATCGTTTTGCGATGTAAACTATTGTAGTATTAAAATGATTGTGAGATATTTAGATGTAAAGATTGAAGGTTTTGGGAATGAGAATAGTTTGTAATGGAAAAATTTTAATTATTTCGTAAATTTCAATGGTTGTATTATTGTTTAATGATGTAAAATTAGAGGTTGAATGTATTATTACGACCGAAGTCTAGAATTAAATTGTATAAATTTTGGGGTCGGTACAATTGGAATCACGTATCTCACACACACAGATATCTGATATAAGACTCCTATTATAAAGATATCAGTTAACCTATTTTAATATAATTAAAATAGGGTATTATTTAATTAATTAAACTGCTTTAATTAATTAGGCTCCCTAATTTTATTAGGAATAATTAATTAAACTCTTTTAATTAATTTTTCTCCTAATCTTATTAGGAATAAATGAGAGTTCTAATATTAAATTAATTCCCAAACTCCTTTAGAAATTAAAATAATAATAATTGTAATGATATTAATAAGACTCCTCTTATTAATTTATATTTAATATTTCTAAAATATTAAATAATAAATATTAAGTTATTTAATTTATTCTATCACCATAGATTAAATTAAATATACTTAACATATAATTATGATTATGTCATTAACTTCTTAAATAATTATTATTCCTTTTATGGTGTGACCATTTAGGTTCTTCATATTAAATCGGTTGTGAATAAATCAATTAGAACAATTCTAATCTTATTTAAATAAATAAATTAAACTATTAATTTATTTAAATAAATAATATTTATTCTACAATAGGGATAATCCTTCCTAGAAATTAACGACTTTCCAGATAATATATATTTCAATATTAATCATAAAAGAACATTTGAGTAAATAGTTACCGTACAATTCAATCCTTCCAACACACAATGTCCCAATTAAATATAAGACATAAAATTACTGTCAAGTCTTATTTTATTTAATTATATATATTTCGACTCTTAAATGCACAACTCCAAATAATACAAATTAGAAACTCCTTTCTAATTTTATTCTGCATTGGCCACGGACTACTGAGTTGTCATTTATCGAATCATATATAAAATTTCTCTTCTTTTACTAGAAGCGATAGATTCTTTATTTATCATACATTATCTCCACCCAAACATACCCTTTGATATACCGTAAAGATCTTAAGGAATAAGTTAAAGTATAACTCATCATACACAAGATGTTATGATAATCTCAAGTCCAAGGATCACTTGTACTACTGATAAGTGGATTTTATATGCACGAATCAATATTCATTTCAAGTTTAAATTCATAGTTATCTTCATGTTTTGTGTTTGTTTTCACTCGTTTCGTGTTAATTTATGTGTAGGGTGGTCATGGATGCAAGAGGTGAAGAATGGCGGAGTTTTAAAGCAAAAGTGGAAAAACACATTAAAGCGGAAAAATCCTTTAGCAGTAGCCTAGCCCGCCAAGGCGGTCCTTTTTAAGTCAATACCCCCCGCCAAGGAGGGGGTCCCATTTTTTGAAGTGTCCTGTTCGGTTTTGATGTCTGCTGGTGCACGGTTTTTGGGACTCTGTTTGGCGCCTGGACTTTATATGAGGGGATTTCGGCCAGAATATAGAGGAGAGCTTGATATTACTTTGAGATACAACAATCATACAACACACAAAGCATAATTCAAGAGGATTTCTAGGATTCAAGTGCAACTTTGGAGGAGTAATTTTCAGAGATTTTCACGACGATTACAAATCGAGTCTACGTGAAGGAGTTTTTCAATATTCTTCTTCTCTTAAGTTTTTTTTTTGTGATTGGAAGGATGTTTTCAGTATATTATTCAGTTTTTAATTCATTCGTTATGAACTAATTCTCTTATTAGACTTGTGATGGATCTTTGGGAGAAACGATGATTCTAAAGCTTTGATTTCCAATTCAATAATATATTTTCAGTTTATTTATGTTAATTCGAGTGTGAATTTATGAATTGCCTGATCAACAATTTTTTATGGATTTGAATAGAATTGAGAGAGGATATTCGAATCTAGACCTAGTTAATATATCATGTGTCATGAATTTTGTCAATAGCAGATTTTTGATTATTGTTAAGGTAGAGATACGCTTAAAATCACATGTAATCATATAGAGAGCTTGAACTTAAACCTTTTTTAATTGCAGTTCACATAGAGATATATTGAGTTGGTTAATTTAGGTGTTTAACAGATTTCTATCTTAATTGTGGATTGATGTTAATACGGTATTAGTGTATCGAGAGGTGGCTAGTATTACATTCATGTTTTTGATTAATAAACTGGGATATTAAATTGAGTTGGAATAAAGGTTTGAAAATCAGCGTAAAGCTCAGGGTGAAATCATAAGTATAATTTTCCATTAATTGTTTGAAATTCTGAATTTTGATATTGGTGACTGTTTTGTGATAGTTTGTTTATTTATTAACGTAGTTTCTATAATTTAAAACCATTGAATTGATTAGTTTAATAAAATTAGGGTTAATAGAAAATTGATAATTGTGAAGTTAAAATTCTTGTTAATTTGTCTTCGTGGGAACGATGCTTTATTCACTACTATATTACTTGTTGACTACGTACACTTGCGTGTTTTGAGCGTATTGATTTTACCCAACAAGTTTTTGGCACCGTTGCCGGGGGACAATTTAGCCGAGATTTTAATATTTTTTTTACGATATCAGTTTAATTAGTTCAGTTTTACTTAAACATTTTTTGTTATTGTTTCTCCTATTTCAGGTTTTTGATATTGGTTTATGCAAATGTGATCCAAACATCCAGACTTACATCCTTTTGAGGAAGACATTGAAAGAAGATTTCAAAGGTTGAGTAAGTGGATTGAGGAAACGAGGAACGAATTCAAAAATTCTGATAACGAAGAAACGATGGCTGCCGAAGACCAGAAAGCATTGAGGGATTTTGTAACACCTAGGGTGACTGATCTGCAGTTGAGCATTACTAGGCCTACAATAGCTGCGAATACTTTTGAAATCAAGCCTGGGACCATTCAGATGATGCAGAACTCATGTCAATTTGGGGGAATGGCAAATAACGATCCAAATGAGCATTTAATCAGTTTTTTTGGAAATGTGCGACACGTTCAAGTACAATGGGGTGTCAGATGAGGTAGTAAGACTTCGCTTGTTTCCATTCACTTTATGGGACAAGGCGAAGAGTTGGTTATATTCTCTACCGCCGGGTTCGATCACTACGTGGGAAGACTTGGCTAAAAAAATTCTTGCCAAATTTTTCCCACTGGCGAAGACTGCTAAAATGAGGAATGACATTACGATGTTTGAGTAGCAGAATGGGGAGTCACTATATGAGGTATGGGAGAGATACAAGGAATTACTCAGAAAGTGCCCACATCATGGATTGCCCAAGTGGTTACAAATGAACACCTTTTATAACAGGCTATATGGGAATGTCAGAACCAACATTGATGCGGCATCGGGAGGTGCATTCATGGCTAAGAGTTACGAGGATGCCTACAATTTGATCGAAACCATGGCTGAAAATAACTACCAGTGGCCCACAGCAAGATTGACACATGAAAAGGCGGCTGGGATTTTGGAATTAGATGGAGTGTCAGCTATACAAGCACAGATTTCTGCACTGTCCAAGAAGTTTGATACTATGAATGATAAGGTTAATACTATGACTGGGGCTCAAGTTCAACAGGTTACGGTATTATGTGAATTATGTGCGGGTGATCATCCGACAGATCAGTGCACGATTAACCTAGCATCCGCCCAATTCATAGGCAGTTATAACAGAATTCCATAAAATACATACCAAAACACCTACAATCAGGGGAATAGGAACCACCCAAATTTCTCGTGGAGCAATAACCAGCAAACTCATGCTCCACGACCATCATATCCCCCTGGTTTTCAGAGTCACCCACAACCGGTTCAATAGTAGGAAAGAAAAACCGATGCGGAGGAAGCGTGGGCAAAATACATGACTAGCAACGATTTGGCTATAAAGAATCAAGCTATGGCTATCAAAAATATAGAGAATCAGATAGGTCAAATTATGTCAGCATTGAATAATAGACCACAAGGAACATTACCTAGCGACATCGAGAGAAATCCAAAGGGTAATCATGAGCAATGTCAAGCAGTTATGTTAAGAAGTGGAAAACATCTCGGGGGAAACAGTGGCACTAACAGAGGAGTGTAGTGCAGTGTTGCAGAAGAAGCTACCACCAAAACTCAAAGACCCAGGGAGCTTTACTATCCCATGCACGATTGAGAAAATGTCGCTTTACAAATGCTTATGTGATTTGGGGGCGAGTATAAACCTAATGCCATTGTCAGTATACTCAGAATTGGGTTTGCCCGCGCCAAAGCCTATAAATATTTCATTGCAGTTGGCAGATAGGTCAGTCACATATCCAAGAGGCATTGTAGAGGACATTCTGGTTAAAGTGGATAAGTTTATATTCCCTGCGGACTTTTATCATTCTGGATTTCGATGAAGATAAGAACATCCCGATCATCCTAGGGAGACCTTTCTTGGACACAAGAAGGACACTCATAGACATGCAAAAAGGAGAACTTACTATGAGAGTCCAAGACCAAGAAATAAAATTCAATGTGTTTAAGGCCATGAAATACCCTACGGGCGAGGAAGAGTGTTTTTGAATGGATTTAATTGAACAAATTACCAGCGAATATATGAGCAAGAGTTTGATCAACGATCCGTTAGAAACAATTTTATTGGGGGATGAAGAAAAAGACGACCCAGAATTTGTTGACTTATTATAGATGCTAGACTCGTTGCCACGAGTTAGC
This sequence comes from Panax japonicus, assembly GCA_020205505.1. NCBI lineage: Eukaryota > Viridiplantae > Streptophyta > Magnoliopsida > Apiales > Araliaceae > Panax > Panax japonicus. The sequence continues at coordinate 17,703,969 of CM035097.1, forward strand.
TGATTCAGAGCACCAGTTGAACCTCTGCACACTGAGGAGATAGTTGCAGAAAAATTGAAACCATCATTGGAGGAGCCACCAACATTGGAACTTAAGCCACTCCCTAAATATCTCAAGTATGCATATTTTGGCAATTCAATTTTTTACCTGTAATTATTTCTGCTGCACTTAACGAATTGCAGGAAGAAAAGTTCCTGAGGGTGCTTAGGGATCACAAATCAGCGATTGGATGAACGATTGCGGATATAAAGGGAATTAGCCCATCATTTTGCATGCACAAGATTCTGATGGAGGATGATGCAAGACCATTGGTGGAGCATCAACGTCGACTTAACCCAATCATGAAGGAAGTAGTCAAGAAGGAAATTCAAAAATTATTAGATGCCAGTATCATATATCCAATTTCTGACAGTAAATGAGTTAGTCCGGTTCATTGTGTGCCGAAGAAAGGGGGAATGATGGTGATACAGAATGAGGACAACAAGTTAATTCCAACAAGGACAGTGACATGTTGGAGGTTGTGCATCGATTATAGGATATTGAATAAGGCAACCCAAAAAGATCATTTCCTGCTACATTTTATCGATCAAATGTTAGACAGGTTAGCGGGACATGAGTTTTATTGTTTATTGGATGGATACTCGGGTTATAATCAGATCGCCATCGCTCCTGAAGATCAAGAAAATACAACATTTACATGCCCTTACGACATATTTGCATTCAGGAGGATGTCATTTGGGCTATGCAACGCACCAGCAACTTTCCAACGGTGTATGATGGCTATTTTTCAAATATGGTGGAGAAGAATGTTGAAATCTTCATGGAAGATTTCTCTGTCTATGAAGACAATTTTGATACTTGCCTAGAGAATCTGGTCATGGTGTTGCAGTGATGTAAGGATACAAACCTCATACTCAATTGGGAAAAATGCCACTTCATGGTTGAAGAGGGCATAATTTTGGGCCATAAGGTGTAGACTCAAGGACTGGAGGTGGACAAAGCAAAGCTGGATACGATCAATTAAATTAATTTAATCCATATAATCAAATAAAAATTTAATTCATTCAAGATCCGAAAGCGTTACATCCCAGGTATCTTCGGTACTTTCCAGATTTATAATTCGATTATGGTACAATAGGTCCATCTACAAGTTCCTCTTATTTAACTTATAGCGATGTGTGGTTCTTGAACTCTACAATATCTATTATCCTCCAACTAGCTCCTTCAATGGTAAACACATTTATCTCAGAAGGTAGCGTGTTTCGTAACAAACACATTTTGCTAATGAGGATTATAGAACATATACTTTAAAACTTACTTTAGGATGTCCCATAAATCTGTACTTGTCAAATTTTGTCCTAAGCTTATCCTTTGAAACCTTTTCACATAAGTTGGACAACCTCTTATCTTAACATACTTAAGATTAGGAATCCTCCCTATCCATAACTTTTATAGAGTCTTGGGGCCAAATTTTGAGGTTACCTTTTCGTAGATATGCAGCCATTTCTAGGGCATGACCCAAGAGGGATACTGGAATGTCGGAAAAAACATTATGGACCACACCATGTCCAACAAGGTACGATTTTTTCTATTATATGCATCAATCAATTATTACGAATCATTAGGCATCCATTGTGAGAAAACCATTTGAGATGATCTAGAAACCTATTGCACAAGTATTCCTTCCTCGATCTGATCAAAGAATTCAAATACTTTTCAATTAGTTTCACTTCTGAATTCTTTGAACTTTTCAAATAATTTAGACTTGTATTTCAGCAAATACACACATTCAACTCTTTGAATGATCATCTCCTTCTTATACTAGTTTGTTTAATTTGCAAAATAATTTTTCACGTAAGTCAAGTACACAAAATCCATTAAGTAATATTCTAGTTCTATACAAAATATTATTATTATAAATATAACAATAATTGTTCTTAAATATAATACCAAAGATTTCATTGTCCAACAAAAAAATAGAAATAATGTTTCTTACGAGAACTATAATACAATAACAACTTATTGACTTAATAGATTTGCTCATAGGGAATGCTAAACTATAAGTTTATATGTCTAATGTAGCAACCTTTGCTTCATTTCCCACATATAGGATTACTTATCTTTGTTTAACTTTCTACTTCTGCTTGATCCCTTTATAAATCTATATTTATGATAACCAAAGTCGGTATCCAATACCCAAATAGAACCTTAACTTAAAGAAAAATTTATTTTAAATCATGAACAAAATTGTATTTGTAACCAAAACTTCACTAAACTTCTTCTGGTTAGGCTCTGCAAGATGCTTCTTGTAGTTTCTTTCCGGTGTCCAGGCTTATTACAGTGGAAACAAACTTCTTTGTTATCCATGTCAATTTTGTTCTTATTATCCTTTGTTTTTGCCTTTCTATTTATCTTCTTTGAATCGTTCTTCTTTTTAGAAGATCATTTGACCCCTACCAGTATGACTTGGTCTTTCTTAGTTGGAAAGTGACTATCAACTTTTTCAACATGTTAAGCAAATCAGTGAAGCTGATATATAGCTTGTTCATATGAAAAATTCACAACAATTGTGAAAGGAGTCCGGGAGTGAGTTCAAGATCAAATCTTGGCTCAACTCTCCATCCATAAAAAAACATGATGTCCTAATTATTCATGTTTAGGACATGTGTCTGTACTATAGTGTTGTTGGTCATTCTAGATCAGAAGAGCTCCTTAGATATCTGATATCTATTATTCCTACTTTCCTCATCATCAACTACTTGACGTGCAGGAGTATAGTAGGAGCATCCATAGTTTCATGCTGATGCTGAAGCTCGTTGCCCATGGATGCGAGTATGATGCATTGAGCCAACTTTGCATCATCTTGCCACTTTCTAAAAGAAGCAATGTCTTCCTCAGAGGCATTGTCTGCAACCATTGCAGGGATAGGCGTATTAAGGACATACGGTAGCTTTTCAACCGTGAGAACTGTTCTCAATTTCTTTAACCAATTTGTTTAATTCGGTCCGGTTAATTAACATTTAATATATTTCGCAGTGATAGTAATTTGGACATTGTAAAATTCTGTAAAATGAATTTGTAATTTAACAACATTATATCATACATTCTTTTATTAATTACCAAAATAATTTAGGTCTTGTTTTAATTGGTATCTCCCACTATTTTTATCAAACTATATTACCCTCACTTATATAGTTTGACAAAATCAAATTAAAGATTTGCTAGTGAGAATAAGGATCCCATTTCAAATGTATATAGCCTTGTGGTGATACAACAAAATATATATAAAAATAAATAGGTAGACAACTCTTGTCAATTACATTATCATGTAACTCCTTTTATTTTGCCTCTTAGATTATTTTGATCAAGTGGTGGCACATCTGAATCAAAATTATCTAAGTTAAGTCCAACCTAGCACTTCCATATTCAAAAAAGAAAAACATTGTTCTTGTGGTGACACAACAAAACAGCATTGTTCAAATTTCTTTATAAGCATCAAAGGTGATAAAATTAACATCTCAAAAAATTAAGATAAGCCTTGTGGTGACACAACAAACTTATAATAAATAATTGATACTCTATTATTTTTTATCATGCTAGAAGGCGATATTCGATATTCCAAATATCTTTGAACGCTTTTGACTTAATATAAAATCTTTGAGGGGTTTGTTATTAATTTGTCTCATCTTGTTCAGCGCGCATGCACACACACACACACACACACACACACACACACATATATATATATATATATAAAAAAAATACACGTCATATTAATTAACATGCGAAGCATGTTTGCATAATATATATATATATATATATATATATATATATATATATATATAGTATAAGCATGCACATATAGAATACTATATTCTACCCAGATTGATTATAGACTTTATTCTAGTTTGGTTCACTAGAACCACCAAGTGAACCAAAAGGTCAAACCTAAGGTCTAAGAATTAAATTTAAATATAACTATTACATTTAAACATGGACTCCATTACAAACGGGTCTTCAAAACGCTCCTTGATCCTTCATCTCCAATTTTTCAAAATTAATTCTAACTATTCCTATTACAAAACTATTTAAAATAACTATAAACATTGATCAGCAGTCAAGGAAAAGTACATAGGAGAGAGATAAAATTTATATTAAGAAAAATTAGAGAAGACAAGATACGTAGACCCCATTTAATAAAACTCATATATCCATGCATCCAACTAAAATAAAATTCAATCACATTGGTCAATAGTCCATAATCAATCTCATTTATTATCATACATATCAACATATGGATCAATAAATAACATTCAACTCATTAATAATAAACATTCAATATATACATTGATATCGATTTAATGGGCAATTTTAATTAGCATAAAATCCAATTTTGAAACAAAATAAACTCTTTTATTTTTAATCAAAATCATAATAAATTTCTTTATTTTATTTTATCCAATTTTGAATAAAAATAAACTCTTTTATTTTTAATCAAATTTTCAATCAAAATAAACTCCTTTATTTTAATTAACAAGGAATCCAATTTCAAGTACAAAATAAACTCCTTTATTTTAACATAAAATTGCTGAAAAAATAAAATATGTTTAATCATATTCCTTATTAAAATTAAAACACATTTAATTTTAGGAAACATGTCCATATGTGAATAAACTATTTTATTCTAGGAAACATGGAATTCAATTCTATATGTGAATAAACTCTTTTATTCAAACAAACGTGGAATCCAACTCTAAGTTAATATAAAAACTTTTTGAATAAACTCTTTTATTCAAACAAACGTGAAATCTAATTCCAATTAAAATAAAACTTTTGAATAAACATTTTTATTCAAACAAATGTGAAATTCAATTTCAAGTTATTATAAAACTTTTGAATAAACTCTTTTATTCAAACAAACGTGGATTCCAATTAAAAAAATAACTTTATTTTAATCCAATTTCAAATCAAAATAAACTCATTTATTTTTAATCTAGAATTACTGAAAAAAACATTTAATTTAAATTTAATTAAAATAAACTGTTTATCTTAATAAAAACTAATATATATATATATATATATATATATATGTGTGTGTGTGTGTGTGTGTGTGTTTCTGCAGAGTGGCGCTGCGGCGCCGCTAGTGAACTAGCATCAGGCGCTGTGATGCCAATCTTCAGGATCTATTTTTTTCAGTTCGCGAATTGTGCAGTTTTTCTCCAAAAACATGATTTATACCAATAATTATGCCCAAAAAATTTGTTCTAAACACATATCAACATAAATATCGAATCTGAATAATTAATAACTCGCATAAATGTTTGGCTCTGATGCCACTGTTAGGTTTGTAAGATTCATGAACGCAATCAAATTGCACAAAATAAGCGGAAGCATGAAAAATCAGAGTTTTAAAATTTTACAAACCATATACCGGATCATCCTCTAAGCACAATTATTAATTAAACAAAAACATAAAGATTAGGTTCATACTCTTGTAGAACTAGCTTCCTCAAGTACAAGTTCATCTCCATTCATTTTTGCATTCAACTTGAATCCACCGGGTTAGATTCCTTTCTTTGATCAAAGTTAGTCACCCAAGTGTTTGACCTCTAGAGGTGATCCACCAAAGAAGAACAAAAATTCACGAAGATGGGTGTTTTGGCTCAAACCCTAGTTTTTTCTATCTTTGTAGAAAAATGACGTACTCTCCAACAATTAGAATCACGTATCTCACACATACAGATATTTGATATAAAACTCCTCTTATAAATATATCAGTTAACATATTTTAATATAATTAAAATATGGTATTATTTAATTAATTAAACTCCTTTAATTAATTAGACTCCCTAATCTTATCAGGGATAATTAATTAAACTCTTTTAATTAATTTATCTCCTAATCTTATTAGGAATAAATGAGAGAACTAATATTAAATTAATTCCCAAACTCCTTTAGAAATTAAAAGAATAATAATTGTAATAATATTAATAAGACTCATCTTATTAATTTATATTTAATATTTCTAAAATATTAAATAATAAATATTAAGATATTTAATTTATTCTATCACCATTGATTAAATTAAATATACTTAACATATTATTATGATTATGCCATTAACTTCTTAAATATTTATTATTCCTTTTATGTTGTGACCCTTTAGGTTCTCCATATTAAACCGGTTGTGAATAAATCAATTAGAACAATTTTAATCTTATTTAAATAAATAAATTAAACTATTAATTCATTTAAATAAATAATATTTATTATACAATAGGGATAAGTCTCTCTAGCAATTAACGACTTTCCAGATAATATAGATTAAAACATTAATCATAAAAGAACATTTAAGTAAATAGTTACCTTACAATTCAATACTTCTACCATACAATATCCTAATTTAATATAAGCCATGAAATTACTGTCAAGTCTTATTTTATTTAATTATATGTATTTCGACTCTTAGATAAACAACTCCAAATAATGCAAATTAGAAACTCCTTTCTAATTTTATTCTGCCTTGGCCAAGGACTTGTGACAACCCGAATTTTTATAAGTTATTAAAATAGAAATTTAATAATTAAAATTCTTCTTATGAGATGTTTTGAGTGTGAGTATGTATATATATGAGCTATATATTTTGAAATATGTGATCTGGTGTGAAGAGATATATATATTCATATATTGGAAAAGTGAGGTTTAATAGTTGAGTTAACTATTGAAGGAATTAAATAAATTTTGTAATTAATCTTAAATATATATTGAATTAAATAAATATTTTAAATAATTTATTTACTGAGAAAAAATAAATAATTTATGAAATTGTGGTATAATAATTTAGTTACGTGCGGATGATAATTAAGTTAAAGCAAAGGTAAGTTTTATTCTTTGAAGATTTAATTTAATGAATTAATTAAATCAAATGAGTTGTTTAAAATTAAAGAAAATAAGTAGATTAAATAAAGCGATGTTTAAGTCTAATTTATTAATTAAATTAGATATATGGTTATTTATTAATCATAAGAAGAATTATAATAAAAATTATAATTATTATTGTAAGTTATGAGAATTGATTGCAGGTGTGACAAATAAAAACTATATAATTATAATATTATTAAAATAATCTAGTATGGGGGAAATTGTGTGTAACCAAACGTAGCATTATGGCTTTCAGTTTATTGTAACTGACATCTATTGTAACTAATGTACGTGAGAGAGAGGGGAGTCAGTTTATTTTGCATGTTCTTTTTTTAAGGTTAAGAACACAGAAGACAGGGTTAGAGAAAGGGAGAGAATTCCTTGTAATTGAGAAGATAAATTATGAGAATCAAAGAAGAGGAAGAAGATTAATCAAGCTTCTGTAATCATCTAGCTAATTAAAGGTAAGTAATCTATTTTAAAGTTTCGAGTACTAAGTTTTGTTTTCTAAGTTCTCTGTAATTGAAGTTCTAGGGTTAATTGTTGAGAAATTAATTTTTTATTTGTATTGGGATTACATAATCTGTTAAATGTTGTCTATAGATGATTTTTGAAGTATCGAATTCATGAAAACATGTTTGAAGGTGAAGAACTTGAGTTTTGGTTTTATATATATTACATAGTATGTTTTGGGGTCAAAATTGGTTTTGAATTCATACCCTAAACTATAAATTGATAATGGAAGTTGTTAGTATGTTGAAAAATGAAAAGAACGAAAGTTAAACAAACCAATTTAGTTGAGAAACGAGTAGTAGCGAACGAATTCGCTAAATGTGTTTAAAATATGAAAATATAGCATGAACACTAAATTAGAACCTTTAAAATGATTTGTTAATATGTTTGAAGTGATATAATTACTGTCTAGATGAGTAGCTAAGAGTTTAACGAGTCCAACAAATCAAAAATCGACTAATTCGGACTTAAAATGAAAAAGATATGTCCAAAATTGTTTCTGTGCGAAGCCAGGCACGCCACCAGTGCGCGCGGACGCATAGCTAGTGCTGGGCATTGGCGCGGGTACATGGTATTGGTGAGCAAAAGGGGCACGGACGCGCCCCATGTGTGCTTACCGTGAATGCTTTGACCTAGTTTGGTAAAACGTTCATAACGTTTTCATATGGACTCCGATTGAGGTGATTCAAGATGATCCGGAACGAATAAGAATAGTCCTACAACTCTTATTCTTTAAATTTTTTAATTAAAGGTCGGAAACAAGGGTAAAAGGTCATTTGTACGAATGTTGTGTTTTCGGGGACAATCGGAGGGCGTCGGGCATGCACCTATACAAGTGTAGTGCTCTTGACGATAAAAGATGTTGTTCTAAGTTAGAGAACATGAATATTATGAAGTATAATGATGCTTAACATTAATAAATGATGTATTAGATAAGTTGTATACGCATACTAAGCACACACAAGAGAGACAAATTGAGCGTGTGACCAATAAACATCGAAACGCCGTGATAAGTGATAATGAACGTAAAAAGTGTTTTAATCAAATAAAATGAATATTATAAGGTATTGAATAGTGTTAATATAAAACCAATAAGTAGTCCTAGCAAGACTTAAACATTTGAATGAACGTCAAATATGAAATATAGTGAGATATAAGTTGAAAGTTAATACAATCAAATCGAACATTGTGTATTTATGATAGGAAGGGTTATGAGACATAGAGTAAAGTTTACATTACAACTACTATGCGTTGCTATGTGACTAATAGTTAATGTGACTGATTATATAATTGTGTAGGGCACGTGAAGTGCAGATATCTGTAAGTTGTTAAACTGTTATTGGTAAACAACGATTAAGGCAAGTCTTTCAGTTCCTATTTGCTATGTGAATTTGATTATTTTAAATCTTTACTGCAAAGAGCATGATGTGTTATATATGTTGAATGTATGAAATGTTAAAGTCAATTTATGACTACGTTGTTTGACTAAAGCATGATGATTGAGTAAGGAACTCAATCTTTATACTTGTTATATGAATTGTAGCATGTATGTTATGTTAGTCCGATGTTTATAAGATATATATTGAGCATGTTATTATGTACTACGTGATGCATGAAAACTGTTAGATTTTGCTGGGCTGTCAAGCTTAACCTTGCAAAAAACAACTTTTGCGGGTTCAAGATTCAAGGTAAAGTTATGTTATACTTGAAGATTTACACACTTTTGTTGTGTTATTGTTATTTGAACCATGTTTCAGGTTCCGAATAATGTATTAATGTTGAATTGTAATATCGTTTTGCGATATAAACTATTGTAGTATTAAAATGATTCTGAGATATTTAAATATAAACGTTGAAAGTTTTGGGAATGAGAATAGTTTGTAATGGAAAATTTTAATTATTTCGCAAATTTCAATGGTTGTATTATTGTTTAATGATGTAAAATTAGAGGTTGAATGTATTATTAACGACCGAAGTTGAGAATTAAATTATATGAATTTTGGGGTCATTACAGTTGGTATCAAAGCTGTAGGTTATAAACCTTAGGTAGGAGTACCGTAGGCTATAACCTTAGAGAAGGAAGGTGAAGATAATGAAAGAATAAGCTCAAGAAGAGTTTGAAAAATAAGAAGTAATTTAAGAAATTTATATAAACGGGATTAAAACATGCGTGAAAGGATTCAAAGAAGAATCTCACAGAGTAATAAGGAATATGAATGTGGGGTTACCCAACTCCAATAATAAGAATGTAAGATGATAATAAATAGACAATGTCTATAAGAAGAGATTGGTAAGGAAGTTAAAAATAGAAAGTTATATTTAAGTATGGTACAATTGTACTCTTTAATAGTTAATGTATGGTATCTGGGCTAAACAATTCCTTCATAGAGCGGAGGTATATACGAACTAGCAACTCGGAACCTAGTTTGTTGGTTGTTTGTGGGAAACCACTCAGCGTACCATATTGAAACTATTAGAGACTCGATGTGTACCGAGTACAGAAAATGGATACGTATGATGAAAATATAGAACTCGAATGAAATGTTGAGCGATGTAAATGAAGTTAGAAATTCTTAAAGGAAGAAGTATTATATAAACAAGAAAATTCAAAGAAGAATCTTGAAGAGATATAAAGATAAGAAATGGGAGTTACCTAACTCCAATAGCCAAGATAATGAATAATGTCGTAAATGATTAAAAAGGAAAGAAAGAGGGTCGTAAAACAAAACGATCACGAGTTAAGAAAAGAATTTTAAGGGAGATGATTATAGAATAAGATCATGACGTGATCTGTTTAAGTTATAGAAGAATGATGATCTGTAATGTTTGATTAAGTATAGCTTAATGCTATGAAGATGGTGTACTATGAAATAGTACGAGATAACTTAAGAGGAGTTATAAATGATGTGATACGAGGAATTTGTATCGAGCAAAGAGCAACTTAAGAGTAAGATAGAGTTAGGTGGGATTTCAATTGAGGACTCATGTGATGGCTGAGTTGTACAAACCTTTGTATGGGAGAGGGTTTTGTGCTTGTGCTTAGTTTATCACAATGATAATCATTGGAATGTTAGTGTCACGCTAGCAATGTATATGTTGTGAAAAGGTGAATCTTTTCTCATATGTATATTTGATAGTTAGAAACTATTAAGATTAGTCAGATATTATTATGATTAGGTGCGGTTCTTAAAACTAATGCATATGGTAAGTTCGTGACTCATAATATTATGGTATGTTTTGAACCCCTTAGCGAATGGACGCCTATGGTCTGACTAGGACAAGTTCTTAATCTCATATTATTGTGGCAAGTTCCTGGATTTCCAATGTGTGGTAAGTTTGATGAACTATTTTGGGTAGAAACGGTTATATTATAGAGAGCATTGAAGAAATTAAAGATTGATAGAATGGTTAAGTAACAAAGTAATGAAGTAAAGATTGAAGTTGAGGGATACCTGGATATTCTAAATCTACTAGCTATGCTAGAATTTCAAAATTTATTGACTTCGTGCTGATGTTTGCACTTCTATTTTCTTGAAAAACATTAGATCAAATGATGAAACCAATGAGTTTTAAAAACAATACCGTTACTCGTATGTCTATGCTAATTACTTCGGCTAGACAAAAATTATTTAAAATATATCAAAATGTATTTTTATATCATCAATGTGTCATAGAACCTGGTGCAGAGATGAAAAAAAAATGATGGAGTCATCAATGCAGTATTACTTAGTGTTGGATGTGATCTAAGGATTGTCAGCCCACTATGGTATGATGTAGTATGATAAAATCATCAAATGACAGAATTCTCAAATGGACTGTAAATACAGTGCGGTATCATGACGTCATAAAAAGATTTTGAGATTTCTTTAAGATATGAGAATATATATATATATATATATATATATGTGTGTGTGTGTGTGTGTGTGTGTGTGTATATATGTATGTATGTATATATATATTTCGATTGATGTCCGAATTGTTGTAGAAGTTTATGCTATTTGATTCAGCTAGACGAATATTGAAAGATGTTCATGGAATTCAAGCGTTCTTTGTCAAACTATGCCAAACCAAATTGTTTTGGTGCGAATTCAAATGTTGAAAAGCTAAGATGAGCAACCCTTTTATAAGGGATTACGCGGAGGCGTTGAGATGTTTATGCACAATACATTGTACGAAGGGATGATCACCCTAAGTACGAGGAGTCCCTATAGTCTTATGACTGTTAAAGTTTAAGTTGAAAGATTACTTATAACTATGGACATACGCATAACGTTTAAATGTTTGTTCACAATACATCGTATGAAGGGCTTAACACCCTAAGTACGGGAGTCCCTATAGTCTAATGATTGTTAAGTTTTAAGTTGAAAGAGTACTTATAACCATGGACGTAGTTCAAGGTCTTCTGACCCTCGACATGATTTGGAATCTTTTAAATTCATGTTATTCATATCGCTCCCCAATTATTGAGCAATTGTGGAAGATTCTTATTATTCTAAAAGGTGAAAGTGGAAAGGATGAGGAAATTAAGTAAAACATAATAATTTCAAGAAAGAATTAAAACTCTAGAAAGAAGAGAAATATGAAACTCTTAGAAGAGGAAGAGGTGAGGAATATGATGATCCTAGAAAGATCCTTAGAGAAAAAATTTGGTTACAGAACCAAATGAATAAATAGATATCAATAAAAAATCTATTTTGATAAATGGAATGAATAAATAAAGTATTAACACAAAAAGTCTATTTTGATAGATTTAATGAATAAAGATTAATAAATAAAATTTTGAGGACAAAATTCTTATAAGAAATGGTGAATGTAATATCCCGAGTGTTTATGATAACGATCCTTAGAAAAGGAAATGAATGGGTTAAAAAATATATAATATTTGATATATGACTGTCTTTAATTGAAGGCTATGTAATAAAACCTCAAAGTTGTTGAAGAAATGAATGAAGTATATGTATATATAAAACTTTTTGCTAAGTTAATGTGTTGAAGTTATTCAACGATAATTGTGAAAGAGATTTTGTGAAAACCTTAGTAAGGTAGGGTTTAGGTGATTCCGAGGACGGAATCCTTATAAGGAGAGAAGGATGTGACAACCCGAATTTTTATAAGTTATTAAAATAGGAATTTAATAATTAAAATTCTTCTTATGAGATGTTTTGAGTTTGAGTATGTATATATACGTGCTATATAATTTGAAATATGTGATCTGGTGTGAAGAGAAATATATATTCATATATTGGGAAAGTGAGGTTTAATAGTTGAGTTAACTATTGAAGGAACTAAATGAATTTTGTAATTAATCTTAAATATTTATTGAATTAAATAAATATTTTAAATAATTTATTTATTGAGAAAAAAATAAATAATTTATGAAATTGTGGTATAATAATTTAGTTACGTATAGATGATAATTAAGTTAAAGCAAAGGTAAGTTTTATTCTTTGAAGATTTAATTTAATGAATTAATTAAATCAAATGAGTTGTTTAATATTAAAGAAAATAAGTAAATTAAATAAAGCGATGTTTAAGTCTAATTTATTATTTAAATTAGATATATGATTATTTATTAATCATAAGAAGAATTATAATAAAAATTTTAATTATTATTGTAAGTTATGAGAATTGATTGTAGGTGTGACAAGTAAAAACTATATAATTATAATATTATTAAAATAATCTAGTATGAGGGAAATTGTATGTAACCAAACGCAGCCTTATGGCTTTCGATTTATTGTAACTGACATCTATTGTAACTAATGTACGTGAGAGAGAGGGGAGTCAGTTTATTTTACGTGTTCTTTTTTTATGGTTAAGGACACAGAAGACAGGGTTAGAGAAAGGGAGAGAATTCTTTGTAATTGAGAAGATAAGTTCTGAGAATCAAAGAAGAGGAAGAAGATTAATCAAGCTTTTGTAATCATCTAGCTAATTAAAGGTAAGTAATCTATTTTAAAGTTTTGAGTTCTTAGTTTTGTTTTCTAAGTTCTCTGTAATTGAAGTTCTAGGGTTAATTGTTGAGAAATTAATTTTTATGTGTAATGGGATTACATAATCTGTTATATGTTGTCTATAGATGATTTTTGAAGTATCGAATTCATGAAAACATGTTTGAAGCTAAAGAACTTGAGTTTTGGTTTTATATATATTACATTGTATGTTTTGGGGTGAAAATTGGTATTGAATTCATACTCTAAACTATAAATTGATAATGGAAGTTGTTAGTATGTTGAAAAACGAAAAGAAGGAAACTTAAAATGAGTCGTAGTGAACGAATTCGCTAAATATGTTTAAAATATGAAAATATAGCATGAACATTGAATTGAAACCCTTAAAATGATTTGTTAATATGTTTAAAGTGTTAAAATTATTCTCTAGATGAGTAGCTAAGAGTTTAACGAGTCCAACGAATCAAAAATCGACTAATTCGGACTTAAAATGAAAAAGAAATGTCCAAAACTGTTTCTGTGCGAAACTAAGCGCGGGTGCGCCGCCCGTGCGCACGAGTGCGTAGCTGGTTCTAGGCATTAGCTCGGGTGCGCAGTATTGGTGAGCAAAAGGGGCACGTCCGCGCCCCATGTTTGCTGAGTGTGACTGCTTTGACCTGTTTTGGTAAAACGGTCATAACATTTTCATACAAACTCCGATTTAGGTGATTCAAGATGATCCGGAACGAGGACGAATAGACCTACAACTTTTAGGTTTAAGGTTTTTCAATTTGAGGTTGGGAACATGGGTCAAAATTGTTATTTGTAGGACTGTTGTGTGTTCGGGGACAATCGGAGGGCGTCAGGCATGCACCTATGCAAGTGTAATGCTCTTGACAATAAAAGATGTTGTTCTAAGTTAGAGAATATGAATATTATGAAGTATAATGATGCTTAACATTAATAAATGTTGTATTAGATAAGTTGTATACGCATACTAAGCACACACAAGAGAGACAAATTGAGTGTGTGACCAATAAACATCGAAACGCCGTGATAAGTGATAATGAACGTAAAAAGTGTTTTAATAAAATAAAATGAATATTATAAGGTATTGAATAGTGTTAATATAAAACCAATAAGTAGTCCTAGCAAGAATTAAACATTTGAATGAACATCAAATATGAAATACAGTGAGATATAAGTTGAAAGTTAACACAATCAAATTGAACATTGTGTATTTATGATAGGAAGGGTTATGAGACGTAGAGTAAAGTTTACATTACAACTACTATGCGTTGCTATGTGACTAATAGTTAATGTGAATGATTATATAATTGTGTAGGGCATGTGAAGTGCAGATATCTGTAAGCTGTTAAACTGTTATTGGTAAACAACGATCAAGACAAGTCTTTCAGTTCCTATTTGCTATTGAATTTGATTGTTTTAAATCTTTAATACAAAGAGCTTGATGTTTTATATATATGTTGAATGTATGAAACGTTAAAGTCAATTTATGACTACGTTGTTTGACTAAAGCATGTTGATTGAGTAAGGAACTCAATCTTTATACTTGTTATATGAATTGTAGCATGTATGTTATGTTAGTCCGATGTTTATAAGATATATATTGAGCATGTTATTTTGTGCTACGTGATGCATGAAAATTGTTAGATTTTGTTGGGCTGTCGAGCTCAACCTTGCAAAATAACCACTTTTGCAGGTTCAAGATTCAAGGTAAAGTTATGTGATACTTGAATATTTACACACTCTAGTTGTGTTATTATTATTTGAACCATGTTTAGGGTTCCGAATAATTTATTAATGTTGAATTGTAATATCGTTTTGCGATATAAACTATTATAGTATTAAAATAATTCAAAGATATTTAGATGTAAAGGTTGAAGGTTTTGGGAATGAGAATAGTTTGTAATGGAAAATTTTAATTATTTTGTAAATTTTAATGGTTGTATTATTGTTTAATGATGTAAAATTAGAGGTTGAATGTATTATTAACGACCAAAGTCGAGAATTAAATTGTATGAATGTTAGGGTCGTTACAGGACTACTAGGTTATCATTTATCGAATCACATAAGACATTTTTCTTCTTTTACTAGAAGTAGTAGATTCTTTATTGATCATACATTATCTTCATGTACAACTTATTATATCCAAGCATACCCTTTGATATACCCTAAGGGTCTGAAGGAATAAGTCAAAGTATAACTCATCATACACAAGATGCTATGATGATCTCAAGTCCAAGGATCACTTGTACTACTATCACTACAGGAATTCCTATTGACATGTAATTAAAACATCATTAGGTATTCCTTAGCGAGCCACGTTCAGTGAACTTATTCTTTAATAAGCACCTAAATACTTGCTTTAGTGTCACCACACAAATGATCATGAGATCAATCATCCTCATCCAATGAGCAAGCAACGTATATACCAATCTATCCAGATTCACTAATCCCCAATTTAGTAATCCAACGACTGAGAACTATTTTAGTTTTAAGCTTTCTAAAAAATTAGATCTCATTAGAATGATCATCATCATTATTCTAAAAGTATTGCTTAAAACAATGGGTTTATCACATATTACAAAGTAGTATCATGTATATAATTTAAAGCCTTTAATAAATTATTACTTTTTATTATTAAATGAATAAGATTGTAACAAAGTATATGCTTTATCATCAAACATGATTAGCTTGTGTGCATACTACTTTCAGTATGGACGTAATTGCTTCCAATGCAGCCAGGGTCGCCCTTCCCAAGATTGCATTATATGTCGAATCTACCTAGACCACAAAAAATTTGTCCATAACCTCTACCTGCTGAGGCGATGTGCCGAACCTAACTGACAACTCGATCGTGCCCGACACATGCACTAGGTCTCCATTGAATCTATATAAGGGGTCTTCCCCTCCCAATTCCATCTTCTTCCCATCCAAATACATTCTTTGATAGGCATGGATGTACATTATGTAGACCGAGGACCAATTATCGTTCATCATTCTTCTCATGTCCACCGGCCCGACTAGGGTTGTTATCACCAATGCCCCGTCATGTGGTTCTATGGGATCCGTGGGATAGTCCTCATCCGAGAAAGAAATAACTGTCCCCGGGAAAGCCCGATCATTTCTTGTCAATGATCCTGCCACCAATAGTACTGCATCGAGATGCTCACTTCTTTTCTTTCAGGTCACACGCCCTATAGAACCATCAGAAATAACATCAATTACGCCTCGAACAGGCTGGGTTTTTTTATTGTGTGTCCCATACTTGCCCTCTGTTGTGCATCAGCATTTTCCACTGCCTACTACATATTGAACCAACTGGTCGTTCTGTACATTCTTCTCAATCAGATCACTCAAGTTATAACACTTCTCTATTGTATGTCCTGAGCTCTTATGATACTTACAAAATTTGTCCTGATTCCTCTTCCCAAGCTTCGGGTTTGTCTAGAAGGACTCATAGTATGGTTAGTTTCGGATTTCCTCCAATATCTTAACCTGATCAGTATTGAGAGGTGTATAGACTTTGTTGAAACTCGGGAAATTTGGTCGACTATTGCTCGATCCCCCACTGTTATAGTTCTTCTTCCCCTGATTATTCGATCGCCCCTGATTGTTATCTGAACGCGGATAAGCATGTTTGTCTTACTCTTTAGACTTTTTGTAGGACTATGAGTGTGGCTTAAATTTTCCCATAGCTTTCTCTATGGCGATGAACCCTTCGGCCTGATGAAAAGCTTCAGTTAGGTCAATAGGAGGATTGATCACCGGGTCTTTCATAAGCTTTTTTGACTTTTCTATGTCAAGAACTGTTGTGAAGAATCCCAAGGCCTGAGGTGAATTTAACTCTGCCACTGATCCCATCGCTTCTTGGAACCTCTTGACATACTGACCGAGGCTTTCATCCGAATGTTGCCTCACCTGTATGAGAGAAGCAGTGATCTTCCTTCTTCATTTGTTGCTTGTAAATCGAGCATGGAATGTCTCTCGAAGATCATTCCACGAACTGATTGATCCTGATGCCAAAGTCCCCATCCATTTTCAGGCAATAATCTTCAAAGTCGTGGCGAACATATGGCATTTAGCGTCATCTGAATGCCCATAGTAAGTCATTAACCTATCATACCTATTAGAATGGTCATAGGGATCCCCCAATCCATCATAAGTCTCCATCGGGGGCACCTTCTTCACTGGGTCAGCTATGACCTAGTTGATTTCGAGCGAGAATGGTGAACTGGGGCAGCTCAAAGGTGTTCCCATATGATTTTTTGTTGCCATCAGCTTTTCTAATTTTACAACTCTTCAAGCCAGGGGTCAGATTCCTCCTTGTTAGGGGATGACCTAGGCCTATCCCTCTTGTATTCAAGAGACACGACCCTCCTCCTCTGTCACGATCTGTCTTGGTACTCAGATTTTTTATCTTATGAACGACTCCTTCGTCAGATCCTTCCTTCCTGAGGCTGACTCCTGGGTCTGCTCTTTTTCCAACCAGCCTCATTCGGACGAGGCTTCCTAGATCGGCTCTGATGTCTGGACTTCTTTAATGAAGCCTCCTGTTCTCCGGCCATTTTAGCCATCTGATCTTCCAATTCTTCCTGATGAAGATGTAGGGCCATCATGGCATCCTTATTTTGCTGCATCTTTTTCAACAAAATGAACGAACGCTGATCTTGGTTGTCCTCAACCCGATCCTTTCCTCGTCGTTTATATGTTCGGGACTGGTTGTCCTTGGTGTGACTGAGGGGGATTGGAGTATGCTGACTAGCCAAAAATAGTCATCGTCGTGCTGACTGGCCATGTTCTGAATTACCTTCCTAGTTTTTTGGCCTCAGTTTTTCTTTGACTGACCCTCTAACTTGGGTCGTCTAGTGAGTTTTGTCTTTTTCCTGGTTTGAAGCACCACTATCTCTGTTCACCATGGCTTTCAATCGAAAAATTCAAAGAGTGATTGTTAAAACACTAAATCTCCCTCTTTCTAGCGCTAATGTTAATGCCAAGTTTTGTTGGCGCGTCCAATCACTGAATCCACACGCTTAAACCTGCACAGTAATAGATCACACAAGAAGCTTGACGGCTTGTGCCACCGGGTGATAGCTCTGGTGTGAGAATGAGTACAGGCTCATACAAGGTTTAACAATGGAGGCTTTAGTGTTTAGTGCTCCAAAGTGTATTACCTGTTAATTGAAGTCAAGCCTTGTATTTATAGTTGTTCTTATCACCCTAAAGACAATCTCTGAATCAGATTAGGACTCCTAAACATGGCAGTTACCTATGTTTGGATCCAACTCAATCTCCTCAAAAGGTGCAAGTTGGATATAATCAAAACACTTACATTTGGAGTTGATATTTAAATATAGTTAGGATTGGAATCTTTAACCATTTAAACTCCTTATCACTCCAGACTCTATACAAGGAATAACCTTCTGTATGGGTCCAAATCATCCGAACAAGACTCTGGCCCAAAGGACTCGGACGCCCGACCCCGAACACCATTAGTCCTTTTATCGACTTCGACCCATTGGGCCCAATAAACCCTTCTAAATCCAGGCCTTCAGGCCATATGATGGGCGATAAGACACGCCCGAACAGTGACTAAGACCAGATTACAAAGGTCACTAAGACCTTAATAATCACATAATGAATAAAGTGTTTTGGGGTGCTGCTAAGTTTCTTTAAGATTAACACAGAATGACTTAGCAGCATAACAATATGTTATAGATCTTTAAGATTATAGAGTAGTGCCTTGAGAGTTTTACAACAATTAAACTTGTATGATTTGTTCTTATTACTATTGGATTGAATTTGCATGCCTATTATAGACGTCCTCGAGACTGTCTCGTTTGAAAGTTAATGTTGCTCATTTAATGCTCTGATCTTATAAGATCTTTGATTGTTGATGTGACGCCCCCAAAATAGGAATACATCACATATTCTGAGTCGCCAAATACATGGTACTAAATACAAACTAATTATACAACAGTCGTGTAAAATACGACAAAACATATGTTGTGAGTTTTAATACAAATATTGTCATCTAGACAATATCCACACTCAATGGAGTCCTCATTACATTTATTATTACACTATTTCACAGTATAGTGAGGACTACTAATGCACCATCTAGGACCATCACTCTGTTCCCTGGCTAGTCCCAGCTACGTTCTCATTTCCTAAAGAGAACATTGAAAGAAAGGGTGAGCTCAACTAGCCCAGTAAGAAATATTATGACTAAGATAATGCAGAATAAATTATCATTAGCCTTCAACAGTATAACAACTGATAGAATATAATAGAAAACAAGTTTTAGATTAACAACTGCAGCGGAATAAGCAATCCATTAGAAGAGTCAAGTAGAGAATAAAATCTACTATCTTCTATGATTTAAAAGGTTTTTCATCACTTTTATCGCTGAGACAAGGATATTCTTTAGTATCACGACCACGAATTATACATGCACTATGGGCCAAAGAAAATCGTATTTTCATCAACGGCCCTGATCATGCCATAAAATAATTCATCTTTACACCCTTGGCCGAAGAGAATCCATAGCCATAATCATACCAAAAACTGTTCATCAATGCACTACGAGCCAATGAGGACTTTTTCCATATCATTTGTAACATTACGGTCATGATTATACCAAATAATCCATGGTCATAATCATACCAAGTCCATCTATGCACTATAGGCAACAGATGACTTTCAACATAATATAAGCATGAGGATGATGACAATTCAATAAAGCAAGTTCAACAATAAATTTTAAAGATTTACAAGTTAATTTATCCTAAACTCAATAACGTCCAAATTGTCAACATGATACTTCCTTGTGGAGTAAAATTCAAGAATACTCAGAAGAATATTTACATGAAAAGATACTGGATGAAGTGCAAATATCTAGGATATTCCACTAATTTCATGGAGTATAGAAGCCAAAACTTTAACCAACTGAGTATAATAGAATATATGAAACTGCAAATAGATTTTCGCCGCCATGCGGTAATCCACGTAGATAGATTATTCCAACAGAATAATAAAAAATGGAATAACAGAAGAATTCACCAGGCGTGCGTAATCCACAAAGACAGGTTATTTCAACAGAATAATAAATAATGGAATCAGGTCCGGTGTAAACGCATAAACAGGATATTCCGACAGAATAATAAAGAACAGAATATTAGAAGAATTTCACTATGTATGCGGTACTTCGCATAAACAGGTTATTCCAACATAATAATAAAGAATGGAATACCATAAGAATTTCACCATGTATGCGGTACTTCGTATATACAGGTTATTCCAACAGAATAATAAAGAAATGGGATAACAGAAGTTCCCTTTATGAATACGAAAAAAATAATACCCCTTACGAGTACAACAAATAATATCCCTTACCTTACAAAAACTAAATACTGGAATAGTGAGGTAGCAGACTTCTCTTCTTCTTTCTCTCTATAATTTCTCTCTATAATAATTGCTCTAAAGCTTTTGTGAATTGGTGAGAAATAAAAGAAAAATGAGCTTCTATTTATAGGAAAATATAGTTTCGATAATTACACGTTTTGGGGCTCGAAATATTACAGTATAATACCTTCCTCTTTTCCTTCATTTTTAATTTAGTCCTGCAAGTATTATCAATCATGCACCAACTCCCCTAATAGTAAATCATGTGACTCAATAGTAAATCATGTGACTCAATAGTTTTAAACATGTGAAAAAGTAATTATAGTATAGTACCAGCAATTATACCTCCATTTTTAACTTAGTCATTCAAGTATTATCAATCTTGCACAAACTCCCCTAATAGTACAAGAATATGAATCAATAGTACACACATGTGAACAAATAGTTATAAGCATGTGAAATAATAGCAATTAATTGCTTATTTACTCGATTAATAACCCGGTTGGTCAATATAACTTCCAGACATCAATTACTATCGAAATAAATGTCGATTTCCTCTAACACCAGTAATCCCAACACAATGAAAATATTTTTCTCAACAATTTTATTTTTGAAATTTCAAAGTTTGACTTTTTCTAAAAAAGTCAACTGTTGACTTTTTGACCGAAAAGTCAACCCTAGAAAATTTTGTGTTTATAGTCTATTCTTACTAATTTCATCGCTCCGGACTCAAATATCACGCCCGCGTCTCCAAATTCAACTCCGGACTCAAATTCGATTTTTAATAACATTTATTCCTTAATATTATAACTCGTAATATTAACAACCAGTTCGTTCCAAGGAAAGAGAGGGCTTTCCAATAAAGATTTTTTCTTATTGGCGCGCAATTAGGTAACCAAACCTCTCCTTGACAGAACTTCTAGACATTGTTAATTATGCAAATAATAATATGAATAATTGTATCGTCTCAACTATTGATTTAATAATATATAAAATATCAACAATAATTGAATCAAACTGAGTGACTTCTCACGTAAGCATTAATAATCAATACCATGTGCTACTATGCAACCACGCGTATTTTACCACCGATTATTATATCACAACTTGCTTACTTTGAAAATTTTTTAAATGTCACCCTTAACTTTAAACTTTTATCAATTTAACTATTTACCAAAATAAAAAAATTGAATACTTTTATTTCATAAAATTCGGGGTCTCACAATCTCCCCTCCTTATGAAATTTTGCTCTCGAAATTTACGTACGTACCTGATATTTGAAGAGATGAGAATATCTTGCTTTCTTTTCAGATTGTACCTTCCTGGTTATATCTTCTGTATCATGATTTTCCCATTTCTCATCTCCTGTATTTCAAATATCATTATAGAATATAGTTTCAAAATATGGGTTAATTAACATATCACATATTATCCCTATTGTAATACCCCAACTTTTTGAATAAAGATGAATTTTCTATAATTATCATTTTTGAATATTATGGAATAAATTTAATATAATGTTATAGTTGTGGGTAGTATTTATAAATTCTACAAAGTATGCAAGTTGTTATATTATATTCGATTGGTCGGGGAATATTCGTACAACGGTGCAATCATTGTTGGACCCCACAATAGAATTATTGTCAGATTAAGAAAACGACAAAAATATTTTTATGAAAATAACAGCGGAAGTTTTACCGTTGGTACTGTTGAACTTCTCGGTAGTAAAAGTACAGTAATGCGCGTTGTTGCATATTAACACACGGTATTGATTATTGATGCTTACGTGAGAAGTCTTTCAGTTTTGTTCAATTATTGTTATAATAATTGTTGTATAATATCTTACGTTATTTGATTCAATTATTGTCGATATTTTATATATTATTAAAATCAATAATTGAGACGACAAAGTTATTAATATTATTATTTGCATTATTAACGATGTCTAGATGTTCTGTCAAGGAGAGGTTTGGTCACCTAATTGCGCGCCAATAGGGAGAAATCCTTATTGGAAAGCCCCCTCTTTCCTGAGAACGACCTGGTCGATTAATATTGTGAATTATAATAATGATGATAAATGTTGTTAAAAATATTGAAAGGATTTTTTTATAAGGTAATTGTTGTAAATTTGGCGTATTATTTAGACCCCCATTTACCTATTTTTCAACATTATTGGTAGAAAGTTATTTAAATATAATGGGACACCTGTGATTATGACATGTTGGGGGGAACATGTGGGGCCCACGGTATTGAAAATTGAATGGTTGGAAGTTTTTTTCCAAAGTTCTCAATATTGGTGTTTGGTTTATACGGAGGGATTTCAATTATTATATATATATATATATAATATATAATATATTTTATTTAAAAAATTTTGCTTTAAATATGAACCGTCCGATTAAAAGTAAATCAATCTGGACCGTTCATGAATTAGTTACTATGTCGTCCATTCTTCTATAAATAGAAGCTCATTCCTTCATTATTTTCTTACGAATTCACTGAAACTCTAGAGAGAGAAATTATAGAGAAAAATATTCTGCTACTTCCCTACTCTTATATTCAGTTTCTTTTACGGTAAGAGGTGTTATTACTTTCATTCGTCTTAATGAATAGAACTTATGTTATTCCATTATTTATTATTCTATTGGAATAACCTGTATACGCGGGCTACCCTATACATGGTGACATTCTTCTAATATTCCATTCTTTATTATTCTGTCGGAATATCATGTCTGTGTGTTTACGCCGGACCTGGTTCTACTATTTATTATTCTGTCAGAATATCCTGTCTGTGCGTTTACGCAGGACTTGGTTCCATTATTTATTATTCTATCGGAATATCTTTTCTGTGCGTTTACGCCGGACCTGGTTCCATTATCTATTATTCTGTCGGAATATCATGTCTGTGCGTTTACGCTGGACCTAGTTCCATCCTTTATTATTCTGTTGGAATAACCTGCCTGTGCGGTCTATTGCATGCATGGTGATTTCTTTTATTATTTCATTCTTTATTATACTCAGTTGGTTAAAACATTGACTTCTATACTCCATGAAATTAGTGGAATATCCTTGATATTTGCACTTCATCCAGTATCTTTTCATGAAAATATTCTTCTGAGCATTCTTGAATTTTACTCTACAAAGCAGTATCATGTTGTCAATTTGGACGTTATAATTTCATAGATAAATTAATTCTTGAACTTGTTTTATTGAATTCTTATATCATTGTCATCATCCTCATGTTTATATTATATTGAAAGTCATCTGTGGCCTGTAGTGCATAGATGGACTTGGTATGATTATGACCAGGGATTATTCGGTGTAATTATGATCGTAATGTTACAAATGATGTGATAAAAGTCCTCATTAGCCCGTAGTGCATTGATGGACAGTTGTTGGCATGATCATGACCATTAATGAATACACAAATATTCTTGGCCCGTAGTGCATGGATAATTGTGGTCGTGATACTAAAGAATATCCTTGGCTGTGGTGCAGGGGTGATTCGGTGATGTGGATTTTTTATTAAGCTGAGTCTCAGCGATAAAAGTGATGAAAAACCTTTTAAATCATAAATGATAGTAGATTTTATTCTCTACTTGACTCTTTTAATGGATTGCTTGTTTAGCTACGGTTAAACTTGATGTTGTTATATTTTATCAGTTTAAAACTGTTGAAGGCTAACGATAATTTATTCTGTATTATCTTAGTCATAATATTTCTTAGTGGGCTAGTTAAGCTCACCCTTTCTTTCACTGTTCTCTTCAGGAAATGAGAACATAGCAGGGACTAGTCGGGGAACGGAGTGACGGTCCAAAGGATAACATTAGTAGTCCTCACTATTCTGTGAAATAGTGTGTTAATAATTATACTGAGGACTCCTTTTGAGTTTGTATAATCTCTAGTAGACAATAATTATATTCAAACTCACAATTATGTTTTGTCGTATTGTACACGAAAGTTGTATTAGTAAGTTGTATTTGAATTTTGTACCATGTATCTGACGACCTATGACGCCCCCAAATCCGTGTAACATTGATTACAGGACATGGTGCTCATGATATAACATACATCATCATCTATCCAAGTAACTCTAATAATAATAATAATAATAATAACTATTACATACTTATTCAAAATAAAGTCCCAAGTCTTTACAACCTTTAATAAACTGAAACTTAAACTTAGCGTTTGTCGCTACATCACATCATATGCGGAAATATAATTATTACATAAATAACTCTCATCATTTCATCTTAGACTTTCCTTTGTCCTTGCCCGAGCCCTCAGCGTTATCAGCCTTAACTAAAAAGTTTAAGCAAGAATGAGCACAAATTGCCCAGCAAGTATATAAAATAGTTTGAGAACAAACATCAGAAGTAGAAGCATTAGTATGAATATTTCTCAACATTTGAAATAAATATCAAGAGATAAACTGGAATATCAAGATAAGAGTTCTGGAATTCTCAATAGCATGCTAAGGGGTATTAGATACCCTGAACATTACTTTGTTTCATCAAAAACCATCAGTCGGTTTAACAATCAAATAGATTATAAACGGTCTCTGCAAGTACTCCAGGTGATCAGCCTATCGTACCCTATATTGTGCACAAGTATAAAGTTTAAACGTATAAGCGTAAATGGGACTATATGCCCGACATCAGTTACCCCGTTATTCAGGTTGTTCATCTTAGTATTCATGCGGGACCTCGCCAAAGCAATTTGGATTGGTAAACATTCAATAGCTTCAAAGGATTTGAATTTTTCAAACAATATACCACGTTTGCATCAATAACATCTAGCTAAAATGAAAGTTAGAAAGCATGCTTGAATATAGTTCATTAAGGGTATACGAACTTTAAAGTATAGCAGTTACAATAGGAACTGAATAATCATCAATAACGTTTCGCATCACAATTGAAGTTATAGAACTTTATAATAGAGGAGCTTGCACAAATGATTACTTAATCACAAGCCCAAACTTACCCTCGCTACAATCAACTGAATAAGAGTTGAATAATTTCATAATGAAAAATAGGGTAACAAACTTGCCTTGATCGTTGTTTACCAATAACAGATTAACATCTTACAGCTATCTGCACTTCATGTGCCCTACACAATTGTATAATCATGCACATCAACTATTAGCAACGCATAGTAGTTGTAATATAAACTTTACTCTATAATTTTTAGAGTTCACTCTATGATTTTCACTCTACTATCTGCACTCTACGATTTTCAGAGTTCACTCTACGATTTTCACTGACTCTATGATTTTCAATGTTGACTCTACAATTTTCACTCTACTATCTGTACTCTACGATTTTCAGAGTTTACTCTACGACTTTTATTGACTCTACAATTTTTAGAGTTTACTCTACGATTTTTACTGACTCTGTGATTTTCAGAGTTTACTCTACGATTTTCAGAGTTTACTCTACGATTTTTATTGACTCTACGGTTTTCAGAGTTTACTCTACGATTTTCACTGACTCTACGATTTTCAGAGTTTACACTACGATTTTCATTGACTCTACGATTTTCAGAGTTTAATCTATGATTTTCACTAACTCTACGATTTTCAGAGTTAACTCTATGATTTTCATTGACTCTACGATTTTCAGAGTTTATTCTACGATTTTCACTGACTCTACGATTTTCAGAGTTTACTCTACGATTTTCATTGACTCTAAGATTTTATTCCCGCTAATCTAAAGATGATATGACCATGATACTTGGACACAATAACCTTCATACATCAAGGTATTTTACAAAAATATAACATTCATAAAACTAGCATGCTAAGACCATAAACCAACTGCATAGAAAAGCGTTCAAGCACTAGTTTTATACTTGGAAAAAATTCTGGAATTTCTAAAATTTGGCAGATTTTATTACCAACATGCATGCTTACAATTTTCATAACTTTCTCAATTTAACTCCATTTCCTATGAAATTTGGACAGGTTGTACCTCATGTTACATACTATTTTATAAAATTATTACATACGTTAATCGAGTCATATACACCATGATCCCGAGGCTCCGAAAAACCCCAAAAATCACAGATTACTAGTTAAACCCAATTTGACAAAAATCTGGGATTTTGCTTCTAACTTTCAATTAAATTATTCCTAATGTCCAGATCATCTACTCTCACATGTTTTCACATTTCACAACATCAAACTTCAACAAACTTCCACCTTTTTGATTAATTTAGCACCTTGGAGACATTTTATCAACGGTAGAGCATGCATTGCTTAATTCTTTGATTTTTTATGAAGTTGATGCATGATTAACCCATATCTTTTGTTGTTAATGATCTATATTCATTAAACAACAGTAACATGGCAACACAAAGCCACAACAAATCATTTACCAAATTTTATATGCATTTTCTTCTCATTTTTTATAAAAATAAAATGGGTTCATGAATTACCTTTTGATGAATTTCTTCTTGGTTTAATATGATGCTCCTTCTCCTTGCTTGTCAAATTCTCAGTAATCCTCCAAAATTAGTTCTAACTCTCTTGGGCTCTCAATTTCTCTCCATTTTTACTCACTTGGTGGAATTTTCTTAAAAGAAAAGTGTGTTTGTATATATGTATAGCTTTGTTAGGGTCTTTTGATTCCCATAACCCCCAACTCCCATAACCCCCAACTCTAATGATTAGTTACTCACAATACTTAATACTACAATAATATAGTTAATTAATAGGAAGAATGTGGGAGTTAGTGAAAATGAATGCAGGAGTTAGAAAAATAAAAAGAATTTTGATTTTAAGGAATAAAATAAATTACTTCCACCTTAGCTATTATGTAATATACGTTTACTCCCTCCCTTGTCCCAATTTAATAGTCTCATGGGTCCATCAGTTCAGCTGATTTCTATTATAAAAAAATACATATATTATTTTAATCAATTAATAAGCTATTTGATTATTTTACCCTTTGGAACCAAACTTTACGAACCATATATCGATTCCTACTAAAGTCGACGTTCCAGACGTCATGGGACTATCCGTTTAGTCAAATTCATCTCTAAAATTCGTAGTTGACTTTTTCCTTGATAAAGAAAATAGGTTGACTTTGACCAAAAAGTCAATTGTGACATTTTATCATGATTACAGTCTATCCTGACTAATTTCGACGTTCCGGACTTGAATAAACAGTTCGCATCTCTAAATTTTGCTCCTAACTCCAGCTCGTGATTTAATACCATCCCACGTAATAAAATAGAATAATTCCCTACTTAATTTTATTTAAATATTTAAATAAAACTAAACCAATCATTTAAATACATCTCATCACATATCTTGAAATAACACATATATGTACCACACACATACATCTAATAAATGAAATCACCCAAAAGTTTCATATAAATTTGTTTATTAACAATTCTTAAATTACATAAAAAATATTTAAAAAAAATAAAAATAAAAATAAAACTCGGATATTACATTCACCCTCCCTTAAAAGGATTTCGTCTCGGAAATCATTACACATCAATCAAAAAGATTAGGGTAATTTTTTATTATTTTCTCCTCGAGTTCCCACGTAGCCACATCAGCATTGTGGTTCCTCCACAATACCTTAATAGAAGGTATTATCTTATTTCTTAACACTTGTTCTCTTTTATCGATTATCTGCAATGGGACCTCTTCGTAGGTTAAGTCCTTTTCAAACTGAATAGGTTCATACTCTATGACATGCTTGTAATCCTGCTTATAGGGTCGTAGGACAGAAACATGGAACACGTTGTGTATATGTTCTAACTCCGGAGGTAAGGCTATTTCATAAGCTACCTCACCCACTCTCCACTTCATCCCAGCACAATGGCGTTCTGCATTTCCTTCCATATAAAGCTTCATAAGATGGCATACCGATGCTCGCCTGATAACTGTTATTGTACGCAAATTCTACCAATGGTAGGTGATCATCCCAGCTCCATTTGAAATCCATAACGCATGCTCTCAGCATGTCCTCTAACATTTGAATAGTTCTCTCGCTCTGCCCATCTGTTTGAGGAAGATACACCGTGCTCAACCTCAGTTGTGTTCCCATGCGTTCTTGAAAACTTCTCCAAAATTTTGATGTGAACCGCGGATCGCGATCTGACACAATCGATACAGGTACCCCGTGCCTGAAAACAATCTCTTTGATGTAAAGCTTTACCAACTGATCCAAGGTATATCTGATCTTGATTGGCAAGAAATGTGCTAACTTGTTCAATCGATCAACGACCACCCAAACTGCATCGTAACCCTTCTGCGTAGTTGAAAGTCCTACCACGAAGTCCATCGTGATATGCTCCCACTTCTATTCTTAAATTTATAAAGGTTGAAGTAGCCCACTCGATTTCTGATGTTTCGCCTTAACTCGCTGGCATGTTAAACACTTGCTGACGCACTCTGCGACTTCTCTTTTCATATAGGGCCATCAATAATGTTGGCAGAGATAGTGATACATCTTTGTGCTTCCCGGGTGAA
The DNA here is from genome assembly GCA_020205505.1 of Panax japonicus. Lineage (NCBI taxonomy): Eukaryota > Viridiplantae > Streptophyta > Magnoliopsida > Apiales > Araliaceae > Panax > Panax japonicus. The sequence continues at coordinate 17,733,252 of CM035097.1, forward strand.
TTGAGTAACTTGAGCTATGAGCTTCCTGCAAGATTTCTTCCTTTAATTCAGACACCGCTGGAACCCAAATACTCTTCTCAAATCTTAATAGTCCATCACCCCCCTATACTGAATTTAAGCTCTTCTCCATCTGAAATTCTTGTCCTCACCTTCTCACATTCCTCATCACTGCCTTGTACTTCCTTGATTTTGTCCAATAGAGTCGGATGAGCCTCCATTGCGAACAATTTCCCCTCTGGCTCTCTTGGACTTTTTATCTCGAGTTCCAATCTAGCCATCTCCTTAATTAACTCCTCTTGGAGCTGTTAGCATTGCCAACCTACCACTGCCCTTTCTGCTTAGCGCATCTGCTACCACGTTCGCTTTCCCCGGATGATACAAGATGTCGCAATCGTAATCCTTTATAAGTTCCAACCATCTTCTTTTTCTCATATTCAACACCTTCTGCGTGAAAATATACTTCAGACTTTTATGGTCCGTGTATATTTCACACCTTACACCATATAAATACTGCCTCCATATCTTTAAGGAAAATACTACTGCCGCCAATTCCAGATCATGGGTAGGATATCCCTTCTCGTAATCCTTCAATTGACACGATGCATACGCAATAACTTTACCATGTTGCATAAGCACACAACCAAGTCCTTTGTGTGACGCATCACTAAAAATTATGAAGTCACATGTATCGTCAGGTAAAGATAACACTGGTGCTTTACTTAGTCTTTTCTTGAGTTCCTTAAAACTCTCTTCACATTTCTCCGTCCAGACAAATTTTATCGACTTCTTCATTAAATTCATCAACGTTCCCACTATCTTTGAAAAATCTTGGACAAAACTTTTGTAATAGCCTGCCAGTCCTAAGAAACTTCTTACTTCAGTCGGTTACTTTGGTTGTTCCCAATTCTGAACCGCTTCCACCTTTGCTGGATCCACAGAAATTTCGTCCTTGTCGATCACTTGACCAGAAATTGAACTTTCTCCAACCAGAATTCACACTTCGAGAATTTTACATATAACTTATCCTTCCTCAACGCCTCCAACACTAACCTTAAATGTTCAACATGATCTTCCTGAGTCTTAGAATAGATCAAGATATCATCTATGAACACAACCATGAATTTATCTAAGTATTGCTTGAATACCCAATTCATCATGTCCATAAATGTTGTTGGCACATTTGTTAACCCGAACGACATCACCAGGAACTCGTAGTGACCGTAACGTGTCCTGAACGTTGTCTTAGGTACATCCTCCTTCCTTACCTTTAACTGGTGATATCCCGTCCTTAAGTCGATCTTGGAAAAATATTTCGCTCCCTTCAGTTGATCGAACAAATCATCTATCCTAGGTAACGGATACTTGTTCTTAATTGTCACCTTGTTCAACTCTCGATAGTCGATACACAGTCTCATCGATCCATCCTTCTTTTTCACAAATAAAACTGGTGCTCCCCAAGGAGACACTCTCGATTGAATATACTTCCTATCCAATAACACTTCCAACTGTACCATCAGCTCCTTCATTTTTGTCGGTGCCATTCTGTAAGGGGCTTTCGAAATCGGTGTCGTCCTCGGTACTAAATCTATAACGAATTCGACCTCCCGATTCGACAGAAGTCCTGGCAATTCCTCCAGAAATTCGTTCACTACTGGTATCTGTCCCATCTCTATCCCTGCTTTCTGTGTATTGACGATATGGTTCAAATATCCTACACATCCCTTTCTTAGTAACTTCCTTGCTTGTATCATCGTCAGACAACTTGAGTGTCTCGGCGACTTACTTCCATAGAATGCTACCTTGGACTGATCTAGAGTCCTAAGGTTTATACACTTCTTTTGGCAATCTATCATTGCTCCATGGTTAAATAACCAATCCATTCCTATAATTACATCAAATTCTCCTAATTGAATTGGAATTAAATCCACGGGTAACTTATATCTCCTGGTGTCTACAACACAATTTCTATAGACTTGGCTAACGGGAATTATTTCCTTGTTAGCAACTTCTATGTTCATAGGATATTTTAATTCTTCCTGGGGTAAATTTAATCGTTGGGAGATTTCATGCGATACGAAGGAACAAGTATCACCTGAATCAAATAATATGTAAGCAGATTTATCATTGATTGGAATGATACCTGAAACCACGTCCCTGGATGCGACCGCATCCTGAACCGTCATGTTGAAAGTCCTTGCTGTTGGTCGATTCTGAGTTGGTGGTCCATTAATCGTGAGATTCCCACCGCTTGGTTCCCTTCCTCCATTTCCTCCTGCTGTGTTCTTCTTTGGGCAATTCCTTGCCTGATGATCCAATGCTCCACAGTTGAAGCATCCATTTATCTTTGGTGCAGAGCAATTGAGAGAGATGTGCCCCTCCTGCGCGCAATTAAAACAAACATTCTTTCCTTTTAGACATGCCCCTGAGTGATTTCTCCCACACTCCTTGCATGCCTCTGTTCTCTTCTTTGTTTCCCCTAGTTTTCCCTTAGAGTTTCTCGATTTGAAATTGTTGCTGCTACTGTTGTTATTGTTCCACTTCCTCTTGTTTGCACCACTGCTGCTGCTACCTTCCCCACGATTCCCTCCTTCATTCTTCTTCTTTTTTTCCTTATTAAATTTCATCAAGGCCTCACTTCCGCCCTCAGCGATTATAGCTTTCTCCAGGAGAGTCGCGAAGCTTTTCGTCTGTAACACCGAGAGTCTGCTATATAGCCATGGTTTGAGACCCTGCTCAAACCTCCTCGTTTTTCTCTCCTCAGTGTCGACCTGGTGAGGCGCAAACCTCTCCAGTTCGTTGAATTTTGCGGCATATTGAGGTACCTTCATGTCTTCTTGCTTCAGCTCCAGGAATCGCATCTCCATGCGACTCTGTATACTAACCGGAAAATAGTTCTCGAAAAAGATTTTCTTAAACCCTTCCCAAGGTATCACGCCTTCTCCAGCCCTGGTCTGGTTTGCCTCCCACCATAAGTTAGCTTCACCCTTCAGCATTTAAGTGGCGAAGATTATTTTCTGATCATCACCTACTCGGGTGATAGGGAACGCCTTTTCGATTTCCTTGACCCAAGTTTGAGCTTTGATGGGTTCAATGGTTCCTTTGAACTCAGGGGTCCCGCGCTCTTGAAGTCCTTAAAGTGTGCCACCTGGGCCACTGGAGGGTCATTGGAATTCTGGGTTCGATTCTGAAGTGCCCCCACTAACATGTCTATAAACTACTGCATAGGATTCGGTGGATCCCCAGCATTATCGCCTAACCCCTCGGGTGTTTGACGACGTCTTCCTCTAGCCATCTATCTATTTAAAATGAACTTAATGTTATTATCTTCTCACTTACTCTACATAATATATCATTCATAAGAAGAGACTTAATCATCACATCACATCCTTAAATAAAAACATATTTATTTATAAACATAACACCCAAGGTATTTCATCTTCTTATAACATTAAGCTATTTAAATCACTTTAAACCAACATACTTGGTAAAAACTGAAACCAAGCTTATTATTCAAAGATAAGCGTTCTATATGCCAATAGTAAAAGTTCATCATAATAAACTAAAAGCCCCACCTAATGGCGTCTTCATACTCCTCATCCGCTATCTCCAGTACCAGCCCTCGTCTTATAACACGTCTAGACCGGTGCTCCTCACTTGGAAAATGATTCACCCTATGTTGAAACCTTCCATGTGCTGACTTAAATGCGTTCTTTATCTTGTCTATCTTAACCTTCTTATCTCTCACTATTCCTCTTAACTCGCCAGTTAGCTTCTCAGCCCGAACACGGTCTCTCCTCTCTTCTCCCCAGAATGTGGTAATAATCTTCTTGTCAGTTTGAAGACTCTGAATCCTCGACTCTAACCCATTAATGGTATGCCCCCAAGTGGGTCCTAATAGCTTCTTTCTCATCCTCCAGCCTATTCGCCTTCTGGTCTGATGCCCGTAACTTGTCAGCCAGATCCCCGTTCCTAATTATCAGGTGGTGCACAAATGCCTCAAGCAATGCTGCAGTTTGCTGCTCCCCCTGATACAGCTCCTTCAACTCATGGACCTTGTCGTTCAACTCTGTAATCCTATCCATCAACACATCCAATAAATTATCATCAGGTTCTTCTTCCTAGTCCTCCTCGGGCTCCCCTTCCTCTTCAGGATACTCCTCTGGGTCTGAGTTAGCTACTGCCTCAACTATAGGCTCAGGGACAGCTGTCACCAACTGCTCACTCACAACGTGGATATCTCTAACCTCCTCTTCTCCTGACATCCTTCAAACAAGAAAAAATAACTCGGTTAGTATTTTAAAATAGTTATTTTTGTTTTTAGGAAAAAATAGATTTGACACAACCCCTAGAACTCTTGTGACAACCCGAGAATTTAGACAATTTATTAAAATCTTAAATGATTGATTTAAGGTCAAATAATAGTCCTAGACAGAAAATAAGTGTATGCGTTTGATATTATTAGGGTGAAATTTTGATGATTTCAAAATTCTATTAAGAATTTAGGTGAATTATTCAGGATTAAGTATCTATGTGACTATGTTCTGTGTTTATGGTTATGTATGTGTTCTGAATGTGGTTAAGGGTCAAGGGTTGACCAGATAAACGATATCTGTAACAAACCCTAAGTATATATTAAGAACTTTAACGTTCGGTTAGAAAATCTTAATACCCAATCTGAAAACCCTAATTTCAGATTCCTGTAATTTGAAACCCTAATATGGGAACTTAGCGAAGAATTATAATGCTTATGTGGTATAAATATAATACTAATTAGGGAAAAGCTTAATTATTAGCAAACCCTAATTTCAAATTTAGAAAACCCTAATTTTGGGATTTGAAATCCTAATTTTATAATTAGGGAAAACGAAAGTGCTAATTTAATACTTTTAATGTTAATTAGGATATATTAATTCTAATTTTTAAGATTAAGTAATTAGAAAACCCTAATCTAATTACGAATATTTAATTTCTATTTTAGAAAATTATTTTCTATTAGAAACCCTAAATTGTGGGATTGAAAATCCTAATTTCCAATTTTTGAACCCTAATTATTCCGTCAGAAACCCTAATTGTACAGTGGTGGATTTAATTGCTAAATTAGCAATATTAATTAGGAATTATAAATCCTAATTGTCAATTTATTAGAAACCCTAATCTAATTAGGAAATCTAATTTCTAAAATTGAAATGTTATTTTTCTATTTAAAACCCTAAAATGTGGTTTGAAACCTAATGTACAATTTTGATCCTAATTGCTTAATTAGCGGTTGTAATTAGGAAATGATAATCCTAATTAGCAAGATTGAATTTATGATTAGGAAATCTTAATTATAATTATAGAATCCTAATTATAAATTAGAAATATTAATTTTTTTTTTTTTTGAAAATCTAAATTTGGAAAATGTTAGAAACTAATTTGCTAAACTTGAGGGTTCAAACTCTAAACCCTAAACCATAACTAAACCCTAAACCCTAAGGGTTTGGAGCATTTACATAAATGCCATTAAAATGAAATGGAAAAGATTAAATTACCCTTATTGCATAATTGAAGATTGCTTGTAGATCTAAACCTATGGTGAGTTGCTCACCAAACCCTAGCTCTAACCATAGCCTAGCATGTTACTACAAATCAGCCAACTTGCTAGCAAATACATTGAATCATCTATTGTATAAATCAAAAAAGAGAGAGAAAAGCTTCACTTTATTTTGCAAACCAATCAAGTCCCTTCTCTCTCTAGAAATTCGGGTAAGAGGGTGAAAAGCAGTGAGAAGTTAAGACAAAATCATCTCTTGGCTTAACAAGATCAGATCATCAAGGACAGAAATCAAATATCAAAGCTCAAAGGTATGAAATCCCAAAATTTAGAAAATTTATGATCGGAGGTTATTTGTTGCAATTGATTGGTTAGATATGTGTAATATGGTGTCTTTTAATGTTCTGGGTTGTTGGATCATAGATCCATAACACTTAGATGCACGATTTTGATGTTTTGAAATATCTGGGAAAACTTAAAAAAAAATGGCCTGACAGCCTAATGTCAGAGGCCTTAGATCTTTACCTGTTAATGTTTTGGTGAGTTTTATGATTTGAATCTTTTCTATGCCATGAGGTCTTTATCCTCCAACTTGAATCAGAGTCATAGAAGGTCTAGATCAAAAGTTATGAACAGTCAAACTGCGTTGACCGATCACGTTTGATGGTTTCTAGGCAAGCCCAGATTTCCAGATCGCCTGACAAGCCTTTTTGCAGTCTCAGATCTTGCTTTCTATTAATGTTTTGGTCCATTTGTTTGGTTTTACTTGTATCCTGTCATGTGAACTACAGATCTAAGCCCTTATACCCACCAGATCATGAACAGGAACGAAATTATTCAAGGTCAAAGTAGGTTGACCGAACTGACCGGATGAAGATTTCTGGGAAACCCAGATCTTCAATAACCGAGTCCTGACCCCTACTTTGACCGGTCCATTTCTCTTAGATTATTTGTTTTTATGATGATCTGATGTTATGTCGTTGTAGCCTGACATGTGTTCTACAATATTGAACCATTATATCACACAAACCAAGTCTAGAAAGTTATGATTTATAGCTGCAAAGTAGGAACCTTGGCTGTTATTCATTTCTGGGTAACCCAGAAAATGAAGAACACGCCTGACAAGATTTTTGAGGGCCTAGATCTCTCTGTAATTATGTGTTACGGACATGAAATGGATTAATTATGCTAGTATTACAATTATACTACAATCTAAACACTTTTATATGGCCAGAAAACCTTAGGATCATAGATCAAATGATGGTCAAACCACCAACCTCGAAGTCTGAATATGCAGCTTAAGAACACTCAAGAACACCTATAGCGACAGAAAGTATCGCTATAGCCCTTTAGTGACAGTTTTATTTTCTATTTTTCGGAAATTATTTAATAAATTTAAATAAATGGTTTTTAATTATTAAAAATACATAATAAATTCTGAAAAATTATTTTAAAGTCTGAAAAATAGTTTTTAATTATTTTCTATATATTTCGAAAATATTTAGTATTTTTGGAATATAAAAGGTATTTTTTTATTTAATTATTATATTAAATAAATTATTTAAAAATGATTTTAATTCATGAAAAATAATATTATGGTATAAGAAAATATTTTAAGTTATTTTTGATGACTTTTAATATTTTGGGATGAATTTCATTAATTAATCAATATTAATGATAATTAGTTTATTTAATAGATATATTAAATAAATTATGAAAAAATAGAATAAATGGTTTAAAAATCATATAAAAATGATTTAAGTGTTATAAAAATATTTTAAGTTATAAAATATAACTTTTGATATTTAGTCATGAAAATATTAATATTATAATATTAATATTAATTATCGGATAATGGGTTTAAGTGTTTAAAAATCATATAATTATGATTTTAAGGTATTAAAAATACTTTGATATATTATAATTATATTATAATATTATGTTATGATTTTCATTAATATTTTATATTAAATGAATATTAATGATTAAGGAATTATGTGGTATTTAATTCATTTAAATACGGTTTTCATGATTGAAAAATGGTGATAAATGGTATTAATTATCTAAAAATTATTATAAGTTTTTAAAAATTATTTTAACTGATAAGAAAATTATATGTGATAATTGTTAAGTGTTTAGGCAGAGTTTAATTGAACTTAAACTCGATATTCGTCCGACTAGACCGTTGGGATGTTAGAATTGTGTCGGGTTCAACTCAGACTACAATAGTTTGACTTGATACTAAGTTTTATGTGTGTTATAAACTGATAGGCTTATGTGTTATGTGTTTAGATTATTCTGTGTGTATAAATATAACAGTATTATACTGTGATGATATTATTCTAATATTAGAGATCTATATTACTAATATTAGGTCTTCGGATAAAGCGTTATAAATTGCGTTGCGGTAATCAACGGTTCAGGCAAGTTTCTTTGTACTTAACTCTAATAAGAGTGTTTTATTCAAGCTTATGGTTAATCATTGCTGATTGCCACAAAAATTGTACTCTGTACATCTTGCATGTATAAGTCAGGTATGAAAGGCTGATCTCCTTCATTACCAGTTGGTTCAGAAATGTTTGTTCATGTTTAAAACTTGTTCAGTCAAAAGTTTGTCCGTGCTAGTTCTCAATTATATTGATGAATTATAGCAAGCTTATTATCCATACTCTTCAATCATGACATATCGTTATATTATTGTATTTAAACTTGTTGGGCAACTTTCATGCTCACCCTTGCTATATCATGATAAAATATTGCAGATAAGGTGAATGCGTTCGGATACAGGAAAAGATAATGCCAAGCCCGGCTTGGGATAAAATGTGCGGATAGTTTGTAATAGTATATTTTGATAAATATTATTGTGTAATAGATATTTTATGAATTGTGTATAAGTTAAGGTTACTCGACCTTGGGGAATAGTGTGTAAAGTTTAATGTATAAACAATTTATGTTTATATCTTCCGCAAATAGTTATAGAAATAGTATACCGGATCCGCGGCGATTTGGGGCCCGGATTCGGGGTTATCACAACTCTACATGAGTTCATCTCTTTATTTTCTCCACTAACTTCCCTAAGGTTATAGTCTAAGGTTCCCCGCCTAAGGTTTATAACCTATTGCTTTGATAACAACATGTGACGCCCCCAAATCCATGTAACATCGATTACTGGACATGGTGCTCACGATATAATATACATCATCATCTATCCAAGTAACTCTAATAATAATAATAATAACTATTACATACTTATTCAAAATAAAGTCCCAAGTCTTTCCAACCTTTAATAAACTGAAACTTAAACTTAGCGTTTGTCGCTACATCACATCATATGCGGAAATATAATTATTACATAAATAACTCTCATCATTTCATCTTAGACTTTCCTTTGTCTTTGCCCGAGCCCTCAGCGTTATCAGCCTTAACTGAAAAGTTTAAGCAAGAATGAGCACAAATTTCCCAGCAAGTATATAAAGTAGTTTGAGAACATACATCAGAAGTAGAAGCATTAGTATGAATATTTCTCAACAGTTGAAATAAATATCAAGAGATAAACTGGAATATCAAGATAAGAGTTCTGAAATTCTCAATAGCATGCTAAGGGGTATTAGATACCCTGAACATTACTTTGTTTCATCAAAAACCATCAGACGGTTTAACAATCAAATAGATTGTAAACGGTCTCTGCAAGTACTCCAGGTGATCAGCCTATCGTACCCTACATTGTGCACAAGTATAAAGTTTAAACGCATAAGCGTAAATGGGACTATATGCTCAACATCAGTTACCCCGTTATTCGGGTTTTTCATCTTAGTATTCATGCGGGACCTCACCAAATCAATTTGGATTGGTAAACATTCAATAGCTTCAAAGGATTTGAATTGTTCAAACAATATACTACGTTTGCATCAATAACATCTAGCTAAAACGAAAGTTAGAAAGCATTCTTGAATATAGTTCATTAAGGGTATACGAACTTTAAAGTATAGCTGTTACAATAGGAACTGAATAATCATCAATAACGTTTTGCATCACAATTGAAGTTATAGAACTTTACAATAGAGGAGTTTGCACGAATGATTACTTAATCACAAGACCAAACTTACCCTCGCTGCAATCAACTGGATAAGAATTTAATAAATTCATAATGAAAAATAGGGTAAGAAACTTGCCTTGATCGTTGTTTACCAATAACAGATTAACAGCTTACATCTATCTGCACTTCACGTGCCTTACACAATTGTATAATCATGCACATCAACTATTAGCAACGCATAGTAGTTGTAATATAAACTTTACTCTATAATTTTCAGAGTTCACTCTATGATTTTCACTCTACTATCTACACTCTAAGATTTTCAGAGTTCACTCTACGATTTTCACTAACTCTACGATTTTCAGTGTTGACTCTACAATTTTCACTCTACTATCTGTACTCTACGATTTTCAGAGTTTAATCTACAATTTTCATTGACTCTACGATTTTCAGAGTTTACTCTACGATTTTCATTGATTCTACGATTTTCAGAGTTTACTCTACGATTTTCACTGACTCTACGATTTTCAGAGTTTACTCTACGATTTTAATTGACTCTACGATTTTCAGAGTTTAATCTACGACTTTCACTGACTCTACGATTTTCAGAGTTAACTCTACGATTTTCATTGACTCTACGATTTTCAGAGTTTACTCTACGATTTTCTCTGACTCTACGATTTTATTCCAGCTAATCTAAAGATGATATGACCATGATACTTGGACACAATAACCTTTATACATCAAGGTATTTTACAAAAAATATAACATTCATAAAACTAGCATGCTAAGACCACAAACTAACTGCATAGAAAAGCGTGCAAGCACTAGTTTTATACTTGGAAAAAATTCTGGAATTTCCAAAATTCGGCAGATTTTATTACCAAATGCATGCTTACGATTTTCATAACTTTCTCAATTTAACTCCCTTTCCTATGAAATTTGAATAGGTTGTACCTCTTGTTACATACTATTTTATAAAATTATTACATACGTTAATCGAGTTATATACACCATGATCCCGAGGCTCCGAAAAACCCCAAAAATCACAGATTACTAGTTAAACCCAATTTGACAAAAATCCGGGATTTTGCTTCTAGCATGCAATTAAATTATTCCTAATGTCCAGATCATCTACTCTAACATGTTTTCACATTTTACAACATCAAACTTAACAAACTTCCACCTTTTTGATTAATTTAACACCTTAGAGACATTTTATCAAAGGTAGAGCATGCATTGCTTAATTCTTTGATTTTCTATGAATTTGATTCATGATTAACCCATATCGTTTGTTGTTAATGATCTATAATCATCAAACAACAGTAACATGGCAACACAAAACCACAAAAAATCATTTACCAAATTTTATATGCATTTTCTTCTCATTTTTGTTATAAAAATAAAATAGGTTCATGAATTACCTTTTGATGAATTTCTTCTTGGTTTAATATTATGCTCCTTCTCCTTGCTTGTCAAATTCTCAGTAATCCTCCAAAATTAGTTCTAACTCTCTTGGGCTCTCAATTTCTCTCCATTTTTACTCACTTGGTGGAATTTTCTTAAAAGAAAAGTGTGTTTGTATATATGTATAGCTTTGTTAGAGTCTTTTGATTCCCATAACCCCCAACTCCCATAACCCCCAACTCTAATGATTAGTTACTCACAATACTTAATACTACAATAATATAGTTAATTAATAGGAAGAATGTGGGAGTTAGTGAAAATGAATGCAGGAGTTAGAAAAATAAAAAGAATTTTGATTTTAAGGAATAAAATAAATTACTTCCACCTTAGCTATTATGTAATATACGTTTACTCCCTCCCTTGTCCCAATTTAATAGTTTCATGGGTCCATCAGTTCAGCTGATTTCTATTATAAAAAAATACATATATTATTTTAATCAATTAATAAGCTATTTGACTATTTTACCCTTCGGAACCAAACTCTGCGAACCATATATCGATTCCTACTAAATTCGACATTCCGGACGTCATGGGACTATCCGTTTAGTCAAATTCATCTCTAAAATTTGTAGTTTACTTTTTCCTCGAAAAAGTCAACAGGTTGACTTTGACCAAAAAGTCAATTGTGACACTTTTTCGTGATTACAGTCTATCCTGACTAATTTCGATGTTCCGGACTCAAATACACAGTCCGCATCTCTAAATTCTGCTCCTAACTCCAGCTCATGATTTAATACCATCCCACGTAATAAAATAGAATAATTTCCTATTTAATTTTATTTAAATAGTTAAATAAAACTAAACCAACCATTTAAATACATCTCATCACATATCTTGAAATAACATAAATATATATATATATATATATATATATATATATATATATATATATATATATATATATATACCACACACATACATCTAATAAATGAAATCACCCAAAAGTTTCATATAAATTCGTTTATTAACAATTCTAAAATTACATAAAAATTTTAAAAATAAAATAAAATAAAAATAAAACTCGGATATTATACGACCCAAAATGGGTGATGTATACCTAATTTTGGGGGCATCACAGTTGGTATCAAAGCTTAGGGATATGATCCATGGCTAAGATGTGAGACTAGAACTAGGAGGGGAAAGACGGGGAATTCCTTCCCCAGTATGACCTACCTAAGTTTATTTGATATTTAATTGGTCGGTCAGAATATAGGGATAATATGTTACATGTTAATTAACCTTTATTTTGTGGCTGTATCTGAAAATGACATCCGAGAATGTTGAGAATAGCAATGGAGCACAGGCGACCGTTCATTCACCACATATCAATAATCAGGATAATGTGCATCAGGAAGGCGATAATCATCATGCAAACAACAACACTGACCAAATGATGAATGATGGATTGTTCAGAGGCTTTATGCAATTCATGCAACAGCAGGCGAGAGCAGCTCCTGTCTAAAACGTAGGTGGAAATACTGAAAACTCTCAGATGGTCACCGCTAAACAGTTCAAAGAGCTGGGACCACCGGAGTTTATTGGAGAGCCAAAAAAACTTATGGCGGAAGCATGGATAAAGCAGATCACCAAGATTTTTGATGTCTTGGGATGCTTCGAGGAGAAAAAATTTCCCCTTTGTCGCCTTTATGTTGCGAGGAGAGGCAGATTACTGGTGGGAATCGATAAAGCGTACTCAACCTGCCGCACTGAAGATATCTTGGGAGAAGTTTCAAGAGCTGGTCAACGACAAATACTTTCCTGAAAGTATTCGTCACATGAAGGAGGTGGAGTTTATCAAGCTGGAGCAAAATAATATGATCGTGTCGTAGTATGAGGCTAAATTTACTGAGTTGTCCCGGTTTACGTCCCACTTGGTGGATAATGAAGAGCGAATGATGTGAATGTTTTTGCGAGGTTTGAAACCTGAGATACATCAACATCTTATTTCCCATAAACTGTGTTTGTATTCAGATGTTGTAAATAGGGCTCAGTTAGTAGAGCGCGATAATGAGTCAACGCAATCAAAAGAGAGAAGCCGGCAAAATGATAATACCAGCGACAGCAGTCATCGAAGCGGTGACAACAAGCGTGGAGGGAATCAACAGGCCAGAAATGGTAACCACTTCGGTGGTAATCAGGGCCAAAATAATAAGAATGGTCATTTCAAGAAGAGGATATTCAACAATGATGGAAAGACATCAGCACCAGTACCCGTTGTTAAAGAAGGAGAACGACCACCTATCATATGCTTCAAATGCGGAGGGGAGGGACACATCAGTCCAAAATACGCGATGCCGTCCAAAGCATGTTATAATTGTGGAAGATAAGGTCACTTAGCCTGATTTTATCGTTCACCGAAGACAAGTTAAGCTAGGATGGAGGCACCAAAGGCCGTTCCAGAAAAATTAAAGTCGTTGGTGCAAGGGAGAGCGTTTGTTGTGACCTCCCAGAAAGCAAGGAACCTGAATGAGGTCATCACGAGTAAGCTTATCATAAACTCTAGTGAAGTCTATACTTTATTTGATATCGGTTCTACCCATTCTTTTATTTCTCCTAATTGCGTTAAACGGTTAAATTTAACTCCGGAGAAATTAGATTTTAACTTATCTGTGGAAACTCCATTAGGAGAAACCTTCATTACATCCACTGTTTATAAGTCTTGTTTGGTTCAAATCGGTACCCTCATATTACCTGTCGATCTTATTTCATTAAAAATACTTGCATTTGACGTGTTTCTAGGGATTGATTGGTTAACTATTTATCATGCAAAAATTGATTGTTTTCGTAAGGTTGTTAGCTTTCATATTCCTAATCAACCTATTATGCGAATTCAAGCGACCAAACCATTAAAATCAATCACGATCATCTCAAGCCATAAAGCTATTCGTTTATTGAAAAATGGATGTCAAGCTTTCTTAGCTCATGTCACAGATCTAAACAAAAATACGTCAACTTTGAATGATATTTCTGTTGTTAATAAATTTCCTGATGTATTTCCCGAAGAACTTCCTGGCCTACCCCCAGAGCGTGAAATTGAATTTTATATCGACCTTGAACCCAGTACAAAATCCATTTCCAAATCCCCATATCGAATGGCTCCTATTGAAATTCAGGAGTTAAAGACCCAACTGCAGGAATTGTTAGACATTGGCTTTATTCGTCCTAGTACTTTTCCTTGGGGTGTTCCTGTTCTATTCGTGAAGAAGAAAGATGGGAGTATGCAACTTTGTTTTGATTATCGGGAGTTGAATCATGTCACCATCAAAAATAGGTACACATTGCCACGTATTGATGACCTATTTGAAAAGTTGCAAGGACCTAAATTCTTTTCAAAGATTGATCTTCGTTCCGGATATCACCAATTGAAGATTAGAACAGATGACATTCCAAAGACGGCTTTCAGAACTTGGTACGAGCATTATGAATTCCTAGTCATGTCCTTTGGATTGACTAATGTTCCTGCTGCCTTCATGGATATGATGAACCGAGTATTCAAGGAATATTTGGATCACTTTGTGGTCGTCTTTATTGATGACATCCTTATTTATTCCAAAAGCCATGAAGATCATGAGAAACACTTGAGGCTGACACTCCAAAAGCTTCGTGAATATAAGCTTTATGCCAAGTTGAAGAAATGCGAGTTCTGGCTTGAGGAAGTAGAATTCCTTGGGCACGTGGTATCAAGTCATGGAATATTTATTGACCCAACAAAGATTGAAGCTATTCAAAGCTGGGAGCAACCTAAATCAGTGACTGAAGTACGTAGCTTTCTCGGTTTAGTTGGTTATTATCGGAGATTCGTGGAAGGATTTTCTCGAATCGCTACTTCATTGACTCAGCTGACTCAAAAAGATACAAAGTTCGGTTGGAGCGAAGAAAATGAGAAGAGTTTTCAAGAACTTAAGTGGAGACTCATTTCGGCACCTGCTCTGACAATACCATCTGGCTCGGAGGGATTTGTCATCTACAGTGATGCTTCGGGCAAAGGGTTGGGATGTGTTCTCATGAAACGTGGAAAAGTCATAGCCTATACCACAAGATAACTCAAAGAATATGAGAGGAATTATCCTACTTATGATCTAGAGTTGGCAGTTGTTGTCTTCGCACTAAAGATTTGGAGGCATTACTTGTATGGGGAGAAAGTGGAGATCTTTACGGATCATAAAAGCCTCAAATATTTCTTCACTCAAAAGGAACTCAACATGCGACAGCGATATTGGCTTGAACTGTTGAAAGATTATGATCATACCATTCAATACCATCCTGGAAAAGCAAACGTGGTAGCTGATGCATTGAGTAGAAGATCATACATATGCAAGTACGAGTGCGATATTGTCAACGCAAAGGCCCATTTTGTATGACTTACAAAGGATGGAGATAGAGGTAAAGACTCCAGGGACCCATGTGATGATGGTGAATATACGAATAGAACCGACTTTAATTGATAATGTTAATGCTGCTCAAACTACAGACCTAGAGCTGATGCGTATGAGAAAGAAAGTGCAAGAAGGTGCTATGCCAGAAGCAAGAATTGATGAATAAGGAATACTTCAAGTCAACTCCAGACTTTGTGTTCCTAACGACCCTGATTTAAAGTATAAAATCATGATGGAGGCGCACAACACACCATTTGCAATCCATCCTGGGAGTACCAAAATGTATCGTGATCTTCGTCATACATTTTGGTGGAGCAATATGAAGAGAGAGATAGCGTTGTTTATCTAAAGGTGTCTAACTTGTCAACGAGTCAAGGCGGAGCATCAAGTACCAAAAGGTCCATTGCAACCACTTAAAATTCCAGAATGAAAGTGGGAGCACATTTCCATGGATTTTGTTAGTGGTCTTCCCAAGGTTTCTCAAGGCATTGATGCAATTTGGGTCATTGTTGATAGATTGACCAAGTCTGCTCACTTCTTACCAATACGAGAAACTTATACACTTGAACGTCTTGCTCGTATGTACATAAACGAGATTGTAAGACTGCATGGTATGCCAGTATCCATAGTTTCTGATCGAGACCCAAGATTCACTTCACGATTTTGGGTTAGTTTGCAAAAAGCTATGGGCACAGATTTATAATTTAGTTCGGCATATCATCCTTAGACGGACAGACAATCAGAGAGGACTATTCAAACTCTGGAAGATTTATTAAGACTCTGTGTCCTTAATTTCAAGGGAAGTTGGGACAAGTTCTTATCGTTGGTGAAGTTTTCATACAACAACAGTTATCAAGCAAGTATTGGCATGGCTCCATTCAAGGCGTTGTATGGAAGAAAGTGTTGTTCTCCAGTATGCTGGAATGAGGTGGGTGAAGCAACGTTGTTGGGACCAGAGTTGGTACGTATGACTACGAAAAAGATTCAAACGATCCGACAACGTATAAAAACCTAACAAGATCGATAAAAGAGTTATTCTTATCTTCATCGGAAGGATGTGGAATTCGATATAGGAGATCATGTGTTGTTACGTGTTGCTCCATAGAAAGGAGTTACGAGATTTGGAAAGAGAGAAAAGCTCAATCCTCGATTCATTGGTCCATTTTTAATCCTCGATCGGGTAGGAACTGTGGCCTATAGATTCGCTTTACCGCCAAGTATGTCTCGTGTTCATAACATTTTTCACAAATCCATGTTACGTAAATAGGTGGAAGACCCGAACCACATTATTGAGTTGGAATCAAATGAAATAGCGGAAGATTTAACGTATGAAGAGGTTCATGTTCAAATTTTGGATAGGAAGGAACATATTATACACTTCAAGGTTATACCTCAAGTCAAAATTTTGTGGAGAAACCACGATGTTGAGGAAATGACCTGGGAGTTAGAATCTGAAATGAAGTCAAGGTATCCTTTCCTCTTCGATATACCAGGAACGTACCCTAATTTCAAGGGAGAAATTTCTTAAGAATGGGAGGTTATAAGACCCTAACTTTTTGAATAAAGATGAATTTTCTATAATTATCATTTTTGAATATTATGGAATAAATTTAATATAATGTTATAGTTGTGGGTAATATTTATAAATTCTGCAAAGTATGCAAGTTGTTATATTATATTCGATTGATAGGGGAATATTCGTACAACGGTGCAATCATTGGTGGACCCCACAACAGAATTATTGTCGGATTAAGAAAACGACAAAAATATTTTTATGAAAATAACGGCGGAAGTTTTACCGTTGGTACTGTTGAACTACTCGGTAGTAAAAGTACATTAATGCGCGTTGTTGCATATTAGCACACGGTATTAATTATTGATGCTTACGTGAGAAGTCTTTCAGTTTTGTTCAATTATTGCTATAATAATTGTTGCATAATATCTTACGTTATTTGATTCAATTATTATTGATATTTTATATATTGTTAAAATCAATAATTGAGACGACAAAGTTATTAATATTATTATTTGCAATATTAACGATGTCTAGAAGTTCTGTCAAGGAGAGGTTTGGTCATCTAATTGCACGCCAATTGGGAGAAATCCTTATTGGAAAGCCCCCTCTTTCCTGGAAATGACTTGGTCGATTAATATTGTGAATTATAATAATGATGATAAATATTGTTAAAAATATTGAAAGGATTTTTTTTTATAAGGTAGTTGTTGTAAATTTGGCGTATTATTTCTATTTTTCAACATTATTGGTAGAAATTTATTTAAATATAATGGGACCCCTGTGATTATGACATGTTGGGGGGAGGGGAACATGTGAGGCCCACGGTATTAAAAATTGAATGGTTGGAAGTTTTTTTTCAAAGTTGTCAATATTGGTGTTTGGTTTATACGGAGGGATTTCAATTATTATATATATATATATATATATATAGAAAACTGATCAGGTCCGGACTCCCGGACCTGATCAAAATCCGGACCCCAATTTATTTATTTTTTGTAGAACAACTAAAAAAATTATGGAACTAAACTTTTTCCATAATACAGTATTTTGGGTGTGTTTTTAATACCTACACCAACCAATGTATGTACAGTCTGCCCAGACTCTACAGAAATGTTTTGGTATAGGCATCCAAATCACGCCAAAAATACTGTATTATGTAAAAAATTTAGTTCCATAATTTTTTTTTAGTTGTTTCAAAAAAAAAAGCAAAAAAAAGGTTCGGATTTTAATAGAGTCTAGGATCCCGGACTGGATCCGGACTATATATATATTATATATATAATATATATAATATATTTTATTTAAAAGATTTTGCTTTAAATATGAACCGTCCAATTAAAAGTAAATCAATCTAGACCGTTCATGAATTAGTTACTATGCAGTCCATTCTTCTATAAATAGAAGCTCATTCCTTCATTATTTTCTTACGAATTCACTGAAACTCCTGAGAGAGAAATTATAGAGAAAAATATTCTGCTACTTCCCTACTCTTATATTCAGTTTCTTTTACGGTAAGGGGTGTTATTTCTTTCTTTCGTCTTAATGAAGAGAACATATGTTATTCCATTATTTATTATTCTGTTGGAATAACCTTTATACGCGGGGTACCCTATACATGGTGACATTCTTCTAATATTTCGTTCTTTATTATTCTATCTGAATATCATGTCTGTGCATTTACGCCAGACGTAGTTCCATTATTTATTATTCTTTCGGAATATCTTGTCTGTGCGTTTACGCCGGACCTGGTTTCATTATTTATTATTCTGTCTAAATATCATGTCTGTGCGTTTACGCCAGACCTGGTTCCATTATCTATTATTCTGTTAGAATATCCTGTCTGTGCGTTTACGCCGAACCTGGTTCCATCCTTTATTATTCTGTTGGAATAACCTGCATGTGCGGTCTATCGCATGCATGGTGATTTCTTTTGTTATTCCATTCTTTATTATACTCAATTGGTTAAAACTTTGACTTCTATACTCCATGAAATTAGGGGAATATCCTTGATATTTTTGCTTCATCCAGTATCTTTTCATGGAAATATTCTTCTGAGCATTCTTGAATTTTACTCTACAAAGCAGTATCATGTTGACAATTTGGACGTTATCATTTCCTAGATAAATTAATTCTTGAACTTGTTTTATTGAATTCTTATATCATTGTCATCATCCTCATGTTTATATTATATTGAAAGTCATATGAGGCCTGTAGTGCATAGATGGACTTGGTATGATTATGACCAGGGATTATTCGGTGTAATCGTGACCGTAATGTTACAAATGATGATATAAAAGTCCTCATTGGCCCGTAGTGAATTGATGGACAGTTGTTGGCATGATCATGATGATTAATGAATACACAAATATCCTTGGCCCGTAGTGCATGGATAATTATGGTCGTGATACTAAAGAATATCCTTGGCTGTGGTGCAGGGGTGATTCGGTGATTTGGATTATTTATTAAGCTGAGTCTCAGCGATAAAAGTGATGAAAAACCTTTTAAATCATAAAAGATAGTAGATTTTATTCTCTACTTGACTCTTTTAATGGATTGCTTGTTCCGCTGCAGTTAAACTTGATGTTGTTATATTTTATCAATTTAACACTGTTGAAGGCTAATGATAATTTATTCTGCATTATCTTAGTCATAATATTTCTTACTGGGCTAGTTGAGCTCACCCTTTCTTTCAATGTTCTCTTCAGGAAATGAGAACATAGCAGGGACTTGTCGGGAAACAGAGTGACGGTCCAGAGGATAGCATTAGTAGTCCTCACTATTCTATGAAATAGTGCGTTAATAATTGTAATGAGGACTCCTTTTGAGTTTGTATAATCTCTAGTAGACAATAATTGTATTCAAACTCACAGTTATGTTTTGTCGTATTGTACACGACAGTTGTATTAGTAAGTTGTATTTGAATTTTGTACCATGTATCTGACGACCCAAGATGGGTGATGTATACCTAATTTTGGGGGAGTCACACCTGTACTCTGACCGACCAATTAAATACAAAATAAACTTAGGTAGGTCATACTAGCGAAGGAATTCCCCGTCTCTCCCCTCCTAGTTCTTGTCTCACATCTCAACTAGGGATCTTATTCCTAAGCTTTGATACCAACTGTGACTCCCCCAAAACAGGAATACATTACCTATTCTGAGTCGCCAAATACATGGAACTAAATATAAAGTAATTATACAACAGTCGTGTCAAATACGACAAAACATATGTTGTGAGTTTTAATACAAATATTGTCATCTAGACAATATCCACACTCAATGGAGTCCTCATTACATTTATTATTACACTATTTCACAGAATAGTGAGGACTATTAATGCACCATCTAGGACCATCACTCTGTTCCCCGACTAGTCCCAGCTACGTTCTCATTTCCTGAAGAGAACATTGAAAGAAAGGGTGAGCACAACTAGCCCAGTAAGAAATATTATGACTAAGATAATGCAGAATAAATTATCCTTAGCCTTCAACAGTATAACAACTGATAAAATATAATAGACAACAAGTTTTAAATCAATAACTGCAACGGAATAAGCAATCCATTAGAAGAGTCAAGTAGAGAATAAAATCTACTATCTTCTATGATTTAAAAGGTTTTTCATCACTTTTATCGCTGAGACTCAACTTAATAAATAATCCACATCAGTAAATCATTCCTGCACTACAGGCCAAGGATATTCTTTAGTATCACGACCACGAATTATCCATGCACTACGGGCCAAAGATAATCGTGTTTTCATCAACGGCCCTGATCATGCCATAAAATAATTCATCTTTGCACCCTTGGCCAAAGAGAATCCATAGCCATAATCATATCAAAAACGGTTCATCAATGCACTACGGGCCAATGAGGACTTTTTCCATATCATTTGTAACATTACGGTCATGATTATACCGAATAATCCCTGGTCATAATCATACCAAGTCCATCTATGCACTATAGGTCACAGATGACTTTCAACATAATATAAGCATGAGGATGATGACAATTCAATAAAACAAGTTCAACAATAAATTTTAAATATTTACAAGTTAATTTATCCTGAACTCAATAACGTCCAAGTTGTCAACATGATACTGCTTTGTGGAGTAAAATTCAAGAATGATCAGAAGAATATTTCCATAAAAAGATACTAAATGAAGCGCAAATATCTAGGATATTCCACTAATTTCATGGAGTATAGAAGCCAAAACTTTAACCAACTAAGTATAATAGAATATATGAAACTGCAAATGGATTTTCGCCGCCAAGCGGTAATCCACGTAGATAGATTATTCCAACAGAATAATAAAGAATGGAATAATAGAAGAATTCATCAGGCGTAGGTAATCCACACAGACAGGTTATTCCAACAGGATAATAAATAATGGAACCAGGTCTGGCATAAACGCACAGACAGGATATTCTGACAAAATAAAAAATAATGGAACCAGGTCCGGCGTAAATCCACAGACAGGATATTCCGACAGAATAATAAATAATGGAACTAGGTCCGACGTAAATGCACAGACAGGATATTTCGACATAATAATAAAGAACGGAATATTAGAAGAATTTCACCATGTATGCGGTACTTCGCATAAACAGGTTATTCCAACATAATAATAAAGAATGGAATAACAGAAGAATTTCACCATGTATGCGGTACTTCGCATATACAGGTTATTCCAACAGAATAATAAAGAATGGGATAACAGAAGTTCTCTTCATGAATATGAAAGAAATAATACCCCTTACGAGTACAACAAATAATATCCATTACCTTATAAAAACTAGATACTGGAATAGTGAGGTAGCAGACTTCTCTTCTTCTTTCTCTCTATAATTTCTCTCTATAATAATTGCTCTAAAGCTTTTGTGAATTGGTGAGAAATGAAGGAAGAATGAACTTCTATTTATAGAAAAATATAGTTTCGATAATTGCACATTTTGGGGCTCGAAATATTACAGTATAATACCTTCCTCTTTTCCTTCATTTTTAATTTAGTCCAGCAAGTATTATCAATCATACACCAACTCCCCTAATAGTAAATCATGTGAATCAATAGTAAAATCATGTGACTCAATAGTAAATCATGTGACTCAATAGTTCTAAACATGTGAAAAAGTAATTATAGTATAGTGCCTTCAATTATACCTCTATTTTTAACTTAGTCATGTAAGTATTATCAATCTTGCACCAATTCCCCTAATAGTACAAGAATGTGAATCAATAGTACACACATTTGAACAAATAATTATAAGCATATGAAATAATAGCAATTAATTGCTCATTTACCCGGTTGGTCAATATAACTTCCAGACATCAATTACTATCTAAATAAATGTCGATTTCTACTAACATCAATAATCCCAACACAATGGAAATATTTTTCTCAACAATTTCATTTTTAAAATTTCAAAGTTTGACTTTTTCAGAAAAAGTCAACCTCGTAAAATTTTGTGTTTATAGTCTATTCTTACTAATTTCATCGCTCCAGACTCAAATATCACGTTCGCGTCTCCAAATTCAACTCCGAACTCAAATTCGATTTTTAATAACATTTATTCATTATTATTATAACTCGCAATATTAACAACCAGTTCGTTCCCAGGAAAGAGTGGGCTTTTCAATAAAAATTTCTCCTTATTGGCGCGCAATTAGGTGACCAAACCTCTCCTTGACAGAACTTCTAGACATTGTTAATTATACAAATAATAATATGAATAATTGTATCGTCTCAATTATTGATTTAATAATATATAAAATATCGACAATAATTGAATCAAACTGAGTGACTTCTCACGTAAGCATTAATAATTAATACCGTGTGCTACTATGCAACCATGCGTATTTTACCACCGATTATTTTATGACAACTTTCTTACTTTGAATTTTTTTTCAAATGTCACCGTTAACTTTAAACTTTTATCAATTTAACTATTTACCAAAAAAGAAAAATTGAATACTTTTATTTCATAAAATTCAGGGTCTCACAGTTGAGTTTTAAGACAGTATGTGTCAACTTACTTTCGACTGTTATATTTCACATTAGAATGATGTATTGCCCTACACGTAGGTCACTATCACTTTACTGAACTAGCTATTTAGACACACTTCAATCTAATCTTCTTTACAAACTTTAAGATGTTCAGCAACCATCTTAGGTGAAAGTAGTATGCACACAAGTCAATCATGTTTGATGATAAATTATATACTTTGTAATAATCTTATTCATTTATTAATAAAAAGTATTAATTTATTAAAGGCTTTTAATTATCTACATGATGTTGTTTTATAATATGTGATAAACTCATAGTTTTAAGCAATGCTTTTAGAATAATAATAATGATCATTCTAATGAGATCTAAATTCTTAGAAAACTTAAAACTAAAATAGTTCCCAGTCGTTGGATTACTAAATTGGTGATTAGTGAATCCGGATAGATTGGAACATACGTTGCTTGCTCATTGGATGAGGATGATTGATCTCATGATCATTTGTGTGGAGACACTAAAGCAAGTATGTAGGTGTTTATTAGAGAATAAGTTCACTGAACGTGGCTTGCTAAAGAATACCTAATGGAGTTTTACTTGCCTGTCAATAGGAATTCCTATAGTGATAGTAGTACAAGTGATCCTTAGACTTGAGATCATCATAGTATCTTGTGTATGATGAGTTATACTTTGACTTATTCCTTAAGACCCTTAGGGTATATCAAAGGATATGCTTGTGTATAATAAGTTGTACATGAAGATAATGCATGATCAATAAAGATTCTACCGTTTCTAGTAAAAGAAAAGAAATATCCTATGTTGTGACGCCCCCAAAATAGGTCCATTCCATCCAACCCATTCTAAGTCGCCAAATACATGGTACAGAAATAACTACAACTTTATTATTACAACATATAAACTGTGAGTTTAAATACAGATATTGTCGTCTAAACAATATCCACACGCAAATAAATCCCCATCATAATTATTAATACATTATTTAATAAAATGGTGAGGACTACTAAACAACTCTCTCTAGAACCTTCATTTCATACCCCGTCTAGTACTCGCTACATTCTCGCCTCCTGAGAAGAAAAATAGAACAAAAAGGAAAAGGGTGAGCTCAACTAGCCCAGTAAAGAATATTATGACTAAGATAATATACAAAAAATTATCGTTAGTCTTCAACAGGGAAAAATCTAATAGAATACAATAGACAACCAGTTTTAAATCAACAACTGCAGCGGAAACAACAATTCATTAGAAGAGTTAAGTGGAGAATACAAACTATTATCTTCTATATATGAATTTAAAAGTACATCGTCGATATTTTATCCCTGTAACATCAATCAATATATATCTAGAATCAAATATTCATCTTTGCACTACAGGCCAAAGATATTCATCAGTTGGTCATGTTCATCTAAACACCTGTTCATCTTTGCACTACGGGCCAAAGATATTAATCAGTCGGTCATGTTCATCTCAACACCTGTTCATCTTTGCACTACGGGCCAAAGATATCCATCAAGAAATCATTCATCTTTGCACTACAGCACAAAGATATTCAGTTATATCATCATATAGGACTGAGGATGATGAAAATTATTTTAAAGAAAACGAATCCAGTGAAACAAAAGAACAAATATTAAGGATTCGTACTTTACACAATCCAAGTTCAAAAATACTTCATAAGTAATCAGAGTGGAGTAAAATTCAAGAATGATCAAAATATGGATATAAGCAAAGCTAGTATCCATAATAGATATTTTGGACAAAAAGAAGAAATTTCATTTTTTTTGGTGAATAGTGTCGTATTCGTGAATAGTGCTGTATACGTGAATAGTGTCGTATACATGAATAGTAACTCTGACACCAAAAGATAGAAATTTCACAAAAAATATCATCATGGTTCGTGAATAGTACTCGTGAATAGTAACTCATGAATAGTAACTCCTGAATAGTAACTCATGAATAGTAACTAGTGAATAGTAACCCCAATATGAAAAAGTTCCAAATTTGATAAAAAGTTCCAACCAATATTTCAGCATAATGATATTGAAGAAATAATATCATTTGAGAAGAAAATAACACCCCTTACCTCAAAAGACAGTACTTCTAGTTGAAACACCGGATATAGGCTATGACTTGAACTTGCACCGTATAGCAATACTCAAAATACTCACAAGAATACGCTCAATAATATAGAGAGAGAAAACTTCAGTTTCTGGTGTGATTTTCAATTTTAACCTAAGCACCCTATTTATAGGAAAATACTTAGAACACCAAAGTAGAAAATTTAATAAATTAATAATATATATTTATTAAATTCTCACGCACACCTAATCTGATTCAAATCAGCCACCACACCTTACCTAAATCAAAAAAAATGTTTTTCATAATTAAAATATTTAAAACTTTCAAAAATCAATTATTTCGGAACTTCAGAACTTCAATAATTTATAATAAATAGTCCTTTTATCAGAAAATTTGAATCTCCCAATTTTTTATAGGAAATTCAATTCTCTACAACTTTGCAGAAGAAAATTTTTCCAAATTCCAAACAGAAATTGACCGAAATCCACAAACGGTCGATTTTACAAGCTATAATCAAATTTCAGTCAAAAAATGAGGTCCACCGACACATAAAACATGCTTTAAATATTTTTGGTAACAAAAATACTCCTCCTCCACATATACTCATATATCCCACATTCATCGTAAAAATATCATCATTATTATATTATTAAAATATAATAATATATTTAAATGAATTATTTTATCAGAAAAAGATAAAATATTAATTTTCAACAATTGTCACATTAAAAATTTTCTCCATCTATATCCACATAAAATCAATATTTTCCTCATCGTAATAAATAATATTACAGAATCACAGTACTGGCAACCAGGCCGTTCCCATGAAAGAGGGGGCTTTCCAATAAAAATTTCTCCTTACTGGTGCGCAATTAGGTGACCAAACCTCTCCTTAGACAGAACTTTCTAGACATTGCCAATAATATTATCTAATAATATTATTCAGATAATATGAATTATTGCTTCGATAATGAAAAATACTGTGTAGTGACAATTATTGAAATAACAGTAATATAAAAAAAATCAACGCAGCAATTATTGAATTAATAAAATAAATTACTGAACAGTAATTACTGTAACCATTAATGAGTAGTGCCTTCTTACGGAAGAATCAATAATTGGTGCAATACTGTGTGCTACTGTGTTTTAACCACCGAGTATTTTAACAGTATTAATGGTAACAACTACGCCGTTATTTTTAAACAACTTATATTTGTCGTTTTATTTATCCAATCGCTTTCGGTTATGGGGCCCACAAAAGAATGC
The DNA here is from genome assembly GCA_020205505.1 of Panax japonicus. Taxonomy (NCBI): domain Eukaryota; kingdom Viridiplantae; phylum Streptophyta; class Magnoliopsida; order Apiales; family Araliaceae; genus Panax; species Panax japonicus. The sequence continues at coordinate 17,759,540 of CM035097.1, forward strand.
GTCGTCGTACAAATATTCTCCGACAGCAAGAATATTTTATAATCACTTGCTTATTTTGAAATATTTACGTATTTTACCCATAACTATCCACATTAATCAAATCAACCCTTACTATTTCAAAATAATAAATAGAGAAAATTAAATTTCATTAATAATAAGTTGGGATCTTACATATGTGATTCGATAAATGACAAACCAGCAGTCATTGGCCAAGGCAGAATGAAATTAGAAAGGAGTTTCTAATTTGCATTATTTGGAGTTTTGTATTTAAGAGTCGAAACACATATAATTAAATAAAATACGACTTGGCAATAATTACATGTCGTATATTTAATTGGGACATTGTATGGTGGAAGGATTGAATTGTACGGTACCTATTTACTCAAAGGTTCTTTTATGATTAATGTTGAAATCTATATTATCTGGAAAGTCGTTGATCGCTAGAGAGGCTTATCCCTATTGTAGAATAACTATTATTTATTTAAATAAATTAATCGTTTAATTTATTTATTTAAATATGATTAGAATTGTTCTAATTGATTTATTCACAACCGGTTTAATATGGAGAACCTAAAGGGTCACACCATAAAAGGAAGAATAATTATTTAAGAAGTTAATGGCATAATCGTAATAATATGTTAAGTATATTTAATTTAATCTATGGCGATAAAATAAATTAAATAACTTAATATTTATTATTTAATATTTTAGAAATATTAAATATAAATTAATAAGAGGGGTCTTATTAATATTTTTATAATTATTATTATTTTAATTTCTAAAAGAGTTTAGGAATTAATTTAATATAAGTACTCTCATTTATTCCTAATAGGATTAGGAGGGAAAATTAGTTAAAGGAGTTTAATTAATTATCCCTAATAAGATTAGGGAGCCCATTTAATTAAAAGAGTTTAATTAAATAAATAATTCCTTATTTTTAATTAAATAGGGTTACTTGATATCTTTATAAGGGGAGTCTTATATTGGATATCAATATACGTAATTCCAATAGTTGGGAGAGTACGTTCTTTTTCTATAGAGATAGAAAACTAGGGTTTTTCCAAACACCCATCTTCTTGAATTTTTGTTCTTCCTTGTTTTTTTGTTCTTCCTTGGTGGATCACCTCTAGAGGCCAAAAACTTTGGTGGTTAACGTTGATCAAAGGAAGGAACCAAACCCGGTGGATTCAAGTTGAACGCGAAAGGATTTGGAGGTGAACTCGTATCTGAGTAAGCTCAAATTTTTAAGGGTATAATTCTTGTTCTTTAATTTTTCGTTTAATTATTAATTGTGCATAAAGGATGATCCGGGTATATAGTTTGTAAAATTTTAAAACTCTATTTTTCCACATTTCCGCTTATTTTGTGCAATTTGATTGCGTTCGTGAATATTACAAACCTAACAGTGGTATCAAAGTCAAACCTTTATGCAAATTATTAATTGTTTTAATTTAATATGTATATTGATATGTGTTTAGAAAAATTTAATTGGGCATAATTTTATTGTATAAAATTTATTAAAAAAATAAAAACAAAAAACGCAAAGCCTGTTTTTTTTAAAAAATACTGGTACTTTTTTTTTGTTGTTGAATTCGCGATTTAAGAGAATCACGTTAAAGCTTCAGTGAGATTAACGTGATTTAAATTTCTTGCAAAGTCTCCTTATTATTTATATATGATATAATCATTAATGATTAAAGTAATCATTAGCATGTTATCAAGTGATCTTCATTACTTTGGTTTCCTACAGGAAACTAATTATATCGAATATCTATATACTCCCTCCGTTACTAAAAGATTATTGTTTTAGAAGAAATAATTTGTTCCAAAAAATTTGTCGTTTACAACTTTCGAGAATAATAAATTATTTATTTTCATATATTATCCATACCTTCTCTCATTATCCCAAGAAATTTTCTTTCTTGTATTAATAATTTTCAATTTCCCATAGAGGGGTAGTGATGAAATTTCAAATAAATTTTATTTGGTAAATGATACTTTCTTAATCCATGTGCCAAAACCTTAAACGACAATCTTTTAGGAACGGAGGTAGTATAATATATAATATTCATATTAATGATGCTGCAGATTCACCAAAACACGGAATTCAAAAACGTTTCGCGACGGTTTTATATTATTTTATAATATGATTATATTATATATATAAGTTACGGTTTATAATTATTTTATAATTAAAATAAAAAATTTATTTTTATCTTAAAATAATAAATCTATTTTAATATTAAAATAAAAGAGTTTATTTTAATTTTAAAATTAAATTTCATGCTAACTAATTAGAGTTGGAATTGGATTATATGATAACTAATTAGAGTTAAAATTGGATTCCATGTTTCCTTAAATAAAGGAGTTTATTTATATATGAAATAAGATTTCATATTATTCAAAATAAAGGAGTTTGTTTGTGAATAGGAAAGAAAATCTGTGTTTCCCTAAATAAAAGAGTTTATTTAATATATGAAATAAGATTTCATATTACCAAAAATAAAGGAGTTTATTTTGACTTGGAATTGGACTTCATAATTAATTAAAATAAAGGAGTTTATTTTGATTAAAATAAAATAGTTTATTTTATTCATAATTGGATAAATTAAAATAAAAAGGATTTTATTTTGATTTAAAGTTGGATTAAAATAAAGAGTTTATTTTGATTGAAAATTAGATTTTATACTAACTAAATTTGCTCATTAAATGATATCAATATATATATATATATATATATATATATATATAATTTTTATTATTCATGAGATGAATGTTATTTAATGATGCATATGGTGATGTGTATAATAATAAATGAGATTGATTATGGACTATTGACCAATGTGATTGGATTTTATTTTAGTTGGATGCATGAATGTATGAGTTTTATTAAATGGGGTCTACGTACCTCGTCTTCTCTAATTTTCTTAATGTAAATTTTATCTTCCTCCTATGTAATTCCCATTGACTGTTGATCAAGGTTTCTATTTATTTTAAAATAGTTTTGTAATAGGAATAGTTAGAATTAATTTTGAAGAATTGGAATTTAAAAGGCAAGGAGCGCTTGAAGACCCGTTTGTAATGGAGCCCGGGATTTAAATGTAATATTTATATTTAAATTTAATTTTTTCACCCTAGGTTTGACCTTTTGGTTCACTTGGTGGCTCTAGTGAATCAAACTAGAATAATGTCCATAATCAATCCAGGTAGAATATAGTATTCTATATGTGCATGCTTATACTATATATATATTATATATTATGCAAACATGCTTCGCATGTTCATTAATATGATGCGTATTTTATATATATGTGCATGCACGCTAAATAAGATGAGATAAATTAATTACATGCAAACCCCTCAAATTTTTTATATTAAGTCCTAAGCGTTCAAAGATATTTGGAATATCGAACGTCTCCTTCTAGCATGATAAAAATAATAGAGTATCAATTAATTATTGTAAGTTTGTTGTGTCACCACAAGGCTTATCTTAATTATTTGAGATGTTAATTTTATCACATTTGATGCTTATAAAGAAAATTGAACAATATTGTTTTGTTGTGTCACCACAAGGACAATATTTTTCTTTTTTGAATATATGAAGTGCTAGGTTGGACTTAACTTAAATCATTTTAGTTCAGATGTGCACACACTTGACCATTATGATCTAAGAGGCAAAATACAAGGAGTTGCATAGTTGATGTAATTGACAAGAGTTGTCTACCTATTTATTTATATATAGTTTGTTGTGTCACCACAAGGTTATATACATTTAAAATGAGATCATTATTCTCACTAGCAAATCTTTAATTATATTTTGCTGAACTATATAAGTGAGGGTAATATAGTTTGATGAAAACAGTGGGAGATACCAATTTAAAACAAGACCTAATCTATTTTTGTAATTAATAAAAGAATGTATGCCAAAATGTTGTTAATTATAAATTCATTTATAGAATTTTACAATGTCTAAATTACTATCACTGCGAAACATATTAGATGTTAATTAATTGGACCGAATTGTTCGGATTGGTTAAAGAAAATGAGATTAGTTCTCATGGCTGAAAAGCTATCTTATGTCTTTAATATGCCTGTCCCTGCAATGGTTGCAAACAATGCCTCTAAAGAAGATATTGCTACTTTTAGAAAGTATCAAGATGATGCATAGTTGGCTCAATGCATCATGCTCGAATCCATGAGTAACGAGCTTCAGCGTCAGCATAAAACTATGGATGCTCCTACTATATTCCTACACATCAAGTAGTTGATGGTGAGGAAAGTAGGACTGATAGATATTAGATATCTAAGGAGCTCTTCCGATCTAGAATGACTGATGACACTACAGTACAGATAAAAGTCTTTAACATTATAAATTTGATTGATCAATTAGGACAACATGTTTTGTCATGGATGGAGAGTTGAGCTAAGATTTGATCTTGCACTCACTCCTGAACTCCTTTCACAATTGTTGTGAATTTTTCATATGAACAAGCTAGATATCAGCTTCGCTGATTTGCTTAACATGTTGAAAAATATTGAGAGTCACTTTTCAACCAATAAAGACCAAGTCTTACTAGGAGGGGCCAAAGGATCTTCTGAAAAGAAAAACGATTCTAAAAAGGTAAATAGAAAAGGCAAAAACAAAGGATAAGAAGAACAAAACTGATATGGATAGCAAAGGAGTTTGTTTCCACTACAATAAGCCTGGACACTGAAAAGAAACTGCAAGAAGCATCTTGTAGAGGCTAACCAGAAGAAGTTTAGTGAAGTTTCGGTTACAAATACAATTTTGTTCATGATTTAAAATAAATTTTTTCTTTAAGTCAAGATTCTACTTAGGTATTGGATACCGACTTTGGTTATCATAAATATAGATTTATGAAGGGACCAAACAGAAGTAGAAAGCTAAACAAAGGATAAGTAATCCTATGTCTGGTAAATGAAGCAAAGGTTGCTGCATTAGCCATAGGAACTTATAGTTTAGCAATGCTTACGGGAAAATTTATTAAGTCAATAAGTTGTTATTGTATTCTAGTTCTTGTTAGAAACATTATTTCCATTTTGTTGTTGGACAATGAAATCTTTGGTATTATATTTAAGAACAATTGTTGTTCTATTTATAATAATAATGTTTTGTATATAACTAGAATATTACTTAATGAATTTTGTGTACTTGACTTATATGAAAAATTATTTTGTAAATTGACCAAACTAGTATAAGAAAAGGAGATGATCATTCAAAGAGTTGAATGTGTGTATTTGTTGAAATATAAGTGTGAATTATTTGAAAGGTTCAAAGAATTCAGAGGTGAAACAAATTGGCAAAGTATTAGGATTCTTTGATCGGATCAAGGAATAAATACTTGTTCAATAAGTTTATAGATCACCTTAAATGGTTTTCTCATAATGGACGCCTCTTGATACGCAATAATTGATTGATGTATCTGAAAGGAAAAATCATACCTTGTTGGACATGGTACGGTCCTTAATGATTTTATCGATATTCCAGTATTCTTTGTAATACTCTAGAAATGGCTGCAACCTCAAAATCTGACCCAACACTCTATAAGAGTTATGGACAGAGAGGATTCCTAATCTTAAGTATGTTAAGATAAGGGGTTGTCCAGCTTATGTGAAAAGGTTTCAAACGGATAAGCTTGGGACAAGATTTAACAAGTGTAGATTTATGGAACATCCTAAAGTAAGTTTAGGGTATATGATCTATAATCATACTTAACAAAAGGTGTTTGTTGTGAAACACGTTGCCTTCTAAAATAAAGATGTTCATCATTGAAGGGGCTAGTGGGAGTATAATATATCTTAAAGAGTTCAAGAACCACAAAACACAATAAGTCAAATAAGAGGAACTTGTAGATAGACCTATTGTACCACAACCGAATCGTAAATCTGGAATAGTGCCGAAGATACCTAGGAAGTATGGATTCATTATGTATGATGATGATGAGGTATGCATCATAGAAGATGATGATCCAGTTACATACGATGATGGAAGAGTTGTAGACACTCGGAGAAATGGATTGAAGAAAGTTTCTCAAATATGGAACATTCATTTTGATGAGACAATCAAAAGAGTTTGATTTTATCAAAAAACAAGAATGAACCTAGTGTGTACAAAAGGGTCAGTGGAAGCGTCGTGACATTTCTATTGTTATATATTGATATATTACGGATAAGGAATGACATACTAATGCTACAATCAGTAAAAATTAAAGATGTCTAAACATTCCTCTATGAATGATTTGGGAAGAGTATCTTAATTGGGGATACAAATCTATATAGATAGATTCAAGAGGATGCTCGACTTTACCCAAGGAACGTATATTCATTTGATGCTAAAGTCGTTTAGCATGGCAAACTCCAAGAGGTGTCTAATGTTGATGAGCCATGGAGTGTATCTCTCTTAATAGTCCCCATAGACTCCTAAAAAGAGAGATCGCATGAGTAACTATCATGTATGCAATGAAATGTTTGAGACCTAATGTTGATCAGTCATATTCTGGAGAAGTCACTATGAGTCAGTGAAAAATATCTTAAAGTACTTAACCGACACTAAGGATGTGATCATATTCATGGTGGGTCTAAATTAAAACTAGAGGGCTTAACAGACTCAAGTTTTTTTAGACAGACCAAGACAATAGAAAATCCATTTTAAGGTAAAGCGTTACCTTGAACGGTGGTGCAGTGAATTGGAAAGGTTTCAAATAGCAAAGAGTTGTTGGTTTAGTGATAAAGACAAAGTATATAGCTATATATGAAGCTGCAAGTTTATTGTTTGGATGAAACGCTCATTACATAACTAGGAATAGTTCTTAAGTCTCATCTTGGATCTAAACATGTGTTGTGGTACTTTCATTTGATTAAAGGAATCATTGAAAGATGGGAACTCATTATAAAGATAGTGAACTCTCACAAACAATATTACATATCCATTTACTGAAGCTTAACCAACAGCAGGATAATCGTCACTTAGAGAAGAAAAGTATGAGATACCATGACGATTGGCTTTAGTGCAAGTGGGAGATTGAAAGTAGTATGCACACAAGTCAATCATGTTTGATGATAAAATATATACTTTGTAACAATCTTATTCATTTATTAATAAAAAGTATTAATTTATTAAAGGCTTTTAATTATCTACATGATGCTATTTTATAATATGTGATAAACCCATAGTTTTAAGAAATGCTTTTAGAATAATGATGATGATCATTCTAATGAGATCTAAATTCTTAGAAAGCTTAAAACTAAAATAGTTTCCAATCGTTGGATTACTAAATTGGGGATTAGTGAATCCGGATAGATTGGTACATATGTTGCTTGCTCATTGGATGAGGATGATTGATCTCATGATCATTTGTGTGGAGAAACTAAAGCAAGTATGTAGGTGTTTATTAGAGAATAAGTTCACTGAACGTGGCTCGCTAAGGAATACCTAATGGAGTTTTACTTGCCTGTCAATAGAAATTTCTGTAGTGATAGTTGTACAAGTGATCCTTGGACTTGAGATCATCATAGTATCTTGTATATGATGAGTTATACTTTGACTTATTCCTTAAGACCCTTAGGGTATATCAAAGGGTATGATTGGGTATAATAAGTTGTACATGGAGATAATGTATGATCAATAAAGAATCTACCGCTTCTAGTAAAAGAAGAAAAATGTCCTATGTGATTCGATAAATGACAACCCAGTAGTCCTTGGCCAAGGCAGAATGAAATTAGAAAGGAGTTTTTAATTTGCATTATTTGGAGTTGTGCATTTAAGAGTCGAAATACATATAATTAAATAAAATAAGACTTGACAGTAATTACATGTCTTATATTTAATTGGGGCATTGTATGGTGGAAGGATTGAATTGTCGGTAACTATTTACTCAAATGTTCTTTTATGATTAATGTTGAGATCTATATTATCTGGAAATTCGTTGATCGCTAGGGAGGCTTATCCCTATTGTAAAATAAATATTATTTATTTATTTAAATAAATTAATTGTTTAATTTATTTATTTAAATAAGATTAGAATTGTTCTAATTGATTTATTCACAACCGATTTAATATGGAGAACCTAAAGGGTCACACCATAAAAGGAAAAACAATTATTTAAAAAGTTAATGGCATAATCTTAATAATATGTTAAGTATATTTAATTTAATCTATGGTGATAGAATAAATTAAATAGCTTAATATTTATTATTTAATATTTTAGAAATATTAAATATAAATTAATAAGAGGAGTCTTATTAATATTATTACAATTATTATTATTTTAATTTCTAAAAAAATTTAGGAATTAATTTAATATAAGTACTCTCATTTATTCCTAATAGGATTAGGAGGAAAAACTAGTTAAAGGAATTTAATTAATTATCCTTAATAAGATTAGGGATTCCATTTAATTAAAAGAGTTTAATTAAATAAATAATACATTATTTTTAATTAAATAGGGTTACCTGATATCTTTATAAGGGGAGTCTTATATCAGATATCAATATATGTAATTCCAATAGTTGGGAGAGTACGCTCTTTTTCTATAGAGATAGAAAACAAGGGTTTTGTCAAACACCCATCTTCTTGAATTTTTGTTCTTCCTTGGTGGATCGCCTCTAGAGGCCAAACACTTGGGTGGCTAACGTTGATCAAAGGAAGGAACCAAACCTGGTGGATTCAAGTTGAACGCGAAAAGATTTGGAGGTGAACTCGTACCTGAGGAAGCTCGAATCTTCAAGGGTATGATTCTTGTTCTTTATCTTTTCGTTTAATTAATAATTATGCATAAAGGATGATCCGGGTATATGGTTTGTAAAATTCTAAAACTCTATTTTTCCACGTTTCTGCTTATTTTTTGCAATTTAATTGCGTTCATAAATATTACAAACCTAACATTAGGATCTTCACTCTTTAAGTCTTGACAGTGTCATTCCAATGTAAGAGCTGATATACTCTACGATTTTTGTAATCGTAGAGTTTCATGGTGGTCATAGAGCACCTGGCTAATTAACTTTACGATTGGCAAGCTCTACGATCCATAAGCTCTATGATCTTCAATGAGCTCTACAATGTCTTTCATAATATACGGTCTTTAATAAGTTCTACGATGTATGATAGACTCTTATAAGGTCTTTAATGAGCTCTACGATCTTTGACAGACTCTATGGTCTTCAATAAGTTCTACAATTTCCAATAAGCTCTATGATATACTCTATTGTCTTTAATGAGCTTTATGATCTCTGAATCGGCAGCTCTACGATCTTTATCAGACTCTGCGATCTCCACTATTAGGATATGTATGTTTAAATTTAATGATGTGATATTACTAATGTATAATTGTTCTATAGTTTTTTTAACGTCCTTAATAAGAATATGATGTACAAGGACTTAGAATAGGAAGATCAAAATTTTTAGGTTGATCATATGAGCTAAATTGATGTATAGATAATATGATCAAATTAATCGTATATTCAAGATTAATGATCGTAAAGCTACTCTTGTATTGCTTCCATGTTTGTGAAGATCATAGAGTATGATATGCTCTCGTAGAGCATCAAGTATCAAATCACAGAGTCTTCCATAAGCTCGTAGAGTAAAGTCAAGATCATAGAATCTGCAATCATAATGTAAATTTCACTCTAAGATCATATAGTGAGGCAAGGATCAGAGAGTGACTCAAAGATTATATAATGAAGAAAGATCAAAGAGCCTGCTAAGGGATCGTAGAGAGCCATTCGTAGAGCACATCATAGAGTGTATCTCTACTCGTAGAGAAATCAATTGTAGTGTAGAACACAGAGAACGTATAGAATGTACGTTCTTCATGAAACTCTACAATCAACCAAATTCATAAAGAAAGTCAGGACTGACAATAAGAAGCGTTGCAGATTGAAGAACCTAATGTTATTTGTAAAACCCCAACTTTTTGAATAAAGATGAATTTTCTATAAAAATTATTTTTGAATATTATGGAGTGAAAAGTATATAATGTTATAGTTGTGGGTAATATTTATAAATTTTGCATAGTATGCATGTTGTTATATTATATTCGATTGGTCGGGGAATATTCGTTTTAACATGAAATATTCGTACGACGGCACAATCATTGGTGGACCCCACAACAAAATTATTGTCGGATTAAGAAAACGACAAAAATATTTTTATAAAAATAACGGCAGAAGTTTTACCGTTGATACTGTTGAACTACTCGGTAGTAAAAGTACAGTAATATGCGTGGTTGCGTAGTAGCACACGGAATTGATTATTGATGGTTACGTGAGAAGCCATTCAGTTTTGTTCAATTATTGCTATAGTAATTGTTGCATAGTATATCACGTTATTTGATTCAATTATTGTCGATATTTTTTATATTATTAAAATCAATAATTGAGATGACAAAATTATTAATATTATTATTTACAATATTAACGATGTCTAGAAGTTCTGTCAGGGAGAGGTTTGGTCACCTAATTGCGCGCCAATAGGGAGAAATCCTTATTGGAAAGCCCCCTCTTTCCTGGGAACAACCTGGTCGATTAATATTGTGAATTATAATAATGATGATAAATGTTGTTAAAAATATTGAGAGAATTTTATTTTTTTATGAAGTAGTTGTTGTAAATTTTGCTTATTATTTGGATTTCCATTTACCCATTTTTTAAATAATTGAAAGAAAATTATTTAATATAAAATAGGTGGGGGCCCACTGTGGGGCCCATATGTTGTAAATGGGTTTGTTAGGGGAAGGTTTTTCAAAGTGATTCACGTGGAAGATTTTCCAAAAGTCATGTATAGATATGTTATATATATATATATATATATATATATATATATATATATATATATATATATATATATCAGTGTTCTAAAAATTGCCCTAGGCGGGGGTCTGGCGCAGCGCCTAAGGCCAAATTGGTGGGAAAAAGCGCTAGGCGACGACTAGGCGGCCTAGGCGGGAAGGCGAGAAGTTGGGCCAGGCGGGGCCTATGCGGATTTTTAAAAAAAATTACTACCAAAATCAGATTTTTGATGTATTTATTTTTTTAATGATTTATCATATTCTTAATGCAGGTTGTAGCATATCAAATCACAACAAAAAGTGAACAAGATAAAGTCAAAATGAATAATTTTATTATAGTTGTACTTTTTTGAACGTGTACCAACTTTAAATTATATAAATGATGATACATTTGTAATATTTAGTTTAATTCAATATAATTCTTAAATTTATGTTTAGTTTCTTAAGTTTTATTATTGAATTGAATTCTTAAAATTTTAAATATTATTATTTATTATCAATTGTGTTTATGAATAAAACTATTAAACTAATACGTTAAAGATATGTTAGTCATACTTGGTAATTAGTATATGGTATTTATCATTTTCTTAAATTTCTTTTTGTCCTCAATTTTGATGATTACACAAATAAAAATAATTTCATAATTAATAATATCAAATGTCTCATTTAATAAACTTCACATTAATTTTTAAAAATAATATTTATTTAAATTTTTAAGAGAGAAGAAATAAGTATATAATTATATATATTAAGATAATACTTACTAACACTAATTCTATTATTTAATTATTTCAACCAATGGATATAATATATATATATATATATATATATATATATATATATATATATTCTTAAATTATGTTTAAGTTCTTAAGTTTTAATATTAAATCGAATTCTTAAAATTTAAAATTTATTATTTAATAACAATTTTTTTATGAATAAAAGTATAAAACTAATAGCCTAATACGTTAGCTATGTTAACCATACTTAGCATATGGTATTTGTCATTTCCTTTTTGTCCTCTATTTTGAAGATTACACAAATAAAAATAATTTCATAATTAATAATATCAAATGTCTCATTCAATAAACCAATAAACTTCACACTAATTTTTAAAAATAACATTTATTTAAATTTTTAAGAGAGAAGAAATAAGTATATAATTATAAATATAAAGATAATACTTACTAACACTAATTCTATTATTTAATTATTTCAACCAATGGATATATAATATATATATATATATATATATATATTCTTAAATTTATGTTTAAGTTCTTAAGTTTTAATATTAAATTGAATTCTTAAAATTTAAAATTTATTATTTAATAACAATCTTGTTTATGAATAAAAGTATAAAACGAATAGCCTAATACGTTAAAGATGTGTTAACCATACTTAGCCTATGATATTTGTCATTTCCTTTTTGTTATCAATTTTGAAGATTAAACAAATAATAACAATCTTATATTTTATTTATGAATAAAACTAATAACATTTTATTTATGAATAAAACTAATAACATTTATTTACATTTAAATAACATTTATTTACATTTTTTAAAGAAAAAAAAAATCAAAAAGACTTGATGGCATAACTGAACACGTGGCATCTGATCTGATCTTTCTTCCCTTTTCAAATAATGTAAGCTCCACAAAAGACTTGGTGAGGGTGTACACATGAAATCTTTACTCAAAGTTAAAATTAAACATGTACCCACTCCATCTGATCAAGTCATCTGATCTCTCTTCCCTTTTCAAAAAAGTGTACTGAAGTCTGAAAGTGAAGAAGAAAGGGCAGAATTGCAGAAGAAGAAGAAGAGGCACGACCCACCCGCCCACACCATCGTAGAGACCCACAACCCACTCCATCGCCGCCAGCCCACTCCATCTCCGCCACAACCCACTCCATCGTCGCCAGCTCGCCACACCACCACAGCGCCACTCCATCACTGTGAGTCTTGTAAGCATCAATTAGCTTGTTTCCTTTCTGCTAAGCAACTGAAATTTTGCCTCTGTTTGAAATTTTCCTTTCTGAACAATCTCAATCACAGATTTAGTGATTCACAGCAACTAAACATTAGTGAGGCCTGTGAACAAAAATACAACAAACCTTACTGACTACTGTGTATACCAAACAGAGAAAATAAAATATAAAATTTAAGCTCTAGAAATAAAATATCTTACTGACTTACTTATTTTGCCTCTGTTTTTGTTGTTGCTGCCATCTATAAACTGTGACATTTGTAGGTTTGTTTCAATGGCACAAATTCCTTCTTCGGGAGCATCTAATTCTGCCACTGTACCTGAATCACAATTGAAACGTGCATCACAATTGAAACGTGCGTCAAATGACTTTGGATGGGAGTATGGGATGTTGATTAGTCCTACAAATACCGATAAGGTGAAATGCAAGTTATGTGGACATTGTCTTAGTTGAGGGGTTTATAGAATTAAACAACACATAGCGCAAATTACGGGAAATACTAGACCGTGCCCAAAGGCTACTGATGCAGATAAAGAAAAGTGTAAAGTCGCATTAGAAGAAGTAAAAAGGAAGAAGCAAGAGAAAAGGAAAGAGATTGAAGAAGTTGGAAAAGAGGTTAAGATAATTGATGAAGAGGGAGAAGAAGAAATTGAAGTGACATGGTCAAGAAAAAGACCACAATTGATTGGGGCTATGGATAAATTTGCATTGACCATAAATCCCGATTCTTCAATGAATGCAAGTAAAAAGCTACGACAACAAAATATCAATGATGCACTTTGGAAATAAAGGACGCACAATGTGCATCAATACATGGCTCGATGGGTGTATGAAGCCAGTATTCCTTTTAATGCTATCGACTGTGATAGCTTCAATAGGTTTTGTGAGGCGGTTGGTCAATATGGCCCGGGTTACCAACCTCCAAGCCAATACCAACTAAGGGAGCCATTATTGAAAGAGGAGGTAGAGAGGACTAAGAAGTCACTCAAGAAGCAAGAAGAGGAATGGTCTTTCAATGGTTGTTCTATCATGACCGATGCTTGGACCGATAGAAAAAGAAGAAGTATCATGAATTTGTGTGTGAATTGCAAAGAGGGCACAACTTTTCTTTCTTCTAAAGAAGATTATGAGGAAGCACACACTGGAGAATACATTTTCAAATATGTAGATGATTTCATTGAACAAGTTGGGCCACAAAATGTAGTGCAAGTTGTTACTGATAATGCTTCCAACAACATGGTCGCGACGGACTTGTTAATGATAAAGAGGCCATATATGTTTTGGACGTCTTGTGCCACTCACACTTTGAACCTCATGCTTGAAGGAATTGGCAAGCTACCAAAGTTTAAGGGAGTGATTGAGAAAGCAAAGGCCTTTACTATCTTTATTTATGCACATCAAAAGACATTGGCATTGATGAGAAAGCATACAAAAAAGAGAGACATAGTGAGGCCTGACGCTACTAGATTTGCAACTTCTTTCTTGACTTTGCAAAGTTTGATGGAAAAGAAAGAGAAGTCGAGGTATATGTTTACTAGTACTGAATGGGATCAATGCAAATGGTCAAAAAACCCTAAGGGAAAAATGGCGTATGCTACTGTCTTGAGTTTGAGTTTTTGGAATGGAGTAACACTATGCTTGAAAGTGTTTGGTCCATTGGTAAAGGTGCTTCGCCTTGTTGATGGAGACTGAAAGCCATCAATGGGTTTTTTATATGGAGAACTCAAAAAAGCAAAGGAGGAGATCAAAGAGGCATTCAAAAATAATGAGACAAATTATCGTCCCATTCATGCGATTATCGATGGTAAAGCCAAAGACCGGCTTGATAGTCCTTTGCATTTGACGGCCTTCCTATTGAACCCTTATTACTTCTTTAAAGATCCTAACATACAAAGTGATCCACTTGTCATGGATGTGATGTTTACTTGTGTTGATAAGTTCTTTCCCGATGACTTCAATATGCAAAGTCTTGTCATAAATACAGAGTTGTTGAAGTATAAGAAAAAAGAGGGTGGGTTTGGAAGACCTTTAGCGGCGGCGGGATGTGCAACAAATGATGATAATTATGATCCGGGTATAAATATTTATTGTTTAATCTTTATTTACTATTTAATACTTGTTAAAATATTTGTTAATAATTTACAATCTTTAATGACTAGTTGGATGGTGGTCCAATTATGGCAATAGTACACCCAACTTGCAAAGGTAGGCAACAAGGATTCTTTCGTTGACTACTAGTTCATCCAGGTGTGAGAGAAATTGGAGTACTTTTGAGGGGGTAAGTATCAACTATCTAGTATATAGTAACTAGCAAGTGGTTGTGGCTTATTAAGTAAAATATAATATAAATATATAATTTTTTTAAATTAATTTTTTCATTTTTTGTAGATTCATACAAAGAAGAGGAATAAACTAGATGCAACAAGGTTGAACAATCTAGTCTATGTCCAATTTAATGCAAGGCTTAACAACAAAAAGAAACAGGAAAAAGATAGGAAAATAGATGTACTACTAGCAAGTGATGCTTCAAAAGCGCAAGGATGGATTGTTGAAGGTGGTGATGATGAAGTTGAGGGTTGTTCGGGCCTTACTTGGGAGACGGTTGGTGAAGCATCCGGAGCGGATAACGTGCTAGAGCCTAGGAGAAGTAGTAGGAATGTTGGAGTAAGAGAACTTCATGAAGAAGATTTTTTGTCTAATGATGACACGGAGGAAGAGGGAGACGAGGAGTATGAGTGTGAGTCTGATGGAGACATTATCTTGGAGGGATATGGAGAAGAAGAGTTAGAGATATAGAGGGATATGGCCATATGGGGATGAAGACTATTAGTTTGTATTTTTGATTATTTGTTTGTGTTTGAATTTTGAACAATTGTGTGTTTGTTTAAACTTTGAAATTGGCTATGTGAATGTGTTTAAACTTTAAACAAATGTCTTTATTATCTTTATTATAGATTGTTTTACTTTATAT
Organism: Panax japonicus; assembly: GCA_020205505.1. NCBI lineage: Eukaryota > Viridiplantae > Streptophyta > Magnoliopsida > Apiales > Araliaceae > Panax > Panax japonicus. The sequence continues at coordinate 17,775,308 of CM035097.1, forward strand.
TATTGTTTTGTTAGAATAATGTAAGATAAAATATTAAATTTGACTTACAAAAAAATCCCGCCTAGGCCCCCCAGGCGCTAGGCCCCCCCTGGCCACCCGCCTCCCGCCTAGCGCCTTTTAGAACCTTGATATATATATATATATATATATATATATATATATATATATATATATATATATATATATAATCTTAATGATTTTGGGGTGGGGGAAATCTGGGAACACGGGGGGTAATTTTTTTTTTATTTTATATGTATATATATATTATATTAAGTTTTTTTTATATAAAAAATAGAATATATTATATTTTATAGTAAATCAATCTGGACCGTTCATGGGTTGGTTACTATTCATTCCATTCTTCTATAAATAGAAACTCATTCCTTCATTATTTCTTACGAATTCATTGAAACTCTAGAGAGAGAAACTATAGAGAGAAAGAAGAAAAGTATTCTGCTACTTAACTACTCTTATATTCAGTTCTTTTACGGTAAGGGGTGTTATTCTTTCTTATTCATGAAGAGAACTGTTGTTATTCCATTTCTTATTATTCTGTTGGAATAACCTGTATATGCGGTCTACCCTATACTTGGTGACATTCTTCTATTATTCCGTCTTTATTATTCTGTTGGAATATCCTGTCTGTGCATTTTACGCCGGACCTGATTCCGTCTTTATTATTCTGTTGGAATATCCTGTCTATGCGTTTTACGCCGGACCTGATTCCGTCTTTATTATTCTGTTGGAATATCCTGTCTGTGCGTTTTACGCTGGACCTGATTCCGTCCTTATTAGTATTCTGTGCGTTCTACCCATTCTTTTATTTCTCCTACTTGCGCTCAACGCTTAAATTTGACTCTGGAGAATTAGACTTTGACTTATCTGTGGAAACTCCGTTGGGAGAAACCTTCATTTCATCCATGGTTTATAAGTCTTGTTTGGTTCAAGTTCGTACCCACACATTACCTGTCGATCTTATTGCATTAAAAATACTTGCATTTGATGTAATTCTAGGGATTGATTGGTTAAATACTCATCATACAAAAATTGATTGTTTTCGTAAGGTTGTTAGCTTTCATATTCCTAATCGACCTATTATGCGAATTCAAACAACCAACCCATTAAAATCGATCACTGTCATCTCAAGTCATAAAGCTATTCGTTTATTGACAAACGGATGTCAAGATTTCTTAGCTCATGTCATGGATCTAAACAAAAATACGCCAGTTTTGAATGATATTTCTATTGTTAATGAATTTCCTGATGTATTCCCTGAAAAACTTCTTGGCCTACCCCCAGAGCGTGAAATTGAATTTTGTATTGACCTAGAACCCGGTACAAAAGCCATTTCTAAAGTCCAATATTGAATGGCTCCTATTGAACTTCAGGAGTTAAAGACTCAACTGCAGGAATTGTTAGACATTGGTTTTATTCTTCCTAGTACTTCTCCTTGGGGTGCTCTTGTTCTATTCGTTAAGAAGAAAGATGGGAGTATGCGACTTTGTATTGATTATCGGTAGTTGAATCATGTCACCATCAAAAATAGGTACCCATTGCCACGTATTGATGACCTGTTTGACCAGTTGCAAGGAGCCAAATTCTTTTCAAAGATTGATCTTCGTTCCGAATATCACCAATTGAAGATTAGAACTGATGACATTCTAAAGACGGCTTTTAGAACTCGGTACGGGCATTATGAATTCCTAGTCATATCCTTTGGATTGACTAATGCTCCTGCCGCTTTCATGGATATGATGAACCGAGTATTCAAGGAATATTTGGATCACTTTTTGGTCATCTTTATTGATGACATCCTTATTTATTCCAAAAGCCGTGAAGATCATGAGCAACACTTGGGAATGATACTTCAAAAACTTCGTGAATATAAGCTTTATGCCAAGTTGAAGAAATGCGAGTTCTGGCATGAGGAAGTAACATTCCTTGGGCACGTGGTATCAAGTCATGGAATATTTGTTGACCCAGCAAAGATTGAAGCTATTCAAAGCTTGGAGCAACCTAAATTAGTGACCGCAGTACGTAGCTTTCTCGGCTTAGCTGGTTATTATCGGAGATTCGTAGAAGGGTTTTCTCGAATCGCTACTCCACTAACTCAGCTGACTCGGAAAGAAACAAAGTTCGGTTGGAGTGAGGAATGTGAGAAAAGTTTTCAAGAACTCAAGAGGAGACTCATTTCAGCACCTGTTCTGACAATACCATCTGGTTCGGAGGGATTTGTGATTTATAGTGATGCTTCAGGCAAAGGGTTAGGATGTGTTCTCATGCAACATGGGAAAGTCATAGTCTATGCCTCACGACAACTCGAAGAATATGAGAGGAAGTATCCTACTCATGATCTAGAGTTGGCAGTTGTTGTCTTTGCACTAAAGATTTGGAGGCATTACTTGTATGGGGAGAAAGTGGAGATCTTTACGGATCATAAAAGCCTCAAATATTTCTTCACTCAAAAGGAACTCAACAATTGACAATGACGTTGGCTTGAACTGTTGAAAGATTACAATCATACAATCCAATACCATCCTGGAAAAACGAACGTGGTAGCTGACACATTGAGTAGAAGATCATATGCGAGTATGAATGAAATATTGACAACATAAAAGCCCATTTTGTGTGACTTGCAAAGGATGGAGATAGAGTTAAAGACTACAGGGACCGATGTGATGATGGTGAATATACGAGTAGAATCGACTTTAATTAATAAAGTTAAAGCTGCTCAAGCTAAAGACTTGGAGCTGATGCGTATGAGGAAGAAAGTGCTATGCCGGAAGCAAGAATCGATGAAGAAGGAATACTTCGAGTCAACTCCATACTTTGTGTTCCTAACGATCCTAATTTAAAATATAAAATCATGATGGAGGCGCACAACACACCGTTTGCAATCCATCCTGGGAGTAGGGCTGAGCAAGTAACCAAATTGGAACCGAAACCGCACCAAAAACCTCACCAAGTAAAACCACACCAACGGTTCCGGCGTATGTGGCGGTTTTAGGTGGGTTGAATAACCAAATTTACGGTTCCGGTTTGGTTACTAGTCAAAACCAAACCGCATAAAACTAAAACTGCACCATGTGTGTGTATGTATGTATTATCTCTAGTAAATTCTAAAGTTACTTTTCACTTGAACACGCTCAGAGAAAACTCCAGTCTTGCATTGTCATTTTTACACTTATTGAAAGAAGATGTTAGAGGTTATAGAGACAAAAATTAAGCAATTGGCTTTTGGAATTTTGAATTTGTTTGATGCGTTATTGGAGGGGCTTATAGTTGAGGGGATCGAGCATTTGATGCATTGGTTAATGTCAATGCTATAATTTTAATAGTCTAATAGATTATTTTTAGTCCTCCCTGCAATATATTTTATTCTATCTTTATTATATACTTTTAATTTTTGGGGAACTGATAAATATTCTTGCTTGTTATCGAATATATGGTCTCCGTTGTTTTATATAGCGCATATTTTAGTTTTAAAGCATGCTTGATATAATTCTCATTGTCGACTTTGTCACTAAGTTAATTGCTTGATGTAATTTTTATTTAAATTTTATTGAAGGCTTAAACTTTTTTGTTGTTTCAATTGGTTTTAGAACCGAAACCGCACCAATTAAAATAGCACCGCACACTTCAAAACCACACCGCACCAATCACAAGAGGTTTTGGGTGCGGTTTTGAATTTTTCAAATCGCACCTAAGCGGTTTTGGGTGCGGTTTGGACTTCAAACTGCACCAAACTGTACCATGCTCACCCCTACCTGGGAGTACCAAAATGTATCGTGATCTTCGTCATACATTTTGGTGGAGCAATATGAAGAGATAGATAGCGTTGTTTATCTCAAGGTGTCTAACTTGTCAACGAGTCAAGGCGGAGCATCAAGTACCAAAAGGTCCATTGCAACCACTTGAAATTCCAGAATGGAAGTGGGAGCACATTACCATGGATTTCGTTACTGGTCTTCCCAAGGTTTCTCAAGGCATTGATGCAATTTGGGTCATTGTTGATAGATTGACCAAGTCTGTTCACTTCTTACCAATACGAGAAACTTATAGACTTGAACGTCTTGCTCGCATGTACATAAACGATATTGTAAGACTGCATGGTATGCCAGTATCCATAGTTTCTGATCGAGACCCAAGATTTACTTCACGATTTTGGGTTAGTTTGTAAAAAGTTATGGGCACTGATTTACGATTTAGTTCAGCATATCATCCTCAAACGGACGGACAATTAGAGAAGACTATTCAAACTCTTGAGGATTTATTAAGACTCTGTGTCCTTGACTACAAGGGAAGTTGGGACAAGTTCTTACCACTGGTAGAGTTTTCGTACAACAGTTATCAAGCAAGTATTGGCATGGCTCCATTCGAGGTGTTGTATGGAAGAAAGTGTCATTCTCCAGTATGCTGGGATGAGGTGGGTGAAGCAACGTTATTTGGACCGGAGTTGGTACGTATGACTACGGAAAAGATTCAAAAGATCCGACAACGTATAAAAACCTCACAAGATCGACAAAAGAGTTATGCTGATCTTCATTGAAAAGACGTGGAATTCGATATAGGAGATCATGTGTTGTTACGTGTTACTCCATAGAAAGGAGTTACGAGATTTGGAAAGAGAGGAAAGCTCAATCCTCGATTCATTGGCCCATTTTTAATCCTCGATCGGGTAGTAACTGTGGCCTATAGACTTGCTTTACCGCCAAGTATGTCTCGTGTTCATAACGTTTTTCACATATCCATGTTACGTAAATATGTGGAAGACCCTAACCACATTATTGAGTTAGAATTGGACGAAATAGTGGAAGATTTGACGTATGAAGAGGTTCCTGTTCAAATCTTGGATAAGAAGGAACATATCCTACGCTTCAAGGTTATACCTCAAGTCAAAGGTTTGTGGAGAAACCACGATGTTGAGGAAATGACTATGGAGTTAGAATCTGAAATGAAATCTATGTATCCTTACCTCTTCGACATACCAGGTACGTACCCTAATTTCGAGGGCGAAATTTCATAAGAATGGGCGATTGTAAAACCCCAACTTTTTGAATAAAGATGAATTTTCTATAAATATTATTTTTGAATATTATGGAGTGAAATTGATATAATATTATAGTTGTGGGCAATATTTATAAATTTTGCATAGTATGCAAGTTGTTATATTATATTCGATTGGTTGGAGAATATTCGTTTTAACAGAAAATATTCGTACGACGGTACAATCATTGGTGGACCCCACAACAGAATTATTGTCGGATTGAGAAAAAAACAAAAATATTTTTATGAAAATAAAGGCAGAAGTTTTATCGTTGATACTGGTCAACTACTCGGTAGTAAAAGTACAGTAATACGCGTGGTTGCATAGTAGCACACAGTATTGATTATTGATGCTTACGTGAGAAGTCATTCAGCTTTGTTCAATTATTGCTATAGTAATTGTTGCATATTATATCACGTTATTTGATTCAATTATTGTCGATATTTTTTATATTGTTAAAATCAATAATTGAGACGACAAAATTATTAGTATTATTATTTGCAATATTAACGATGTTTAGAAGTTCTGTCAAGGAGAGGTTTGGTCACCTAATTGCGCGTCAATAGGGAGAAATCCTTAATGGAAAGTCCCTTCTTTGCTGGGAACGACCTGGTTGATTAATATTATGAATTATAATAATGATGATAAATATTGTTAAAAATATTGAGAGGATTTTATTTTTTTATTTTTTTATGAAGTAGTTGTTGTAAATTTTGATTATTATTTGGATTTTCATTTACCCATTTTTTAAATAATTGATAGAAAATTATTTAATATAAAATAGGTGGGGGCCCACTGTGGGGCCCATATGTTGAAAATGGGTTTGTCATGGGAAGGTTTTTCAAAGTGATTCACGTGGAAGATTTTCCAAAAGTCATGTATAGATATGTTATATATATATATATATATATATATATATATATATATATATAATCTTAATGATTTTGGGGTGGGGGAAATCTGGGAACACGGGCGGTCATTTTTTTTATTTTATATGTATATATATATATATATATATATATATATATATATATATATATATATATTAAGTTTTGTTTTATATAAAAAATAGAATATATTATATTTTATAGTAAATCAATCTGGACCGTTCATGGGTTGGTTACTATTCATTCCATTCTTCTATAAATAGAAGTTCATTCCTTCATTATTTCTTACGAATTCATTGAAACTCTAGAGAGAAAGAAGAAAGTATTCTGCTACTTAACTACTCTTATATTCAGTTCTTTTACGGTAAGGGATGTTATTCTTTCTTATTTATGAAGAGAATTGTTGTTATTCCATTTCTTATTATTCTGTTGGAATAACCTATATACGTGGTCTACCCTATACTTGGTGACATTCTTCTATTATTCTGTCTTTATTATTCTGTTGGAATATCCTGTCTGTGCATTTTACGCTGGACCTAATTCGGTCTTTATTATTCTGTTGGAATATCCTGTCTGTGCGTTTTACGCCGGACCTGATTCCGTCTTTATTATTCTGTTGGAATATCCTGTCTATGCGTTTTATGTCGGACCTGATTCCGTCTTTATTAGTATTCTGTTGGAATAACCTTTCTATGTAAAGTACCGCATACATGGTGATTTCTGTTGTTATTCCATTCTTTATTATTCTGTTGGAACTGCCTATCGGTGCGAATTTTGCCTGACCTGGTTTCGTTATTATTATTCTGTTGGAATAACCTGTCTATACGAAGTACCGCATGCATGCTGATTTCTGTTGTTATTCCATTCTCTATTATACTTAGTTGGTTAAAGTTTAGACTTCTATACTCCATGAAATTAGTGGAATATTCTTGATATTTGCGCTTCATCTAGTTATCTTTTCATGGAAATATTCTTCTGAGCATTCTTGAATTTTACTGTACAAAGCAGTATCATGTTGACAATTTGGACGTTATCAGTTCCTGGATAAATTAATTCTTGAACTTGTTTTATTGAATTCTTATATCAATGTCATCATCCTCATATTTATATTTTTTTTAAAAGTCATTTATGGCATGTAGTGCATAGATGGACTTGGTATGATTATGACCAAGGATTATTCGGTGTAATCATGACCGTAATGTTACAAATGATGTGGTAAAAGTCCTCATTGCCCCGTAGTGCATTGATGGACAGTTGTTGGCATGATCGTGACCATTAATGAATACACAAATATTCTTGGCCCGTAGTGCATGGATAATTGTGGTCGTGATACTAAAGAATATCATTGGCCGTAGTGCAGGGGTGATTCAATGATGTGGAATATTTATTAAGCTAAGTCTCAGCGATAACAGTGATGAAAAACCTTTTAAATCATAAAAGATAGTAGATTTTATTTTTTACTTGACTCTTTTAATGGATTGCTTGTTCTGCTGCAGATAAACTTGATGTCTATTATATTTTATCAGTTTAACATTGTTGGAGACTAATGATAATTTATTCTGCATTATCTTAGTCATAATATTTCTTACTGGGCTAGTTGAGCTCACCCTTTCTTTCACTGTTCTCTTCAGGAAATGAGAATATAGATGGAACGAGTCGGGGAACGGAGTGATGGTCTAGAGGATAGCATTAGTAGTCATCACTATTCTGTGAAATAGTGTGATAATAATTGTAATGAGGACTCATTTGAGTTTGTATAATCTCTAGTAGACAATATTTGTATTCAAACTCACAGTTTATGTTTTGTCGTATTGTACACGACAGCTGTATTAGTAAGTTGTATTTGAATTCTGTACCATGTATCTGGCGACCCAAGATGGGTGATGTATACCTAATTTTGGGGGTGTCACATTATTACCAAACATCCTTGGTTAAAATCAAAGATAAAGGTATGTTTGTGTCTAAAAGCTAGCTTGGCGAAGCGAGAACTCCCACATGGTTGGTGAAACAACAGAATGATGTGACAATTTTAAGAAGCCAAAAGCAAGCTGAAACAACTTTCTTAGAAGTCAACATTAAGGATCTTCGAGTATCTGCGCATTAAATGCTCAATGGGCAACGTGAAGCTCTTACGGTTTATATAAGGGGAATGAGATTCAAATCAAAGCAAGAATCAACAACTAAAAAGCTGAAACTATGCTAAAGTTAAAAATAAGAGCACTACTCTACGAAAGTGAACTACTTGTTCAGCTACTAAGTACTCAAAAATTAAGATTAAACACGACTTAGTAGCAACTCACAACAAAATTTTTCAAGTGTGATTCATTTGGTCTTAGTGACTTTTGTACCAAGTCTTAGTGACTTGAAGAGTTCTATATGAACTGGTCTAAGTGTCATTGTCTTAGTGACATCTGTCGAGACTTAGTGACTCAAAAGATTCTTAGTGGTTCAGTTGTAATAGATCTTAGTGATTTGATCTTCGTGGCCTTGCATGCATCCTAAGTGGATTTTCTACTCGTAAAGTAGAAGAGTAGACTATGAGTTATTCGTACTCTGAACCACTTAAAATATATTGTGTCATTTACATTCTATTTTTATATGTTATATATGTCGTGACTGAAATCCATAAAACTAAATTTAGAAGTGAGATTTAAGTTAATATGTGAAGGGGTTTTTCTAACTAATAATCTGATGTGCTTAATTAATTAAATTAATTATTTGGTAACATAATTCTAATAAACGAAAAAAAATTAAGGGATATATTCAACCCCCCCCCCTTCTAGATCTCTTTTGTGCCTCTGTAAAACAACATTAAATATGCTTTACGATCTCAGAGTAGACAACTCTACGATCTTTGGCAGACTCTGCGATTTCTCTACAATCTTAGAATAGACTATGCAAAATTGACCAGTATGCACTACGATAATTCACTTAGCTTTATGATCGTCAAAACAACCTTAAGATTGTTTAATTTCCTATAGCTATACATACAGTTTACTCAATGAAATAGATCAACCTAAACAGTTTGATCTTCTAATCTAAGTCATTTTACATTAATTTCATTATAAAGACTTCAAAAAACAACTACTTGTTACAAATATACATTATATCAACATCAAATCAAATATTCATTTGACATAAAAGGGTTGTCCATCACTCGTTGAAATAAATTTTACTTCCTCAGTCCCTCAATAACTAGTTTAGTTTGATTTTTTGGGTTCAATTGGCTAATTTTAGAATTAAAAATTGAAGTGTATTTATTAATATTTCAAAATCTATGAAATATATAAGTGATAGTAAAATCGATATAGTTTTTTATGGTTATAGTTTGCCACCTATTAACAAAAAAATAATATAAATTTTAACTATAAAATTGGTCAATTTAACAAGGAAAAAAAATAAACTAAATTAATTTTTTCTAGACCCAAAGTAAGAAAATTACATTTGAACTATGTAATTATAAAACCATTACTGATGAGTGGAATTGGACACCTTTAAGGCTTAATTCTTTGTTAACTTTATGTAATTTTAGTATTTTTACTTGTTTTTGTGTTTGTGTTGTAGGAAACGACTTCGGAATGATAAAACATGAAAATGGAGCTTAGTGACATTTTTGTAATTTCGGGAGCAGAAAGTCCGCCGGGGTGGGCATCCTTAGTGTAAAAAGCACAACAGGGCGACATTCAATAGTGACCCCTGTTGGGGCAAGCAATTCCTAGAACAAAAAGCCCGCCAGGGCGGGCTTGTCGTGAAGAAAAAGAGTTTTCAGAAGTTGAATTCAAGGAGGATTGGTTTGAGCTGTTTGTTTCAAGGAATTTAAGGACTCTAAAAGACACATGAAGAGGCATATAAAAGAAGGAGAATCACATGGATTAAGGGAGATTATTCCATTAGATTAAATTTTCATTAGATTAGGACAAAACCCTAGTTTTTATTAGATTTGGAGATTAAAGCAACTTGGAGACCATTGAAGATCAAGAGCAGGAGAAAGAGGGAGCATGATATTTGTTAACAACAAATTTTATTCTTTTCTTTACTCTTTTTTTGTCTTTTAATGTTTATTCAATTGTGGATTCTGGGTTTTAATTCAATAATCATGAACTAAATTCTTGTTTAAGATTACAATGGATCTTATTGCATAATTTATTTTAATTTCCATCTCTATTAATTATTGTAATTATTCTTGGATTGTTTATTATGGTTTGTGTTGAATTGGTTAATTGCCTAGCTAACAATTACCATGATAATCTATATGAACTCGAGAGATGGATTATAGATTTAGATCTGATCATAATAGTATGTGATTGTGTTTTCTGCATGGCATTGGAATTCATAATTTAAGTCTAGGATAGAGATATACCTATACATCACATGTAATTTGATAGAGAACTTGTGCTTAAAATCCTCTTTAATTATAATTCACATAAAGATATAGTGAATTAGTTAATTAGGGTGTTCTTCTTAATTCTATCATCTGTGGATTTAAGTTGATTTGAGTATGATGCATTGAAAGATGGTCATATTTATTTATGTGTTCTTAATTAAAAATTCAGAATAGTGAGCATAATTGTTAATAAGTGTATTAATTTAAGTGAAGCAATAAGTGAAGTTGTGATATTAAATCTCCATAATCTAATTTTTAACTAGTGGTAATTAGAATTAGTTTAATTAAATAATTTAATTCATAACCTTAAATTGATTGTTTAAATAAAATTAGTTTGGTTAAGAGTTAGTATTTGGTAATTTTTATTAATAATTTCTCGTGGAAAAGATACTCCACTTACACTAAATTACATGTTGACCATGTATACTTGTGTGATGTGCGTAACTAGATTTTACATCAACAATTACCACTCGCTCATTATGCAAATTCTTAACGTCAAGATTCATCCATGTGCCTCAATCATCAAAAGCGCGTCCAATCCTGGATAAAAACGAAGTCACACATGAAGCTTCACGGCTTGGGCCGCTAGGGGATAGCTCCGATGTGAGAATAAGTAAATGCTTAATAAGGTTTAACAATGGAGGCTTAATGCTTTAATGTTGTAAATAATAATGTTATGTGTACGTGATAGTTAGGGTATAGCCTTGTATTTATAGTGATCATACCTTCTTCCTCGTATAGAAATAGGATTCCTCGTTAGGTATGATTCCTTAATGGGATCAAACTGAATCTCCTTAAAGAAATGAAGTTAGAGCATATCCTGACACTTTCCTTAGGAGTTGGAAATTAAATGTAACTAGGAATCTTTGATTCCTTAAAATACTCAACTGCCCAAACAGATTCCTACGCAAGGTAAATACCTCTACTTGGACTTTGGTCCACCATAATATTCAAACCCTAATAATCACACCCCAACATTACCCCCCAGTCTTCTGTTAAATTAGACATTTAATGGAAGATTCTCTTATTAGAAAGACTAATAATTATATAAAAAAAGCCCGAATCACCTCGGTAACAATCATAGCATTAACTGTCAAACCCTATCAACTACCCTACGCTTGCAATCATAACAACTTATTTAATAGTCATTCTCTAAAAAACGCACAAAGTTAAAAAGATAAGTCACTTCAAACCCCCTTTTTCCCCAAATCAGACAGACACGTCTTCCCTATTTCAAAATTTTTAAACCCTCTGAGTTTTTTCCTCCCTACTGCAGAATTCATTTTTCGACCAAATTTTACTTCAATCGTTCATGGCTTCTTCAATCACCCCTGTTACCTCCAGCCAAAACAACAACGAGCCAATTAATGCCATCCCTCCTATCCCTATAACCGTTTCTGCCACCACCATCAACAGCCCCATAACCACCACTACCTCCACCAACACTGAAGTTACAACAGTCAATACTACCAGCTCTGTCCCCTAAGCACAAACCTATCCAAGGCAGAGTTGGAATTTCAAAAAATGATCAAAGAGTACTCAAATGAAACACAATTTCCTCACGCCAAAAGCAAATCCACAATCACCAAAGATGACCTCGCCACAATTTGGGAACATTATCGCATCCCAAAAACCCACCACCTCAAAGCAAATTCTGTTGGGTAAAATTTAATTACGCACAACACGCAAGTATACGTGGTCAACAAGTAATAAAGTGAAAGTGGAGTATCGTTCCCATGAGGAATTGGTTAATAAAAATCATCAAGTACTAACCCGTAACCAACTCAATCTTATTTAAACGATTGAATTTCAAATTATATAATTAAACTACTATTAAACTCCATAGTTAAAAAATCATATTACGGAGATTTAAGATCACAACTTCACTTATTTCTTCATTTAAGTTAACACACTTCTCATCAATTATTCTCTATCCTAAATTGTTAATCAAGAACACTAAAGCAGATAAAACTATCTCTCGATGCATAATACTCATACTCACTTAAATCCATCGATAATAGAATTAAGCAAGACACCCTAATTAACTAATTCACTATATCTCTATGTGAATTACAATTAAAAAGGATTTAAAGCACAAGTTCTCTATAAGATTACATATGGCGTAAAAGCATATCTCTATCCTAAACACGAATCATGAATTCCATCTATGCAGAAATCACAAACGCATGCTATCATGATAAGATCTAAATCAATACTTCATCTCTCGAGTTCATATAGATTATCACGGTAATTTTTATCTAGGCAATTAAGCATTTAAGTCCAAATCACAATAGACAATCCTCATAATAGAACATAATAATTGATAGCGAAACATATTAAAATAAACTACACAATAAGATCCATTGTAATCTCAAACAAAGAATTAGTTCATGATTATTGAATTAAAACTAAGAATCCATAATTGAATAAACATTAAAAGACAAAGATAGAAGAAGATGAGAAGATAGAATCTATTGTCTGTAGATTTGATGCTCTTTCCTTGCTCCTACTTTAAATATTCAATTATCTCCAAGTTGCTTCAATCCCCAAATCTCATAAGAACTAGGGTTTTGCTCCTAATCTACTTTAATCTAATCTAATGAAATCCTTCAAAAAACTAGCCTCACAATCCAAGTTAGAATCAAGTATTTATAGTTCTAATGGATATCCTAGCAAGTTAGGCAACTAAGAATCCTATTCTAGCTCAATTTGGACATCAAATAACCCAATTCAGCTGTCCTCCCGCCGACCGGCACGCCCTACACCGTTCCTAGGCCATTTTGGGTGCGACAAGTCCTATAGTGGTAGAAAATTTGGTGGCGCGGCGCGCCCCGCGCTGTTTCTAGCGCGGTCCGCGGTACTTTATTTTCTGTTACGACGTCATTTGGTAAAATAGACATAATGTTTGATCCGCTAGGAGTTACGGGGCCTGTCACCTATCAAATCGAAGATATCGACGAGATCTACAACTTTTATTCTTTAAGAATGGACAGATTCTGGCTGAATCAAGATCAATATCGAGCTTGAAGTAGATGCTATGTAAATGGCAAGCATGACAACTCTCAACTTTGATCTTTGTTGATAAAAAGGCCATAACTCTCGCATTCGAACTCCGATTAGGATGATTCAAGATGTTCCGGAAAGCTAAGAAGTAGATCTATAATGAGATCATCATTCCAAGCCAAGAACATGCATCCAACATGGTGTTAAAATCCCTGCAATCTTCCCTTCTTGCACTTGATTGCATATTTTAGTTCAAAAGATGTTTAAATTGTTTTTTCTTGCTTCCTAATGCCAATGTTGTGTCATAGCCTACAAATTAACATAACATGTAAGAAATGCACACACTATGCATGCAAAGTAACTACAAAACATAGGTTTAAGCAACTAATTCAAGTAATAGATACCGAATAAGTAAGCATAAAACCTACTTATCACATTCTGAATTCGATCGAATGTAACACTGTACCGACGTTTGGCCCGTAATGACTCTTACTCGATTGGAGAAAGGGGTTTAGCTACCCCTCCACACCTTTAATATCACCATATTAGGGTTTATTGGCATCATCTTTGACCAACTGGTGCCAAAATCTTACATTAACATCATCACCTTCATCGATGTTTGCCATGAGCTCGGCGTTCCCCCAATAATCGACTTCTTCTCTGTATTCTCCTTGGGCCGATCCCGAGAACCAGGGTTTCAAAAGATAAGTAAACAACAACTGAGACCAAATCAACATCTCGAAAAGTGATCCCTAATGATCACCCCTTCGAGCAACATGAGGTGGCACAAACACTGGTTTTTCGTCTGAGGGCTCGATACTCAATAGATTCCGGACTGGGCCAATTACGAACGATCGAACGTCACCATTGGAGAAACTCCCACAATAAAAGTTATGGAAATAGTGAAACTAATCAAAAAATTATCGATGAAAGACTGGGGCCTCAACCTTCTGACCAAGCAATCCTGGTTATACGAGCATAAACATAAGTCCTAAATTCCTTCTTTCCTTTCTTGTATTCTTATATATTTTAATTCGTTATTTCCGATTCTTACCCATTCCTTGTCTATAGCATCCCTTATCAAGCCAACATCCCCCAAAAGGGCCAACCCCAAAAACATTTACCCCGAAGATACTAGTCAAATCTCCACTACTCATCCTATCATCAAGACCACACCTTTGGTTATTGTAACCAAAGGACCACCTACCGCCCACACAAAACTAAATCCTCATGTAAGTATACCTCAGCCAAACACAATCCCCAATCCCTCCTTCAGAAAAAGCCCCCTAGATATGCCTAACTTTGAAAGGACCAAGATCCTTTGGATTAAGAAAAGGCGTAATAAAGCTAATACCCAATCCACTAAAACCGAAGGGCCTAAAGCTACTTCGTCTGAAGCCCCCATCACCTCAAATGAAAACATTCCAACCATCGAAGTCATTCCAAAATACACCACCGAACCAAACCCAAACCAACACCAAAAAAGAAAAGAACCCAAAGATCCGTCTTCTAAACCACCAACCAAGAAAGCCAACACCAAAATCTCTCCTGAGCAATCTCCCCAACACAACCCCCTTTCTCCACAAGAACAACCTGAACTGAGCCAAGTTCGAGAGGCCCGATCCTCAATGACACTTTGGCTTGAATATCTAGAAGATTTCCCACACGAGCTGTACAAGCACTTCATTCTCCCAGTCGACAAACCCCGATTCGAGAACGCAAGTATAAAGTGCTTGTGTTCACCAACTTCATGCACCTAGGCCGGGTAAGTACAATTAAACTCCTCACTTTTACAAAATCCCCTTTTTTGCCATTACTAACCCCCTTCACTAAATTTTCAGTCTACTGTGGTCTCTGCCTGGATTATATGCTGATGGCTAGAGGTCGACCATCGAGAGAAATAACTTGAAGAAGAAAATGCCGACTAAAGGCCGACCTTGGGAGATAAGTTTGGACAAAAACACTTCCTTTTACTGCGATAACCTAAAGGGCGATATCTCTAAACTGATGGAAGAGGTTGTCGAATCCAAAACCCATCGAAAGAGCGCCTTCGAGAAATATGAGGCAATGCAGAAGGAAAATGACGACTTGAAGAGAAGCAACGAAGCCTTCAATCGTTAGAATCTGGACTTGGTCAAGTGGGGGGGGGGGAATGTTCCAAACTTTTATCGCCTTGGAACAAGAGTTCAAGGAATATAAGGTCTTAGGACCCCCTCTAACCAAAGAATTTAAACAGAAGATCCGTTAGGAAAATTAAGAGTCTCGTGAACTATCGGCAGAGGTGATTGATAAATGGATTTTATATCCGCGAATCGATATCCATTTTAAGCATACTCGTTATTAATTCTTTGCGTTCAAGTTCATTCTTACTTGTTTCTTGTTATTTCGTGTGTAAGGTGGTTGGTGTGGCGAATGATGTAAAAAGGAGGCATTTGGAGCATATTTGGGGGTAAGTTTGGAAAATGGCACCAGTCAACTAATAGTGGCCATGCTCGTCGGGGCGTACTGTTTTTACTTGTACACCCCCCCCCCCGGGGGCGGGGGTCCCAAATTTTGGGAAGTCCTAGCTTGTTTCAAACTCTGCTAGAGGATGGACTTGAGAACTTGGCATGGCATGTGGATTCTATATAGCATGAGATTTCGACCAAACTTGGGGGGGATATATATATATATATATATATATATATATATATATATATATATATATATAGAGTCCGGATCCAGTCCGGGATCCCGGACTCTACTAAAATACGGACCAATTTTTTTTTTTTTTTTTTTGCTTTTTTTTTTTTGAAACAACAAAAAAAAAAAAAAAAAAAATTTATGGAATTGAAATTTTTCCAAAATAAAGTGTTTTGGGCGTGATTTGGATGCCTATAACGAAATATGTCTGTACAGTCTGGGCAGACTGTACATACATTGGTTGGGGTAGGTGTTAAAAACACACCCAAAACACTTTATTTTGGAAAAATTTCAGTTCCATAATTTTTTTTTTTTTTTTTTTTAGTTGTTCTACCAAAAAAAAAAAAAAAAAAAAGAAAAAAAATCAGGTCCGGATTTTCTCCCCGTCCGGGAGTCCGGACCTGATCCTTTGTCTATATATATATATATATATATATATATATATATTGCTCTACAGACAATGAATTAAGGAGGATGCAAAACAACTAACAAAGATAGAGAGGATTCTATTAGATTAGAGTAGAGTAGATTAGATCAAAACACTAGTTCTTATTAGATTTGGAGATTGAAGCAACTTGGAGACCATTGAAGATTCAAAATAGGAGCAAGGAGTGAGCTTCAAATCTACAGACAATATATTCTATCTTCTTATCTTCTTTTATCTTTGTCTTTTAATGATTATTCAATTGTGGATTCTTAGTTTTAATTCAATAATAATGAACTAATTCTTTGTTTGAGATTACAAGGGATCTTATTGTGTAGTTTATTTTAATATGCTTCGCTATCAATTATTATGTTCTATCGTGAGGATTGTCTATTGTGATTTGGACTGAATTGCTTAATTGCCTAGATAACAATTATCATGATAATCTATATGAACTCGAGAGATGAAGTATAGATTTAAATCTGATCATAGTAGCATGTGATTGTGTTTCTGCATGGCATTGGAATACATAATTTAT
Source organism: Panax japonicus (assembly GCA_020205505.1). Classification (NCBI taxonomy): domain Eukaryota; kingdom Viridiplantae; phylum Streptophyta; class Magnoliopsida; order Apiales; family Araliaceae; genus Panax; species Panax japonicus. The sequence goes on from CM035097.1 coordinate 17,792,273, forward strand.
GCCTAGGATAGAGATATACCTAACATCGCATGTAATTTTATAGAGAACTTGTGCTTTAAATCCTTTTTAATTGTAATTCACATAGAGATATAGTGGATTAGTTAATTAGAGTGTCTAGCCTAATTCTATCATCTGTGGATTTAAGTGAGTATGGGTATTATGCATCGAGAGGTGGTTTTATCTGCTTTAGTGTTCTTGATTAACAATTCAGGATAGAGACTAATTGATAAGAAGTATGTTAACTTAACTGAAGCAATAAGTGAATTTTTGATCTTAAATCTCCGTAATCTTAATTTAACTAGTGGAATTTAATAGTAGTTTAATTTATATAATTTGAAATTCATTCGTTTAAATAAGATTGAGTTGATTAAGGGTTAGTACTTGATAATTTGTATTAATAATTCCTCTTGGGAACGATACTCTACTTTCACTTTATTATTTGTTGACCACGTATACTTGTGTGTTATGCATAATTAGATTTTACCCAACAAGTTTTTGGAGCCGTTGCCGGGGAATTAGTTTATATATTTTTGCCAATATTAGCTTCAATCAAATTAGTCTTAATTTAAACATTTTTTTTCTTTTTATTTAATTCTCTTCTTATTTTTCTTTCCTTTCAGGTACCATGGCGGAATTTAATTGTCAATGGCCGTATACAAGAATGACTCAGCCAAGGGGAGCAGGGATGGATGATCTCAATGCATTTTCTGCATTATCAGCGCAGCTTGAGACACTTTCGAGGAGGTTGGACGTTTTTCCAGCTCAACGTAATCGAATGATAGCAGTTAATTGAAATTATTGTGATGGTAATCATCCGAGTCATCAATGCACCATTAGTTTTGGGCCGGGACAACATAGTGGTGAATACCTCAATGATTATACATATGCTAATTATTATCAAGTTTGGGGGTATCACCCGGATTCGTCGCAGAGCTATACTTATGAAGACCAATACTACGCTCCAAATCTAACATACACACCAGAATTTTCATGTAAGCCTCCATTGCCACAAGAAGAAAAGCCAAATCTGAGGGATGTAATATTGAAGGGCATAAAAAACCTAGAGGAGATGAGGATTAGCCAAGAGTTGTCAACCTAAAATTTTTATAATCGGATGGAACAACTCGTCACTGCCTCAACCTATGGTCCTTAATACATGGCTTCCGAGACTGAAACAGAAAATTCAAGGCTGTGGGAATTATTGTCCAAGTTTATAGCATCAAATGAGGAGAGGAGAATTAATCAAGAGCGGTCAATTCAAAATCTTCAGAAAAAGATAGATCAAATGACCAAAGTCGTAAGCAACCTTCCTCCAAACACTTGGCTTTATGTCATGGATGACAAAATTGACGGAGAAGCCGAACCAAATCTACAACTGGATGAGACACGAGATGTTGAAAAAGAGGAGACAAGTGGGGATAATGAAAATAAGGTCGATGAAGAACTAACTATGAGTACCAACGAGGATGAGCCGATGTTATTAGTGCCCCAAGTTCCTTCTCCGCCAAAGATCAAGGGTCTAGTTAGATTTGTAAAATCATGCCCACTTGGTAGTCATGTCGTCGGCAAGGCTCTTTATGACATAAGAGCTAGTACAAATGTGAAGTTATTGTGCTATGAGCTGGAGAAGATAGAAGAAGAGATTGTTATGTCTGACAAGCTTCAATGTCAGAATCTATTCGCAGACACAATTGAGAAAACACCTAGATGTTGGACGTACTTGAATGTGATTTTATCTAAAGAAAGCATACTAGGTGACTTTAATGCAATGACTATCACAATTGGGAACCTACCAAAAGCTGCATTATTTTCGATGGATGGAGGGTTCCTTAACCATCGAAGAGGAATTGGATAGCGTTGACCAGACAAAGTCAGGCTGAAAGACTGTAATTCAAGTGCTAACTGGGAGGCAACCCAGGAATTTTTTTATTTATATGCTTTACTCGTTTATTTAGTAGATATGAATACGTTTGCTTATTAAGTTCTCTTACCAATCCAAGTGCTATTCTAATCCATTTTGTCTCTCTTAATTGCAGGTATTGGAGGTTCAATGGATAAGAAAATGATCGTTGGCGCCATCGCCACCATCACCTCACGCTTAGTTGATTACAGGAAAGTTCTCTTCTACTTATCGATATATTATTACAATGAGGACATTGCAATTGCTAAGTTTGGGAGAGTTTAGTTTGTTTTATTTTGTATTTTATGTTCGCATGCATACTATTATTAGTTAGGTTTGCATTTGTTTACATGTAGTTTTAAGCATTCATGTGATCATATAGTTGTATAGTAGCTTAGGTGCATTTTTAGTTTTATTTTGGTTTTATGTTTGCATTCGTATTATGTTTGGCTTATCAAAAAAAAAGAATAAATAAAAGAATATATATATATATATATATATATATATATATATATATATAGTTAACTATTGTGTTCATTGTGCATATGTCCAGCAGTGTTGTAGCTCATTTTATTGTGGCCGGTGATGAGATTGAGATTAAGTAAACAAATACAGTATTCAGTAGTAGAACTAGGATGTAGTTTAGAATCATGACTCGGATCTTGTTCTTGTGTGAAACTGGTATAAAAAGGATAGCACGTAATAACTTTTGTGTTGATTGATTAGCTTAAATCGATACATAAATAGTTTCTAAAGGATAATGCTGACATAAATAAGAGAATGACAAGAATAGGAAGTGAAGGCAGCAAATTAGGCAAGAACCTATGTTTGGGGGAAATGTAGGGTGTATAATCTTCAGGAAATACAAAAAAATGGAAACGAGTTGAGTCTTGTCGTGGGTTGAGGAGAATTACTCCCCATAAACACAAGCGTCAGATGGAGCGTAAAACGCACTCAACAACCATCTATAAAAAAAATAAAAAAAAAAGAAAGAAAAGAAAAATAAAGATAAGACGGGAAATAAGGGCAAAGAGCCCCCGTCAATGAAAAAAGAGAGCATGAATACCCTATTCGGACCCCTAATCTTGGTAATTGTTTGATTTGAGTTGGTAATTGTTTGATTTAAGTTGGAACTTGTTTGTTTTTGAAATTTTCGAGTTTATTCTGTATGAATCCTAATAATAGATTTGTTATGTGTTGAGTTTGAATTTAAATCAGTTAGCATAAATGTTGACCACACACACACACACACGATATTAGTGATGATAAGTATAAGATTTGAGGAATTAATAAGTTATTGATGGGTTTTATTATGAAGTATTGTAGTGTGTGCTTAATTGTACTCAGGTCGGAGGAATAAATTTGATTCTGTGATATTGCTGGATTCAATGACATTTAGTTAGATACATTACATATTATTGCATTGGTGGATTTTATATCCACGAATCGATGTCCATTTCAAGCTTAATCGTTGTTACTCTCTTGTTTTTATGTTCGTTTTTACTCGTTTCGTGTTCTTTTATGTGCAGGGTGCTTGGTGTGAAGAATGATGAGAAAAGGAGGCATTTGGAGCATAATCGGAGCAAGTATGGAAAATAAGCAAAATCAGTTAATAGGAGCCATGCCCGCCGGGGCGGGCCTCTTTTGCCTACACCCCCCCCCCCCCCGGCCGGGGTGGGGGTCCTGAATTCTGGGCAGTCCTAGCTTGTTTCGAACTCTGATGGAGGATGGACTTGAGGACTTGGCATGGCACATGGACTCTATATAGCATGGGATTTCGACCAGACTTGGGGGGAGATATATATTGCTCTACATACAATGAATTAAGGAGGATGAAAAGAAACTAACAAAGATAGAGAGAGGATTCCATTAGATTAGAGTAGAGTAGAATAGGAGTAAACACTAGTTCTAATGAGTTTTGAAGATTAAAGCAACTTGGAGACCATTGAAAATTCAAAGTAGGAGCAAGGATGGAGCTTAAAATCTACAGACAATAGATTCTATCTTCTTATCTTCTTCTATCTTTGTCTTTTAATGATTATTCAATTGTGGATTCTTAGTTTTAATTCAATAATCATGAACTAATTCTTTGTTTGAGATTACAATGGATCTTATTGTGTAGTTTATTTTAATATGCTTCGCTATTAATTATTATGTTCTATCGTGAGGATTGTCTATTATGATTTGGACTAAATTGCTTAATTGCCTAGCTAACAATTACCGTGATAATTTATATGAACTCGAGAGATGAAGTATAGATTTAAATCTGATTATAGTAGCATGTGATTGAGTTTTCTGTATGGCGTTGGAATACATAATTTATGTCTGGAATAGAGATATACCTAACATCACATGTAATCTTATAGAGAACTTGTGCTTTAAATTCTTTTTAATTGTAATTCACATAGAGATATAGTGGATTAGTTAATTAGGGTGTCTCGCTTAATTCTATCATTTGTGGATTTAAGTGAGTATGGGTATTATGCATCGAGAGGTGGTTTTATCTGCTTTAGTGTTCTTGATTAACAATTCAGGATAGAGAATAATTGATAAAAAGTATGTTAACTTAAATGAAGCAATACGTGAAGTTTTGATCTAAAATCTCTGTAATCTTAATTTAACTAGTGGAATTTAATAGAAGTTTAATTATATAATTTGAAATTCATTCGTTTAAATAAGATTGATTTTGTTATGGGTTAGTACTTGGTGATTGTTATTAAACAATTCCTCGTGGGAACGATAATCTACTTTCAATTTATTATTTGTTGACCACGTATACTTGCGTGTTATGCGTAACTAGATTTTACCCAACAAGTTTTTGGCGCCATTGCCGGGGAATTAATTTAATAATTTTTTACCAATACTAATTTCAATCAAATTAGTCTTAATTTAAACATTTTAATTTTTATCTTTAATTCTCTTCCTATATTTCTCTCTTTCAATGGCAATACACGAACATGACTCAACCAAGGGAAATAGGGATTGATGGACTTAATGCATTTTCCGCAGATTCAGTACAAATTAAGGCAGATTCGAAGACGTTGGAGGTTATCGCAGCCCAACGGAGTCGAAGGATGGCAGTTACGTGTGACTATTGTGCTGGCAACCATCAAAGTCATCAATGCACTGTCAGTTTTGAACCGGTACAATATAGTGGTGGTTACCTCAATAACTATATTGAACCGGTATAATATAGTGGTGATTACCTCAATAACTATATTGATGACTTTGAAAATCAATATAGAGTTGTAAAGATGAACTACTTAACATGCACTACTGATAACATTTTCTAAGTCTGCTTGTGTTCCAAGTGTTCTTGACTTCAATTCCATCCATTGCTCGAAACCGGTAAGTACCTTGGCTTTAGCACTTCTTTGAGATCAAAGGGCCCCTCCCAGTTAAACATCAGCTTTCCGAGATTTTGGGGCGTAGAGGCCACCACTTTCTGAAGAAATAAATCCCCAACTTCGAACCTCCTCAGTTTCACTCCTTTATTATAATGTTTGGCTATTCTCATTTGGTATACTGCAAGCCATACCAGGGTCGACTCCCTCACCCTACTAACAAATCTAGATTGAGGCAAATGCCTTCATCATTATACAGCTCCTTAAATTGACTGATCCAAAGAGAATGAGACTTAATTTCAACGGGAATCAAGGCATCGGTTCCATAGGCTAGTCTGAACGGTATATCATCAATTTTTGTCCTTGGAGTAGTCCAATATGCCCATAGTACACTCACTAGCTCTTTGGGCCATCTTCCCTTCGCTTCGTTGAGCCTTCACTTGATTTCATTCAGTAAAGTCCTATTATTGACTTTTACTTGACCATTCGATTATGGACGAGCCACTGATGTCTTTCGATGTTGGATTCCCAAATCTTTTAAAAATTGTTCAAACTTAGAAACCACAAATTGCCTGCCATTATCCGAAACCATTACCATAGGGATCCCAAATCGGAAGACCACAAACTCCTTGAAAAATTTCAAACATTCATGTTCTGTAATCTACCGCAGTGGTTTGGATTCCACCCATTTAGTCATGTAGTTTATGGCCACTATGAAAAAACTAATTTGACCCTTCGCCTTCTGGAGTAGACCCAAAATATCAATTCCCCACACAATAACCGAGAACAACACATCAAGTGGCTAATAAGGAACAAGGAAATTTAACTGGCACTTTGTACATTTTTGAACATAATCATTTCTTTCATGATAGATGGTTGGCTAATAATATCCCTATCGAAGTACCTTGTATGTTAACGCCTTCACCCCCATGTGATTGTCGCAGTTCCCCTTGAGGACCTCCCGAAGAACATATTCAACTTCAGATGGCACCAGACACCTCAATAATGGAGAAGAATAAGCTTGTCAATATAGATCCCCATCAATAAGCTCACAATTCGAGCTTCGGTACTTGATTTTCTTTGCCGGCATCTGATCCGAACGTATGACGCCATTAGCAAGATAATCCAAATAAGGTGTTAGCCAAAAGTTTGACCACTCTACACACATTATCTTCGAATGTTGAACACTTAGTGAATTCAAAACTTCCATGAAGAACGACCCACTGAACGAATTTTCCTTTGTCGAAGATAACCTTTCCAGAGCATCGACAATAGTATTGTTTGATCTATCCACTCCTCGAAAGGCAAATGAACTAAATTACTGAAGATGATCATTGACTTCTACCAAATACTTAGACATTATTACCCATCGGGCCTCATATTCTCAAGAAATCTGCTTGACAACTAACTGAGAGTCACTAAAAATTATCAACCTTTGCACCTCAAGACTCTTCGCAAACTGAAGCCCTGCTAAAATTGCTTCGTATTCTACCTCGTTGTTGGTTGCTTTGAATTCGAAGCAAATCGCCTACTACATTTTTAACCCCTCCGGGCTCGTCAAGATGACCCCAATTCCATTAACACTAAAGTTAAAGAACCATCCACATACAACGTCCGCGAAATCAGAATAGGTCGAGCATCCATGACCAACTCAACCATGCCTGGTCTTTGGTGTCTGGTTCAGTGAACAATCATTCTACCACAAAGTTGGACAAGGCTTGACCCTTTATTGTTGTATGAGGATGATACTCCAAAATGAAATATGTTAATTCCATCGCCCTCACTGCTAGCCGACCTGAGACGTCTGGCTTGTTCAGAATTTTCTTCAATGTCTAGTCAGTATACACCATAATTAACCGACCTTGGAAGTAGTGCTAAAGCTTCCGACTGACCATTATTAAGGCATATGCAAACTTTTTAAGGTTTGGATATCTAGTTTTGGAATCTCGAATAGCATGATTCACATAGTATATCGGTTATTGCTTTCCTCATATCTCTCAAACCAATACCGCTCCGACCGCTTAAGAACTTGCTGCTAAATAAAAGTATAAAGGTTCCAAAGGAACAGATTTTACCAACAGGGGAACCGAAGACATATACCTTTTAATTCCCTGAAAAACATCCTCACATTCTAAAATCCACTGGAAGATTTTCTCGTTCTTAGGCATTTTCAATGTATTAAAAAAAGGTTAACACCTTTCTACTGACTTGGACATGAACCTCCTTAAAGCAGCAATCCGTCCAGTCAACTATTGAAAATCCTTGTACAACTAATGAGATTTCATATCCAGTTTAGCCTTAATAATTTCCAGGTTTACCTCAATCCCTCTTTTACTTATCAAATAACCCAAAAAATTTCATGCTCCCAGACAGAAGGTGCACTTCGTCAGATTTAGCCCGAGGTTGTAATGTTTAACGATCTGGAAATAATGTTCTAATTCATCTAGATGTCCCTGAACTGACAACCTCTTTACAATCATATCATCCACATAGACGTCCATACTCTAACATAGTTGTCTCTAAAATATAAAGTTCATCATTCTCTGATAAGTAGCACCAGCATTTAGCAACCCGGACGTCATTTTCTTGTAAGCGTAGATTGTAATACCCGGTAAAAATAAAACAAAATAATAAAAATAAATAAAATAATTATATAATATAATATTTAAATAAATATTTTAATTGGGCTTTTCTTATGTTTGGGTCAAATTATATTTAATTTGTGTGAACTATAATAAGTATGTGATTACATTAAGTTGGGCTTGTATACTAATTGGGTCAATTTTGTATGTGGGTAATATCTAATCCTATTAAAATTTAGAAGATTAATAAAATATATATATATATAAAAAAAAAAAACAAATAATATATCCAGAACCCTATACATTGTACGCTATTTTTTTTGTTCGTCGGATAAAAGAAAGAAGAAAGAGGAGGCGGCGCTTAAGGAGAGAAGGGAAAAGAAGGAATTTTTATACATCATTGATTAAAGAAGAAAATCAGGTGTCTTTTCTCATCCTTTTGTTTTAAGTATATCAGGACCTTTAAGTATTGGATCTTATCATGTATTGTAATAAAATAGCCATGTGATGCTTGGTGGAAAAAAAAAAAAAAATACGTTAGCATGTTCAGTATTTGATTTGGGGCATTAACTAAGGTATATTATATATATATATATATATATATATATATATATATATATATATATTCGTATATAATAATAACTTGGAAAAGGTTTCTGTATGAAATTTAAGCTCCTATAAATTGTTAATTATTGGGTTTAGAAGGAAAAGATGCATAAGTCAGTTATTCTCTATGATACGGAAATAAAATATATCTGATCTAGAGGCTTTCGTAATTTAGTTTGGATTTATTTTATAAGTTGATGTAATTAGAGAAATTAATTTCATATTAATATAAATTATAATTATTAAGTAGCTAATAATTGTATTATTATTACCTTTTTATTAGGTTGTACGGAAGGAATTTAAAGAGTTATTTTTGGAATATAAATTTTGAAGTATTAATAATTGATTAAAGGCATATTAAATAGATTGTGAATTATTTTGGAATTATTAGTTTGGATTGTTTTTAATTTGAGGTGAATATGTTTAGGTTGCGAATAACGCTTCGTATTTGATATCGTTGGCAATTGAGGGTAAAATTTTGTGGAGTGTGCCATAAATGGTTTGGAAGTATCAGGTACGGATTCCGTACTCTTTCAGCGATACTCTGGTTAAATTTATTTTGTTCGTTTTGTCGATTGTTCGAATTTCGTTATTATTTCACATAATTGTTTCCTGTGAAATAAATATTTTAGTTTCATTTTGGAGTTGATACACATGACTCGTATTTGTACTCTTTGAATTAGGTTATCATGTTTAATATTTATTTTTGATAATTGTAGAGCGGTACATGTTGTTACCTTCTTTTTGAGACCTTATGACCATAATTTGATTTGGTTCAACATGTACATATAGAACCCTTTTGTTGGTAATATGTCGCATGTGTTGTGACATGGTATTTTTATTAGAATATACCGTAGGGTATACCTGAGCTATAACCACCTGTGGGGGTACCACAGGCATGTCGTCTTGGCACGAGAGACATGACACTTTCCGTGGCAGTGTGATTAGTCCACGACGTCTCCGTTCTGGGCTCCGGAGTAAGTGGGCCATTTGGTGTTTTGTTGCGGGAGGCGTATGGGTTAACCCTAGTTTTCTGTTCTGCGGATTGGTGATGTTGTGCCAAACACACCTATCCGATTTGCATACATTTGGATTCGCGGTCCAATGTGTGATTGCCTGTGTGGCATTGTTTTGATGTGCCTGTGTGGCATTATTTTGGTTGCCTGTGTGGCATCATTTGATTTGCCTGTGTGGCATTATTTTGACTTACCTGTGTGGCATTATTTTGACTTGCCTGTGTGGCAAGGTATATTTCTGAGCTCATTCGGTATGAAATAACTCCAGCCGTTTGTTTCAGCCTATTATTTTATTGGATTAGTTTTGTTGGTTTTTGTTAAGTTCAAGTCATTGAGTTAGTTACTTCAGTTCGCTATTTCTTTATTCTTTTATTGGTTTCGTCAATTATGTTGTTTCATATATATTCCATTCAGATCCTTGGATATTATATTTTCGTTCGTACTTGTACTTGAGGCTTGTTCAGTAATTTGTCTCAATTGTTTCGTATATCAGTTGTATATCTTTTGTATATCTGTATCCGTACTGGGCAATTGGCTCATGCTGTGTTTTTCTTCCGGCAGGTTTGCAGGGGTGATTCAGGGCTAGTGTGATGAGAGTTTTGCCTTTGACCAGTTAGGTTGATTCAAATTTTAAGTTTTGATTATTTTGACTCAGTTTAGAGAATTGTACTTATTACTTCATTGATGGATATCATTATTATATATTTTAAAGTTATTAGCGCTCTGTTTACTATTTTGAGGTTTGTTGTGCTTTGCACGTGACCTCCCTTTCCTTTTCGGGAAGGGGGTGTTACAGAGATGGTATCAGAGCTTAGGTTCTTTCTTGTAGAAAACCTATTTAGGTTTGACCTGTGAGTTGTGGGTAAACCATTGGGTAGATGTAGGAGTTTGATTCGATTTTGTTCTTTGTTTGGTTGGTCTCTATTTTGACCAACCGCTGATTTCATTTCGATTTGTAGTTGATTTGAGGAAAGTGAAATAATTTGTTAAGGTGATTGAGTAATGATATTAGTTAAGAATTGTGATTCAATCATTAAGGTGAATAAAGTTATACTTTGTACAGATAAGAAGTGATCTTATATGAGACGTGATTATGATGTGAGTATTTGTATCGACGAGTATTTAATTTTGGAAAATTATTTGTTAATCATTTTTTTGTGGCAATTATTATGATCGTTGAATTGAGGAATTAATTTGAGTTAAGTTTTGATTTATGTTAAGCTTGTGGATGATTTGAGGTATGCGTATTGATGACATATTATGATAAAGTGAAAATTATTAAGTATAGAGGATTTCTTGAAATTTGAGTTGTTGATATTCGAGGTAATTAGATTTATCATTTGGAATTAATGATCAATTTTGTGGCTATTTTCTAGTAGGGTATTGGAGTTATGTTCTATGGACTTTCTTTGTGATAATATGGGGAGACATTGAAATTTATGGGATTAAGGTTTGCAATAAGGGATGATTGATTTATTGTATGATTAGATAGTAAGTGATGAAATTCAATTGATTTTGAGAGATCTTGAATAGTTGCAGTTCGCTGCAGATGGTAGAATATGACTTGGAAGTTTGATATGGTGATAAAGAGATATTAGTAGTATATTCTTTGGTGTAATAATATTTGTGGACTAGTTCAAATTGAGGATGAGATATTTTGAAGCTTTTGAGGACTTGGGGAGAGTTGGTAATATAGTTTGCATAGTTGTTTTGTTTGTCGGATGTCATTAGAGTTTTGTATGAATTTATGTAAAATTTAATAAAAATAATTTGTTAAATCTTTGTCATGTGTGGAACATAAACTTTTTACGAATTAAAAATAATTTTAAATATTTGGGTATTCGAATCGTATTTAGATGAAAAGAAAATTTTGTGTTTTCGAATTATGTTCCGAAGGGTACGTTTACAAGAATTAAACTCAAAGATATTAGCGACGGCCTGCACCAACAGTGGAGCATGTGTTATAACGCGAAGAACCTTACCAAGGCTTGAGACGATAGCTGACGAATCTTTTACGAGTATATGAATAATTACGTGGACCGATGACTTAACCGCGTTGATCGTTACAAATAGCGGCGCTACGTCATAACTAAATTTAGTCTTTTTTTTGTAGCGTATTTGAATTCCGAGGACGGAATTATTTTTTTAGGGGTGAAAAATGTAATAACCTATTTTTTTTAATAATTAAATATTAATTGATTTTATCCTATACAATTGTATTTAAATTGAAAAAGATAAATGATTTTGTTTCCCTCATTTTCTTCCTTGTTTTGTTTGGAAAATTAAATTCTTTTAGTAGATAATTAAATAACTGGTTAAATTAAAATTGAGGAAGATAATTCCTTTTGTTAAAGTCTTGGGGTAAAATTATTCGGAGCGGGAAGCTAAATGGGAGATGGATGAGTCTATTTAAGCGGAGTATCCGCATCTCTTTGAAAATTAGGTACAGTTTATTCTTTTGATTCCGGGGACGGAATCCTTTTTTAAGGGGTAGGTAATGTAATACCCGGTAAAAATAAAACAAAATAATAAAAATAAATAAAATAATTATATAATATAATATTTAAATAAATATTTTAATTGGGCTTTTCTTATGTTTGGGTCAAATTATATTTAATTTGTGTGAACTATAATAAGTATGTGATTACATTAAGTTGGGCTTGTATACTAATTGGGTCAATTTTGTATGTGGGTAATATCTAATCCTATTAAAATTTAGAAGATTAATAAAATATATATATATATAAAAAAAAAAAACAAATAATATATCCAGAACCCTATACATTGTACGCTATTTTTTTTGTTCGTCGGATAAAAGAAAGAAGAAAGAGGAGGCGGCGCTTAAGGAGAGAAGGGAAAAGAAGGAATTTTTATACATCATTGATTAAAGAAGAAAATCAGGTGTCTTTTCTCATCCTTTTGTTTTAAGTATATCAGGACCTTTAGGTATTGGATCTTATCATGTATTGTAATAAAATAGCCATGTGATGCTTGGTGGAAAAAAAAAAAAAAATACGTTAGCATGTTCAGTATTTGATTTGGGGCATTAACTAAGGTATATTATATATATATATATATATATATATATATATATATATATATATATATATATTCGTATATAATAATAACTTGGAAAAGGTTTCTGTATGAAATTTAAGCTCCTATAAATTGTTAATTATTGGGTTTAGAAGGAAAAGATGCATAAGTCAGTTATTCTCTATGATACGGAAATAAAATATATCTGATCTAGAGGCTTTCGTAATTTAGTTTGGATTTATTTTATAAGTTGATGTAATTAGAGAAATTAATTTCATATTAATATAAATTATAATTAATAAGTAGCTAATAATTGTATTATTATTACCTTTTTATTAGGTTGTACGGAAGGAATTTAAAGAGTTATTGTTGGAATATAAATTTTGAAGTATTAATAATTGATTAAAGGCATATTAAATAGATTGTGAATTATTTTGGAATTATTAGTTTGGATTGTTTTTAATTTGAGGTGAATATGTTTAGGTTGCGAATAACGCTTCGTATTTGATATCGTTGGCAATTGAGGGTAAAATTTTGTGGAGTGTGCCATAAATGGTTTGGAAGTATCAGGTACGGATTCCGTACTCTTTCAGCGATACTCTGGTTAAATTTATTTTGTTCGTTTTGTCGATTGTTCGAATTTCGTTATTATTTCACATAATTGTTTCCTGTGAAATAAATATTTTAGTTTCATTTTGGAGTTGATACACATGACTCGTATTTGTACTCTTTGAATTAGGTTATCATGTTTAATATTTATTTTTGATAATTGTAGAGCGGTACAGGTTGTTACCTTCTTTTTGAGACCTTATGACCATAATTTGATTTGGTTCAACATGTACATATAGAACCCTTTTGTTGGTAATATGTCGCATGTGTTGTGACATGGTATTTTTGTTAGAATATACCGTAGGGTATACCTGAGCTATAACCACCTGTGGGGGTACCACAGGCATGTCGTCTTGGCACGAGAGACATGACACTTTCCGTGGCAGTGTGATTAGTCCACGACGTCTCCGTTCTGGGCTCCGGAGTAAGTGGGCCATTTGGTGTTTTGTTGTGGGAGGCGTATGGGTTAACCCTAGTTTTCTGTTCTGCGGATTGGTGATGTTGTGCCAAACACACCTATCCGATTTGCATACATTTGGATTCGCGGTCCAATGTGTGATTGCCTGTGTGACATTGTTTTGATGTGCCTGTGTGGCATTATTTTGGTTGCCTGTGTGGCATCATTTGATTTGCCTGTGTGGCATTATTTTGACTTGCCTGTGTGGCATTATTTTGACTTGCCTGTGTGGCAAGGTATATTTCTGAGCTCATTCGGTATGAAATAACTCCAGCCGTTTGTTTCAGCCTATTATTTTATTGGATTAGTTTTGTTGGTTTTTATTCAGTTCAAGTCATTGAGTTAGTTACTTCAGTTCGCTATTTCTTTATTCTTTTATTGGTTTCGTCAATTATGTTGATTCATATATATTCCATTCAGATCCTTGGATATTATATTTTCGTTCGTACTTGTACTTGAGGCTTGTTCAGTAATTTGTCTCAACTGTTTCGTATATCAGTTGTATATCTTTTGTATATCTGTATCCGTACTGGGCAATTGGCTCATGCTGTGTTTTTCTTCCGGCAGGTTTGCAGGGGTGATTCAGGGCTAGTGTGATGAGAGTTTTGCCTTTGACCAGTTAGGTTGATTCAAATTTTAAGTTTTGATTATTTTGACTCAGTTTAGAGAATTGTACTTATTACTTCATTGATGGATATCATTATTATATATTTTAAAGTTATTAGCGCTCTGTTTACTATTTTGAGGTTTGTTGTGCTTTGCACGTGACCTCCCTTTCCTTTTCGGGAAGGGGGTGTTACAGAGATGGAATTTAATTTTCCAAACAAAACAAGGAAGAAAATGAGGGAAACAAAATCATTTATCTTTTTCAATTTAAATACAATTGTATAGGATAAAATCAATTAATATTTAATTATTAAAAAAAATAGGTTATTACATAGATGGCCCTATGAGTGATGAAGGTCGTCTTCGGGATATCCTCCTTTTGCATCAAAATTTGATGATACCTAAAAAACTCATCCATAAAACTGAGTAAGGCATACCCCGAAGTGGCATCGATGAGTTGGTCGATATGTGGAAAAGGGTAGAAGTCCTTCGGGCATGCCTTGTTCAAGTCTATATAGTCGATATAAATTCACCATGCATTTCCCATTCAGCTTCTATACCAACACCACATTCGCACCCACTCCGGATAGTCTATCTCAAAGATGAAGTCCACCCCCAATAGCTTTCTTATCTCATCATCAATGATCTTCTGCCTCTTTGGGGAAAAGATCCTCCTCTTCTACTGGATCGGCTTGCTAGCAGGGTCCACATGTAATCTGTGCATAACCATGGACTCAGCAACTCCTTTCATGTCACTAGATACCCATGTGAATATGTCTGCATAATCCTGAAACAATTCTATCAAACTCGTTCAAATGGTTCTAGCAAACTCGAATTGATCTTGACTGTCTTCCCTTTTCCCCCCGAAATTAGCTCAATATCTTCTGTCTCTTCAGCAGGTATGGCGAGAGGCTCTGTATTGGCTTCAGTAAATGACTCGATATCTATTGTCATTGTCTTCTTATGCTTGTTGACCCATACACTCGAAGAAATCAATGCATTCCGATAGCATCTCCTTGCCAAATCGAGGTCCCCAACCATTTATCCCATCCCATTTGGTGTAGGGAACTTGATTTTGAAGTGTGGTATTAAAGTAACTGCCTGCAATGCCGTTAAAGTTGGTCTCTCGAGAATGGTATTGTAGGATAAGTCTACATGAGCCAAAAAAAATTTGCACACAATCTTAACCTGCTCTAGGGTTGTCTCGAAGATGACTAGCAGGTCGATCGTACATTCCCGCTACCTTGACTATATCTTTGTTGAAGCCGTATAAGGGTGGCACCTGTCTGATCTCCATTTTTCTACCTTTCAGATCCATCATTTAGTATTCATAGGTATACAATATATCTACTGATAAGCCATTTTCAATCATCATCATCTTCATATCCATCGAACCCACCTACACGGTAATAACTTGTGCCCCTTCATGTGGTTTGATCGGCTCCGAAGGGTAATCTTCATCTGTGAAAGATATAATTGTGCCCAGGTAATGTCTTTCTCGCCTTACATACTTATCAGACATGGAGAATACTACAATGTCCAACAATCCTCTCCTTTTCTTCCCCATAACCTTTCCAGCCGACCGACCTGCCCGTGATCACATCTACCACCTGGCGTGCTTCTTGGGTCTTGTCCTGTTGTTGGGGTTGGGTGGTCAGGCTCTATACTGGGTCAATGTTTGCCTGATGCATTCCCGAATTATCTCATCATGCCACATACTGAATCAACTCTGCGTTTTGGACATTCTTCTCGATCATATCCTTCTGACTCCAATATCATTCGGTCGAGTCACTACTACAAAACAGTAAATAGACAACGCGGAAAAAACGTTGTTTCAGTCAGAAAAACATCGTGGTTAAGGGTGTTATCTATTTGACACCCTTACACAACGCTTTTAAAACGTTGTAGTTAAGCACATTACATAACATTTTTTTAAGAAAAAAACGTTGTAGATTCGTTTTTCATAAATTAACAAATGCTTAAAAACGTTGTAGAAAGTATGATTCCACAACATTTTTTGGATAAAAATGTTGTAGTTTAATATATCAGACATCGTTTAGACACATTTACACAATGCTTTTAAAATGTTGTAGATTAAAAAAAACTGAAAAAAAAAATTGTGATTCACCTACATTACCAATGCACCTGCAATATGCACCTGAAAGATTATTAGCATATTGTAACACTACTAGAAAATCGACACTATAAAATAAAACATAAAAAAATATTATATACATCATTTAAAATCATTCACATTACAACTCAAAGACTTAACAATTGCTTAATCAAATTTAGAGTAAATTTATTGTCACAAATTTGGCCTCATGGAGACCCACATGCCACATCATCCAATAGCCTTTTTGCCGATCAGCGAAGGAAGAAAAACACCAGACCACCTACCAAATCTTCCTAGCATCATTCCATGATCATTCAACTCAATCCTCAGAAAGGCTACATAATCCATAACATTAAATTGGCCTGGACATAATAAACGCCAAGAATAAATACACAGAAATAATAATCAAGAATGTATAACTGTTTGTGCCACTTTGGCACTCAAAAATTACAGTTTTTCAATTGAAGCAGCAGCAAATGTAATTCACAATAACAATAAACATGTAGAAATAAAAAAGCGAAGCATACCTCATATGGAGCTTTCCTATTGCTGACTGCACAACTTTTAGAGCCAACAAGGATGTCACTGTTTCAGTTAGTTGCTTCCTGAAATCTGAGTCCCAAAAATCATTATCAGTCACAAGAAGTTGTGCTGATGTCACATCCAGCTGCCAACCAAAAGACTGAGTTTTAATCCAATATGAAATATGAAAAGTAAGAATCTATCTTCTTTAGCTACAAAAGGGGAAATATTGTAGATTATCAAAATATTCAAAAAATATGAACAGAAATTGTTCAATTCAAACATTCATTAGAGAAAAACATATGAACTGTTACCAGATTCCCTTACAAGCCTTATTTCTATAAGGTGCTAAACTTTGGTTGAAAAAAGTTCAGAAAGGGGCACATTAAACAACAGTCGACACACTTTTTTCTGTTAGTCACCAATTTGCGAATCACAACATATCTGAAAAGATTGAATCTGCTTAGAACAGAAGAACTACCGCAACTAGTACTAGTCGGAAACATATCTGAAAATCTGATTGTATATACGTTTTTGTGATATTTAACAAAGTTTTTAAATTTTATGAAAATAAATAATGGTATTCCTCAAGACTACTATAGCAAAAGAAGTCACTTAACTGATTATTATAAATGCATACCCTTATGTTTGACTTGATATCCATATTAAAAAGATGAGGTTCCTGCTCACAATAGAATATTTAGATAACTTTATAACTAGCATCAAGCATATCTTGCAGATTATAAGCCTAACCTGTCCAACATAACCAATACTTTCCCTCAGCCATCTGATATCCAACTCTTTAAGAGGAACACTATCGATTAAAATCTGCAACCAGATTCGAGTTTGCAAGTAAGATTCAACTGCTATGGCTGGTACCAAGGAGCAGCTGCAAGATGGAGCGGATCCACTTCAAAGGTGCATTTGGACCAGGATTCTGGGGGCCTGAGAAGTCGTAAGTCATAAGCGAGTAACCATCTACAGCATCACTCAAAACCTTAAGATCTTCAGGCCCAAAATCATACTCATGGAGCTCCTCTGAACGTGGTGGGCCTATAACATACACTAACTGTAGACTTGGCTTCTGATATATTTTAACACCAATGTCGCTAACTTCATCACTTTTATGAGCCAAGATATTCCAACAGATACTTGCAGTCAGCTTGGACATCTCTGGAACAAAAAAAATTTGTCAGAAAAGCAAAATAAAGTAATTTGAAAGAACTTGCTGTTATAGATTATGCAACACAGGAGAAGCACAAGTACTCAAAGGCAAGTTTCTTTCAACAGTTGTGGTAAACTGATCTGGGACATGATCTAAATTTGAATGCAGAACAGTTTGGGCCAAAACTTTGTCTGCAGAAGGAATGTTCATTTTACCACATTCGGCTCAAAAGGGCATGATCATGCCTTCCACTTTTATAGAAAACAAACTAGGCTTTAAGTGCTAATGTGAAGTGAAAAATCAGATCCAATGAAGACGTCTCTAGATAGAAAGCTAAAATGTAATTATACTTGAATTGTAGAGAATAAGAGACGATCAATTAATGCTCACCTATACCTAAAACTGATCTTCAAAACCTAAAACATGTCAAAGTCATATTACATACCTTCAATTTACTTTCGGGCCAGCTTACTGGAGTCCCATACCCCTCATGAGGAAGAGGAACCAGACACATGGGAGGCAAATGAAGTAATTAGCATAATAAACAAACTCACAGTACTATTGTGACTGCTACTACTGTACGACTGCAAGTCCAACTCAAGTGGGAACTCAACAGACTTATCAATCTTTTCAACATAGTCTAATTGTGTTTAGTGAGCTAAATACTTCTGTTTCTCCTACACCAAAAAATAATAATAAAAAACATAGGAAATCAGCAGTGAAAATGCCGTGTGAATTCAGGGAAAATTCCAAACATTATACCTCCGTAATAAGTCTCAGCTGATGAACATAATCTTTGCCAGGGAAAATTCCAAACATCATACTTCCGTAACTAGCTGATTAAATTGCTGAGTCGTGCTAATGACAGGAAAAGAATAACATAAGGCAAAAATGCCAACCTGTGTAGAAAGATATGTGAATTCACAATCCTTAATAAATTCACAAAGGTGAAGCAACCCACTTTCTTTTGCATCTGGTATATCTCTTATGAAGATCACGATAGAATCAACAATGGCATTCTTGTAATCAAACCCACCTTTTTCCCTCAGTATATTGCTTAAGAAATTCATCCTTGAAATTTCAAAAAGGAAAACGGTAAGGAACTTAATTAAAACACCTCATTTGTCCAAGAAAGAAGCACATTAAACACACTTACAGAGATCTGTACTTGAGAGGGAACTTTAGACACAATGATCTAATGGCTTCCACAACAACGATTTTGAACTCATCAGCAATGTCATACATGAAATTGGTTATTTGTTTCATCAAACGATCAACACTTGATTCGTTGCATGTTTTTAGCAGCGTGGTGATCGTAAGAGTGGCTATGCTTCTATTTATCCAATATAATTCTTTATCAGATACTTGGCCAGATCATATAAGCATATTCCTTAAATCAGAAGGTAAGGAAATTATCAGTATACTTTTTCACACCAGAAATTAGATACATAATTCTAGTCAAACAAACTAAAACAGGTGCAGAACATCCTTCCTCGTTATATTCTGGTGTAATTATAACTTCTGATATTCGTGAAACCTCTGTTAGAATAGCTACAGCACTCAAAAACCAACAATCACCCAATCAGCCATATTCAAAACCAGAGATGAGCCACTCAAAGCAGAAACTAATTGATTATATACTTCTCTATGATGAAAAATCAAACAAAAAAGAAGCATCATTATCACCCACCCACAACCACCAAAAGAAGTGAAGCTTAGGACAATGACGACGAAGCAAAAGTACCGAGCCAAACCCTGGCTTTTGGGCCGCGTAGATTTCGAGCGGCGACGTCATAGGCTCATGTGGCGTCTTCGGAATCAAAAGTACCGAGCCAAACCCTAGTTTTTTTCCAAGGATCTCTGATCTCTGCAGCAAATCTTCCCCGCGGTCTCTTTCTCAATCCTTGAAATCTTATCTCTTTGGATCTGGATCCTGAGCTTTTGTTTTACAGATGGAACGAAAAGAGGCTAAACAGAGAGAGATGAGAGACGACACTCGGTGAGAAAGAAAATACAGGACTTGAACCCTCTTTTTAGCTCCGTGTTTTTTATATAACAACGATTTTTATAAAAATGTTATGATTTAAGTGTTGTCTATTTACTATTTTGTAATAGTGAGTGCTCATCCGACCCGTGATGATCACAATAGTTATTATGGTTTTCTCTATTTGACTTAGTTTTATCTTTGGTCGGTTTAAAGTATGGGTAAATTACATATCATAGTACATTTTTAGAAATAATTACAAAAATCATACACCTATAAAATAATTTCAAAAGTATAACACTTTTTTGTTTTTATTTTCAATCTTAACATAATTAAAGGTCCTTAAATTAAGGGATTAATATGTAATGGCTGACATGACAATATTAGTATAATTAGGATTCCTTAATTTAGGGGATTAGTTTTGGTATGTGCCATTTTCTCTCTCATCTCATATTATTCTGCCATTTTATTCTTCTTTGTCATTTTCTCTCTCATCTCCTCCTACTTTCATTTTCTGTATGCCACTGCACTTTTATTCTTCCATTTTCATATTTAAAAACAAAAGCTGAAGAGTGAAGAGAGAAGATGAAGACGCCATTGAAGAGAGAAGATGAAGACGCCATTTTGCCATTTTCTCTCTCATTTTCTTTTATTCTGCCATTTTTTCTTCAAAAGATGAAGACGCCATTTCTGCCATTTTTGTATAAAAGATGAAGAGTCCATTTTCGCCATTTTCTTCTATCTTTTTCATTCTTCCAATTGTTCTTCATATTTCTTTGTACTCTGCTTTTGTAAGTACTTATATTTTACCTCTCTCTCTCTCGCACTAATTTTTAAGGTTTTCTCTTTAATTTCATTCATTTGGGGTTTATGATCTTAATTTTATGCAAAATGTGCGTTTGATTATGAATTTATGATCACTTTTTTTGTTGATTGGTGTTTACCTTAGTATAAAAGTTTGGTTACCTCAGTATAAAAGTTTGGTAACCAAACTTTTATACCAAAGTAACCAAGCTTTTATACTGAGGTAACCAAACTTTTATACTAAGGTAACCAAACTTTTACCAAGGTAACCAATCCACCTCCACACCATCAGTTTTTTTATAGTGCAGTTGGTAACCAAACTTTCACACCAAGGTAACCTTGGTATGAAGGTCTGGTTATCTCAGTATAAAAGTTTAGTTACCTTAATATAAAAGTTTGTTTACCTTAGTATAAAAGTTTGGTTACCTTAGTATAAAAGTTTTGGTTACCTTGATATAAAAGTTTGATTACCTTAATGTAAAAGTTTGGTTACCTCAGTATAAAAGTTTGGTTACCTTGGTAATTACCAAAGTTTGGTTACCTTGGTATAAAAATTTGGTTACTTTAGTATAAAAGTTTGGTTACCATGACATTACTAATGATCTTCTCCTCTGCAGTATCTTGAGAATTTCTTTTTACTACCAGAAAATGGTTACTCCCGCCACTACCGCCCCAGCTTCAACCTCCACCGTCTCTGTAACCACCACTTGATCCACCACCGCCATCTCCGCCACCACCGCCTCCTCCATAGCCATCACCGCCGCCTCTGAAGTCACCATTACCACCTCCTCCGAAGCTGTCACCTCCTCCAAAGCTTCCGCCTCCTCTGAAAATTGTCTTCGCCACCTCTTGCAAAGTTCAAAATTTGTGCAGTCTTTCCTATGAAATTTGAATTTGAATATTTGAATTTGAATTTTTTTTTGTGGTTAGATCCTAGATATTTGAATTTGAATGATTAGTTATGACAGATATTCTCCTTAATTTTAGGTTTCCTTATTAATATAAATTACGTTATTTTTGTAATTATGTTGTATGTGTTTTATTTTTGTAATTATTTTTTAATTGTTGTATATTAGTGTTAAGGACCCTTAAAGTATGGGTTGTCCTTTATCTGCTATAGAATGGTGGCCCGGTCAGTGTTAATAGGATTGTATACCTTGTTAACCCTTTGATTTTGGAAGGTTGGACGGTCGCCTCCCAAACCTCCTTGGTTGGTGCCATACTTCTTCTGTTGTCCATCCGATCTGTTGTTATTTTCACCCTTGGTGTAACTGTTCTTCTCCCGATCCTTGGGCTTCTCCGTTGTTCTTGGCTTCAAGCTGCTCATTGCCTCTTCAACTATTATAAAGCCTTCGACTCGGTTAAATGCTTCAGCCAAGTCCTTCGGGTAATTAAACATTAGATCCTTCACTAATTTTTTCGATTTCACGACATCCAAGCCCATCTGAAAATATGCAAATGCCTATGAACCATTAAGATTTGTAACCTAGTCGACTGTGTAAGGACCGAGAATTTTATACGATTATATATTTTACGAATAATTTTTTTTTATTATCATTATTGTTATTAGTACTTTGAGCATGTGTGATATGAATTTAGCAAGTTAGTCAATTTATTTATTGACTAAGAAAGGTAAATGAAGTCAAGAGGAATAACTGATCAAAACCCTAATTTGAATTACGAATAGAGATTTGAATATTAATACATTTACTATTATAATTGTATTTAAGATTATGTGTATTTGCATTATGTGATTAGTGTTAAGTACGTGTTGATTAGATGAGGTATAATATCAGTAAACATAATTAGGAAACCCTAATGTTAATTTAGAAACCCTAATGTTAGTTTAGAAACCCTAATTTGAGATTTGGAAACCATAAACCCTAATGCTAATTAGCAAACCCAAAGGGTCAAGATGTAAGAGAAACAAAAGAAATGAATAAATTACCCTTAAACTTATTTGTGAAATGACCAAAATACTCGTGTATGTGTGAAATAACCAAAATACCCTTTTACATTACTTTTAATAAAGGGATAAGATCAAATCTTGGTGACTCATCAATTGGAGATTAACCATGTGTTGGAAATCAACTTACATCAGCCAAAATTGGACACCTATCATTCATCATATTCATTGAATCAAAGATTATATCCTAAAGAATGTTTAAAGACATAAAAGCCCTTACTTTTGTTTCTACACTTAGCCAAGCCTCTCATTCACTAAGTCCACAAATCTTACATTGAAACTCAATCATAAGTTAAGCCATATTCACTCCATACCCATCCAAAATCATATCAGAGAGAGAAAATCAAAAAGTTTCTCAAGAAGGTAAAAACCCTAATCTCATGCTAGATCTTTAATGCTCTATAGATTTCTTGTTTTAGTGTTTAGGTATGTTAAATGTTATGTTATTTAGTGATCTAGGGTGATAAAACATGAATCCATAACATTTAAATGCTTCAAAATGAAGACTTGAGCAAACTGCCCAAAAGCTTAAAAATGAAGTCTGACAGCCTAATGGCAGGGCTTCTAGATTTTGTTCTGTTAATGTTTAGAGTTGTTTAAAGCTTTGTAGTTGTACTCTGTTATGAGGTTAACAAACTGAAAGTGAAATCATGTCCATGGGATCTTTGTAATGAAAGTTATTCGTGGTCAAACTTAGTTGACCAATCATGAAAACTGTTTCTGGAAGACCCAAAATGCCCAGCAGTTGTCTGACTAGATTTGGAATGGCTTAGATCTTGAACCTGTTATGTTGTTAGCTCATCTAAGTGTATCACTTTTATACCCTGACATATGTACTACAAGTCTATGACATTAAAACACTTAAATCATAACCAGGATCCAAGTTATTAATGATTAAAAGTAGTTGATCGATCACATATCCTATTTTCTGGAAATTCCAAAAAACATGAAGAAAAACTTGTGACAGTAATTTGACCAGACTAGATCTCTCACATGTGATGTTGTTATACTAAGCCATTGTAACACTTTTGAACCTTGACATGTATACTACAAGAGTGTAACACTAGATCACTTAAAGAATGAACAAAATTAAAATTATTCAAGCCCAAAAAGCATTGACCAGTGTTGACTATAAATTCTTGAATTCCCAGAAACTCCAGAACAACTTAGATAGGTGGTTTGACCACCCATATCTTTCTATTATGATGTAATTAGACCCCGAAATTGGTATGAACTTGTAATATTATATAAGTATTACATCATTGATACACTTACATGCCCAGAAACAAAACCCAGATGGAAATTAAAGCTAGTCAAAGTAGGCTCTAAGGAGTTGACCGGGCTGAAGAACAGCTATAGCAACACTTTCTGTCACGATAGACCTTTAGCGACGATTTTAAATGAAAATGATTAAAATAAATAGTAAATAATTATTTTAAAAATCATTTTAAGTTATAGTAAGTAACTTTTAATAATTTGACATAAATTTCATTAATATTATATTATTTAATAATTTTATTAAATAAATCATTTAAAAATGATTTTAATGTTTAAAAAATGATATTAAGGTTTTAAATATATTTTAAGTTATAATAAATAACTTTTGATATTTTGACATAAATTTCATTAATATTTTAAATTATTTAAATATTAATGATAATAAAATTATTTAGTAATTAAATCATTTAAAAATGATATTAATGTTTGAAAAATCATTACAAATAATAATAATTATTTAAAAATTATTATGAGCTTCTGAAAAATATTATAAATGACAATTAAATTATCTAAAATAATATTGAAGCTTTTAATAAGAGTTTTATTGAAAAATAAACTCGATAATTATCCGATAAAGCAATCGGGACATCAAAATAATATCAAAATAAAATGAGACTTAAATAGTTTAACTGATACTGGTTCTTATATATTCTAACGACTGTCATGAATACGTGGTAATATATTTAGGTTGTGTAACGATTTTAAATAGCAGTATTATGAGGTATGATGTGTTATTTTAATTAAAAGAATAATCTTATTAATGATATATCTTTTCATAAAAGATTAAACTAAATTGTGTAGTAGTAAGCAGCGATCAAGTCAAGTATCCAAACTATACTCTTTTGTTGAGCAAGTATCTTAACCTTTGCATTTAGTTTATGCAATGGATCATTGTTTGAGCAAGTATCCCTAACTTATTTATATTCAAGCAAATTCTCAAATTTCTATTTATTCGTTCATTTATTACAAGTATCTCAATATTGTCATCATGTGATTCATAATTGTTCTGTTCTTTGTGAACCAATCTCTCACTTGTATAAATTGTTGTATTTAAGCAAGTATTTGTAAACTCGAAATTCTTCGATACAACACGTTTCGATGTATACTATTGAATCTTGGTATGTATACAAGGTTTAAAAGTTGTCTAAGATATTTGATCCGGCTAAACATAGCTTTAAATGTTTCGTTGAATATTATTGCTTATGATAAAGTCGTCTAACTGAATTGTTTGGGTTCAGACTCCAGACTGAGTATGAACATCCCTAAATTGGAAGAATTTTTATACGCCAAAGGCGGTTATGATGAACACGAATGTTGTTCCTATATGTAGTGTTGATCAATACAGGGCATAACGGGTTGATCACCCTCCGTGCCCGTAAGTCATGTCGGTTTGTAGATGAATTTCTGTATAAACCTTTTTAAACTTGAAAATAAATGTTCATGTTCTAAAGGCTGCTCAGCATCTATGGTCAATACTTAGTGAACTGTTTAACATATTATTCAGAATTTTTTCAGTTTACTTTACAACTATTAATTCGTTGTAGAAGTATACCTCAAAGAAAATATTTATTTCTTTTAGCTGATGTTTATTATCTGCTATTACTTATTGAGCAATTGAATGCTCATTCTTGCTTTAAAATTAAATGTTTTCAGCAAAACGAGATCAAACATAAGGGTCAAGCAAGGACAAGGGTAAAGGAAAGTTGAATGAGTAGTTGGAAGAATATATTGGTGATAACTAGAGTTTTGTAAGGTGATAATATATTATCAATCATGTAATAAAGTAATTAAAGGTCTTCGTACCTAGGAATAGACAACTCTGATGTAATATTTTTAATTAATTAATATATTATGCAATTTGAATGAATGGTCACAGACTGCCTCCCTAAACCTTTTAACATAATGGCCCAAGGTTTCGTTTGAGTACTGCTTTATTTGGACCAAAGACCCGGTTGACTTTCCTCTTCTCTTGTTACTGCCGAATCTGATATTAAATTTATCGCAGAGTTCTTTCCATGATGAGATTGAGTTCGGAGCCAATGAGATCATCCATTGTCTATTGTCCTTTTTCAACGTCGTCATAAACATCTGACACTTTCCAGCATCCAAATAGTCATAATAATTCATCAACAAGTCGTAAGCCTAGTTGTGTTCATAATGGTCTCCGGATCCATCATAGCTCTCCATACGTGGGGCCTTCTTATTTGGGTCGGCCCATTCTCGATCTATCTCTAGGGAAAATGGTGATGATAAATTAACCGTAGACTCTTTCTCCTTATTACCTTCGGCTAGCCTCTTTTCCAAGTCTGCTAATTTTCGGGCCAATGCTTCGACTCCATCTGTTTGAGGGGACGATTCTTGCCCGTGCTGATCTCGATGCTCTAGAGAGATGACCCGCCTTCTCCATTCCGATCTACCTTCTCGGGAGCGGTTTCTATGCTTGCTCCTCTCCTGTGAGCGACTTCTACGCCTACTCCTCTCTTAAGAACGACATGCTCCTCTCCTGTGAGCGACTTTAATGCCTGCTACTTTTTCGAGAGCAACTTCAATGCCTGCTCCCGATCCACCGAGAATCGTCCGGATGATGTGTCCTGGACTGATTTCTTGGTGAATGTTCTTGCCTTCAGCTACGGCTGGAAGCACCATCTTCTCCATCCAAAAAATTTAACTGAGCATCTTACTCCTTTTGTTGTAGAAGTAGAGCCTTTTATAGTATCATTGGCCTCTTGAACCTTTTTCGCTAGGATCATCCGTCTTTCATCTCGTTCATCTCTTTTGGAATTTTGTTCTTCTTAGGACTATTTTCCAGACGGGTTGTCCTTGTCACGTTCTATTGGTGTAGCCTCATTCCTAGCCGTTGAGAACAACCGACAACGAACAACATTTGCCTTGTCATACATTGGGTGGGGCCCCAAAATTGTCGTGGGAGCCAAGTCTTTGTTAGACATTCAAGGATGGTCCCAACCTATATTTGGCCGAACCCCGTGGTTGGTTGGGGGATCATGAAAGTAGTATGCACACAAGCCAATCATGTTTGATGATAAAGCATATACTTTGTAACAATCTTATTCATTTATTAATAAAAAGTATTAATTTATTAAAGGCTTTTAATTATCTACATGATGCTGTTTTATAATATGTGATAAACCCATAGTTTTAAGCAATGTTTTTAGAATAATGATGATGATCATTCTAATGAGATCTAAATTCTTAGAAAGCTTAAAACTAAAATAGTTCCCAATCGTTGGATTACTAAATTGGGGATTAGTGAATCCAGATAGATTGGTACATACGTTGCTTGCTCATTGGATGAGGATGATTGATCTCATGATCATTTGTGTGGAGACACTAAAGCAAATATGTAGGTACTTATTAGAGAATAAGTTCACTGAACATGACTCGCTAAGGAATACCTAATGGAGTTTTACTTGCCTGTCAATAGGAATTCCTGTAGTGATAGTAGTACAAGTGATCCTTGGACTTGAGATCATCATAGTATCTTGTGTATGATGAGTTATACTTTGACCTATTCCTTAAGACCCTTAGGGTATATCAAAGGGTATGCTTGGGTATAATAAGTTGTACATGGAGATAATGTATGATCAATAAAGAATCTACCACTTCTAGTAAAAGAAGAGAAATGTCCTATGTGATTCGATAAATGACAACCCAGTAGTCCTTGGCCAAGGCAGAATGAAATTAGAAATGAGTTTCTAATTTGCATTATTTGGAGTTGTGCTTTAAGAGTCGAAATACATATAATTAAATAAAATAAGACTTGACAGAAATTCCATGTCTTATATTTAATTGGGACATTGTATGGTGGAAGGATTAAATTGTACGGTAACTATTTACTCAAAGGTTCTTTTATGATTAATGTTGAAATCTATATTATCTGAAAAGTCGTTGATCGCTAGGGAGGCTTATCCCTATTGTAGAATAAATATTATTTATTTAAATAAATTATTAGTTTAATTTATTTATTTAAATAAGATTAGAATTGTTCTAATTGATTTATTCACAACCGGTTTAATATGGAGAACCTAAAGGGTCACACCATAAAAGGAAGAATAATTATTTAAGAAGTTAATGGCATAATCGTAATAATAAGTTAAGTATATTTAATTTAATCTATGATGATAGAATAAATTAAATAGCTTAATATTTATTATTTAATATTTTAGAAATATTAAATATAAATTAATAAGAGGAGTCTTATTATTATTATTACTATTATTATTATTATTATTTAATTCCTAAAGGAGTTTGAGAATTAATTAATAAAAGTACTCTCATATATCCTAATAAGATTAGGAGGCTAATTAATTAAAAGAGTTTAATTAATTATTCCTAATAAGATTAGGAGGCCAATTAATTAAAAGAGTTTAATTAATTATTCATAATAAGATTGTGAGCCTAATTAATTAAAAGAATTTAATTAATTAAAATAAAACCCAATTCCTTAATTGTTAAGGAGGGTTGCCCACATCTATAAATAAGAGGAGTCTTATTATGGGTGAGAGAGAGGTTGACGTATTATTAGAATACGTAATTCCAATTGTTGGAGAGTACGCCCCTTTTTCTATAGAGATAGAAAACTAGGGTTTGAGCCAAATACCCATTCTTGAATTCTTCTTCTTCCTTGGTGGATCACCTCTAGAGGCCAAACACTTGGGTGGCTAATGTTGATCAAAGGAAGGAACCAAACCCGGTGGATTCAAGTTGAACGCGAAAAGGATTGGAGGTGAACTTGTACCTGAGGAAGCTTGGATCTTCAAGGGTATGATTCTTGTTCTTTCTTTTTCGTTTAATTAATAATTGTGCATAAAGGGTGATCCGGGTTTATGGTTTGTAAAATTTTAAAACTCTGATTTTACACGCTTCCGCATATTTTTGCAATTTGATTGCTTTCATGAATATTACAAACCTAACAGTGGCATCAGAGCCAAACCTTTATGCGAATTATTAATTATTTTAATTTGATATGTATATTGATATGTGTTTAGAACAATTTAATTGGGCATAATTTTATTGTATAAAATTTATTTAAAAAAAAAATCTGCATTCGTTTTTTTTCTTCTTTCTTTCTTTCGGTATTGCCACTTATGATTCTGATTCATAAAAGTTTATGAATGTCATTCACGTGCTTGGAAGGATTTGGCAGGATGATTTATTCCGTGAGCCACCATATTCTTGTGAAGGGATTAATGACCTGCTTCCGTAATTCACGTGTGTTTATCATTTGTTGCAGTATGTCTTATTTGATAAAGGAAGGAATGGATTACATATATATGTATTACTATTTATATTATATATCTAGTACGGTTATTATATATAACCTGGTAGTATTATATAATATAATATTCTTAATAATTTTATAATTAAAATAAAAGTTAATTTTAATTTTAAAATAAAATGTTTATTTTAATCTTAAAATAAAAGATTTATTTTAATTGTAAAATTGAATTTCATGCTAACTAATTAGAGTTGGAATTGGATTCCATGATAACTAATTAGAGTTGAAATTGTATTCCAAATTTCCTTAAATAAAGAAGTTTATTTAGATATGAAATATGATTTCATATTATTCAAAATAAAGGAGTTTATTTGTGAATAGAAAAGAGAATCCTAATTTCCTTAAATAAAGGAGTTTATTTAGATATGAAATAAGATTTCATATTATTCAAAATAAAGGAGTTTATTTGTGAATAGGAAAGAGAATCCGTGTTTCCTTTAATAAAGGGGTATTTTTTTTACATGGAATTAGATTCCATAATTAATTAAAATAAAGGAGTTTATTTTGATTAAAAATTTTGATTAAAATAAAATAGTTTATTTTATTCAAAATTGGATAAATTAAAATAAAATAGTTTTATTTTGATTTAAATTTGGATTAAAATAAAGGAGTTTATTTTAATTCAAAATTAGATTTTATACTAACTAAATTTTGCCCATTAAATGATATCAATATATATATTAAATATTTATTATTCATGAGATGAATGTTATTTATTGATGCATATGGTGATGTGTATGATAATAAATGGGATTGATTATGGACTATTGACCAATGTGATTGGATTTTATTTTAGTTGGATGCATGAATGTATGAGTTTTATTAAAATGGGGTCTGCGTACCTCGTCTTCTCTAAATTTTTTTTAATGTAAATTCTATCTCCCTC
Organism: Panax japonicus; assembly: GCA_020205505.1. Lineage (NCBI taxonomy): Eukaryota > Viridiplantae > Streptophyta > Magnoliopsida > Apiales > Araliaceae > Panax > Panax japonicus. The sequence continues at coordinate 17,822,446 of CM035097.1, forward strand.
CTATGTATTTCCCCTTGACTGCTGATCAAGGTTTCTATTTATTTTAAATAGTTTTGTAATAGGAATAGTTAGAATTAATTTTGAAGAATTGGAGATCAAGGAGCAAGGAGCGCGTGAAGACCCGTTTGTAATGGAGCCCGGATTTAAATGTAATAGTTATATTTAAATATTAATTCTTGCACCTCTAGGGTTTGACCTTTTGATTCACTTGGTGGCTCTAGTGAACCAAACTAGAATAAAAGTCCATAATCAATCCAGGTAGAATATAATATTCTATATGTGCATGCTTATATTATATATATTATATATTATGCAAACATGCTTCGCATGTTAATTAATATGACGCGTATTTTATATATATATGTGCATGCGCGCTAAACAAGATGAGACAAATTAATAACAAACCCCTCAAATATTTTATATTAAGTTGTAACGTTCAAAGATATTTGGAATATCGAACGTCGCCTTCTAGCATGATAGAAACAATAGAGTATTGAATATTTAATATGAGTTTGTTGTGCACACACAAGGCAAGTATTAAATATTTAAGATGTTATTTTTATTACATATGATGTTTATAAGGAATTGAACATTACTGCTTTGTTGTGCACACACAAGGGCTGTAGTTTTCTCTTCACGTATATGGAAATGCCGGGTCTGACTTAACTTAAATCATTTTAGTTCGGATGTGCACACACTTGACCATTATGATTTAAGAGGTAAAATACAAGGAGTTACATAGTTGATGTAATTGACAAGAGTTGTCTACCTATTTATTTATATATAGTTTGTTGTGCACACACAAGGCTATATACATTTGAAATGGGATCCTTATTCTCACTAGCAAATCTTTAATTAGATTTTGCCGAACTATATAAGTGAGGGTAATATAGTTTGAAGAAAATAGTGGGAGATACCAATTTAAAACAAGACCTAATTTATTTTGGTAATTAATAAAAGAATGTATGTTAAAATGTTGTTAATTACAAATTCATTTACAGAATTTTACAATCTCTAAATTACTATCACTGCGTAGCATATTAGAAGCTAAATTAACCGAACCGAATTAAACGGATTGGTTAAGGTAATTGAGAATAGTTCTCACGGCTGAAAAGCTATCTTATGTCCTTAATACGCCTATCCCTGCAATGGTTGCAGACAATGCCTATGAGGAAGATATTTCTACTTTTAAAAAGTGGCTAGATGATGCACAGTTGACTCAATACATCATGCTCGCATCCATGAGTAACGAGCTTCAACGTCAGCATGAAACTATGGATGCTCCTACTATATTCCTACACATCAAGTAGTTGATGGTAGGAAAGTAGGACTGATAGATATCAGATATCTTAGGAGCTCTTCCGATCTAGAATGACCGATGACACTACGGTACAGATAAAAGTCCTTAACATAATCAATTTGATTGATCAATTAGGACAACGAGTTTTGTCATGGATGGAGAGTTGAGCCAAGATTTGATCTTGCACTCACTTCCGGACTCCTTTCACAATTGTTGTGAATTTTTCATATGAACAAGCTGGATATCAGCCTCGCTGATTTGCTTAACATGTTGAAAAATGTTGAGAGTCATTTTCAACCAAGAAATACCATGTCTTACTGGTAGGGGCCAAAGGATCTTCTGAAAAGAAGAACGATTCTAAGAAGGTAAATATAAAGGCAAAAACAAAGGATAATAAGAACAAAACTGATACGGATAGCAAAGGAGTTTGCTTCCACTACAATAAGCCTGGACACTGGAAAGAAACTGCGAGAAGCATCTTGCAGGGCTAACCAAAGAAGCTTAGTGAAGTTTCGGTTACAAATACAATTTTGTTCATGATTTAAAATAAATTTTTCTTTAAGTCAAGGTTCTACTTGGGTATTGGATACCGACTTTGGTTATCATAAATATAGATTTATGAAGGGACCAAGTAGAAGTAGAAAGCTAAACAAATATAAGTAAACCTATGTGTGGGAAATGTAGCAAAGGTTGCCACATTAGCCAGAGAAACTTATAGTTTAGCATTGCTTACGGGCAAATCTATTAAGTCAATAAGTTGTTATTGTATTCCAGTTCTTGTTAGAAACATTATTTCCATTTTATTGTTGGACAATAAAATTTTGGGTATTATAATTAAGAACAATTGTTGTTCTATTTATAATAATAATGTTTTGTATAGAACTGGAATATTACTTAATAAATTTTGTATACTTGACTTACGTGAAAAATATATTTTTTGCAAAATGAACAAACTAGTATAAGAAAAAGAGATGATCATTCAAAGAGTTGAATGTTTGTATTTAATGAATACAAGTATGAATTATTTGAAAGGTTCAAAGAATTCAGAAGTGAAAAAAATTGGCAAAGTATTAAGATTCTTTGATTAGATCAAGGAATAAATACTTGTGCAATAAGTTTCTAGATCATCTCAAATGGTTTTTTCATAATGGACGCCTCCTGATACGTAATAATTGATTGGTGTATCTGAATGAAAAAATCGTACCTTGTTGGACATGGTGCGGTCCATAATGATTTTACCGACATTCCAGTATCCTTCTAGGATCATGTCCTAGAAATGGCTACATATCTACAGAAAAGGTAACCTCAAAATCCGGCCCCAAGACTCCATAAAAGTTATGGACAGGGAGGATTCCTAATCTTAAGTATGTTAAGATAAGGGGTTGTCCAACTTATGTGAAACGGTTTCAGAGGATAAGCTTGGGACAAAATTTGACAAGTACAGATTTGTGGGACATCCTAAAGTAAGTTTAGGGCATATGTTTTATAATCCTACTTAGCTAAAGGTGTTTGTTGCGAAACATGTTGCCTTCTAAGATAAAGGTGTTTATTGAAGGGGCTAGTGGGAGGATAATACATCTTGAAAAGTTCAAGAACCACAAAACACTACAAGTCAAATAAGAGGAACCTATAGATAGACCTATTGTACCACAACCGAATCGTAAATCTGGAATAGTACCGAAGATACCTAGGAGGTATGGATTCATCATGGATGATGATGATGAGGTACGAGATTATTATGCAGATTATTATGACTCGTAATATTATGGATTCATCTTGGTCCACCATAATATTCGAGTCATAATAATCATGCCCCAACACAAAGCTATAAATGGAAGTTGGAAGCCTGCCGCATATAAATAAATAAATTTTTAAAAGAAATTATTATGCAGATAAGAAAAAGACGATTGACATTAATAAACTATATTTTCAAAATATTAAATGTCGTTTAACGTATTAAACAACGTTACAATAATTTTAAAAATAAAAATAAATATATATTTTTTCTACCGACATTATTTTTATTTTTCTCACAATATCAACAACTAAAAGGACCTTTCATATTAACATGTGAATAGGAGTAGAAAAGAACAATAAAGAGTTTTGGTCTACATAGCATAAAGGATTGCCTCGTAACGTGTGAGACTAAGTCTTGGCGTTGAAGGTTTCCCAACATTACATGCTTGTACATATTAATAAAAGCTATTCGAATCTTCTTCCCCTGCCCACCTTGACCCGTTAAACAAACATTGTATTTGTCCCTATCATTTCCTAATAAAATCCCATCATTTTCTTCAACAAACAGTCCATATATATATATATATACTACCCTGCAATTTGTTGCATGATTCATAACCCTTTTCTCCTATTGATTATCCAAGCATGATTGATGTACAGGAATTTTTCTGGGATATTTCCGTCGTCTCTCTTTTTCTTTGTTTTCTACAAGGTCTTAAGCACAAAATTTATGTGTCCTTAAAGAAATTGATTTCAGCTTCTCCATCGAGACCAGAGAACACTAATGAACAAGTTTTTTAGTCCGAAAATCACACGAACGATAGTTATGGGGATTTGGCAATGAACGGATCGGATGATTCAGTACTAATGGAGAAGATTGTTGAGGTTAAGAGGTTGAACAAGTTAGAAAAGAGGCCTCCTATGCTTGTTGTCCCAAAAAATCGTCCCGGTTTTGAGTTTAGTGATATGGGGAGGAGAGAGGAGAAGAAAGAATTTGAGGTTGAAGGAAAAGGGTTTTTCTTGGCAAGCAAGAAAGGGAAGAGGGAGTTTATGGAAGATGGATTTGGGATCATGCTTGATATTATGGGAGACACTAAACAAGTAGGTGATTTTAACTTTTCTCTAGATCTCTATTTTGCCCTTTTTTTTCGTTTATATTATTCAAGCTCTTTTTCTTATTCTTTGTGCTTTTGTTATGGTTAAGTAGTAGAACTGAATATATAGTTTATGCAGGGAGACAGTGATTTTAAGTACTGGTCTAACTTGGTATGTAGCTATTTCTGTTTTTTAACTTTTTTAGTCGGGTTTTACTTGGTTTTGTCAAGTTCCAAAAAGCAGATTCATTTTGTAATTTGATTCTGTATTATAACATAATACTCATTTCTTTCTAAAGTTAGAAATATATTTTTGTTTTCTAAAGAGATACATTTCTTCTAATTTTAGGCTATAAACGTGATGAAAGTCCTTAAATTTTATTACTTATTACTTGTAACTAATTAGTAGCTAAATTGAGTACCATCATGACACACTACTACTGCATTAATTCTAACTTAGTTGTAGTTATGGTTGGAAAAATAAATTTGATTTTTAAAAAATAGTCGTTACGAGTACAATATTATAAGTATCACTAAACATTTTGTTTGCTTGAAACTAAGTTAAGTAGTTAAGATTTGCATGAGTCACACTGATATGACTTTAATAACAGTTTTTAGTTCTTAAATTTATTTTTGACACCCAAAAACAAAAAATAAGTCAAGTGTGTCTTAGGCAAAACGTCCCGTTTGGTTGAGTGGTTTGACTCCATCTTTGCCATAGCAAAGGGAGGGGTCGAGCCTCAGCAATGACCTGGTATCCTTTCAATAAAAAGGCTTATGGGGTTCGGGGGTTTGTGGTCTGGGGAAACATTAAATGTACCAAACAAAATAGGACCTTAACTTCCCAATTAAGGGACCGCATGCTAAAACTTGTTAGGCACCATTATTGTAAGCTGAAAATGATAAATATGAGTTCTACTTTATTTGTAATTTTCATTAAGATTGTAGTTTATTTTCTGGGACAAACATAGTATGGGTTCACAATATTTTTAACTATTTTCAGGCATTTTTTGCTGTGATTGATGGGCATGGAGGCCGTGCTGCAGCTGACTATGTGGCTGAAAATTTGGGGAAGAACATTGTGAAAGAACTTGAATGTTCTAATAGGCCAGAAGATCATCAGTTAGAAGCATTGATACGAAGAAGCTATTCAATAACAGATAAAGATTTTCTTTTAAAGGTAAACTTAATTAAATGTCATTTTACTCAAGTTCTTTGAGTCTATTAATTAAATTAGTCAGCATTATTGATGAATAATGTTACTAGTTATAGGTCATTAACATTGTAGATATTTTTTGGGGTCAGGGTTCTTAATCCACACAAAAACAGATACTGAGTAACTCATTAAAATAAAAAAAATATAAAAAAAATTAAAATTAAAAAAAGAGGAACAAAACAAGAGCTTTTTGTATGAATATAAAAGAACAACGCTAGCTATATATGGGTCTTAAATAGTTATCAAATAATATGATATTGAATATGTATTTTAATGATATCTTAAGATATAATCAATCACACAATATATATATCTAATAAATGTAATTATGACATGTTATTTTAGATTATTTTAAAATCAGATATAGATATTTGAGACTCGTAGTATTACCCTTTAAAAATCAAAAGAAAAACAAGGATTGGGCTACGTTCACGGCCGGCAATAAATCATCACTATCTACCAAAACTATACATTATACGGTGCAGCAGGATCGTCTCCTTATATACGGCCCTAGAAGAAAACTTAATTCTACCAAAGTACAAAATACTCCTTTACCTATTGGATTACTTTACAATCATATCTGAATTAATTATTAGTTCGATCATACTTCACAAAGAACACAATGTAGCGCTTAATTACTCTATTAGTCAGAGGCTTAAATCAATTTGTTGACATGGATCTCAATTACTTGCAGGGTGTTAATGGGGGAGCCTGTGTAGCTGGTGTGCTCCTGAAGGATGGAGAATTACATGTTGCGAATGCGGGTGATTGTAGAGTAGTTCTTAGTAGGAATGGAGCAGCATTCCCTTTGACAAATGATCATCGTCTCACTAGGGAAGATGAGCGTTTTCGTATTGAAAACTCCGTAAGCCTTGGGTCCAACTTTTTTTTTATTTATATATGCTTGCTCGTTTACCAGCTTACGAAACGTTTAGTGCGTTTGAAGATTCAAAATACATCTTAAATAAATTTTAATTGTCTACAAGTAGCTTATTTTAAATATAATTTATTTAATTTACAAATATAATGCACCAAAATTGGTATTGTCCGTACGTTTGAACTTCCAAATGCACGTTGCCGTTAGTTGAAAATACGGATAAATTAAGGAACATATCATATATTTTTTTTTAACTTAGCTTAAGCGTCCACCATTTCTTCTGAAATACTGAATTTAACTCATTAAAGAATGGCAGGGTGGTTATGTGGATTGTCGACATGGAGTATGGAGAGTGAATGGAGCACTTGCAGTTTCCAGAGCAATTGGGGACCTGCATCTAAAAGAATGGATCATTTCAGAGCCAGAATACCAAAAGTACCCTATTACTTCAGACTCTGAGTTTCTGATTATGGCTTCTGATGGGTTGTGGGATAAGGTAATTATTCTTTATACCTGGTATAAAAACATACAAATTATTCTACTCATGTTCTCGTCAAATTTTGAATATTTTTAATAATTATTTAAAAGTTCAATGATTTTAGTACAAAAAATTTATGTCGGGGATATAACAGACTCATATGTTAGCTATTCTAAAACCACATTAATTTAAAAGGTTAACCTATTAGATATATAGTCCATTAGAGTATATACGTGGTCAAACTTTTTTCATGCGATGTGAGAATTTATTATCTCGCGGTATCTCAACAATCTCTTTTTTAACACGTGATCTCTACATCCACATCGATACCAAGATCCCAACTCAGCACCTTTTGAGTGACATTTTGAGAAAAGTTGCTCTTTGGAGAGCACAGTACGATGAAAGTTGTAAGCTGTATTCGGGGGGGAGTTATTGTCTATCGTTGGTCTCTATGGTAGAATCAATCGGAGGACCTGAAAGGCGGTGGTTTACCTTGCGACGGATGCCAGCTGTTCGAGTCCGCTTATCTCCAACTCAATTACTTTAACCATGCTCTTTTTGACCCTACTAGCTAGGCCATCAAGTTTTGTTCTATCTGACGCGCTTCTCTCTCAATTAATATCCTTTTTGTTTCAAAGAGCAAGTAATCCACACCAAGCATCTATAACTCTTTTGGGTAAGTAATCAACACCAAACATCTAAAACTCATTTATCAAGTAATCAAGTACACCAAGCATCCATAATTCATTAAGAAAATTATTAAAAATTAAGTGTTGTAATATGAATAAGTATACATAAGTTCCAAGTCATTAGAAGCTCTTTAAAACTACATATTGGTGTTCCACAATATAGAATTAAGTTTGATTTTTCAAAATTAATTTAAGATGTTTTTAAATTTAAATTTAATGTGATTTATTTAACTTTTAAAAACAATAAATAGTGTAATTAGTACTATATACATAATTTTTTAAAAGTCAATATTCATCTAATATTATGAAATGAAAGAAATACTCCATATGTTCTAAATTATATCATCATTATTAATTTTTGAAAGTCATTTTCAAATTCAAAATTGAGATTTTTCACTTAAAATTATGAACCAATAAAACTTACAATGAATAATAATTTTTAGATAATTTATAATATTCATCACTTAAATGATTAAAAATATCTGAAGTTGACTTCAAAAAAACAATGATCAAATAATACTAAACGGATGAAGTATAATTTATCGTAGTAAACATTTGAATAAATTTTTTATTAACTCGTAATTTATAATAAATTTTGTACTGTACAGGTAAAAAATCAAGAGGCAGTAGATGTGATCAGGAGGGAAAACAGTTCAGTAGAGTCTTGTAGAAAGCTGGTAGATATGTCTTGTAGCAGAGGGAACCTTGATGATACTACTGTCGTAGTGATCAACCTTCAGAAATTTCTACAAAACGCGGGTTAACCAAGGAAATAGTAGTCATGGAATTTTATACAAGTAATAGTATCCTGATTTCAAGCAGTCCAAAAATGGGCCGTTTATTTGAGTAGATTATAAATAATAAGTTGCATTTACGTAGAGAGAGACGGTGTTGCAATTGTTTAATGGAGTATTTGTATAAAAAAGTCACTTAAAATGCAACTATTTATTATATTAATACAACCCGTTTCTATAGACTGCGTTCTATAGACTGCCCAATTTATACTATCTACAACTAAGGGGTGTTTGTTTAGAGCTGAATAGAGCTAAATCGGTCAGTGTGTTTGTTTTGGTCTGAATGGCTGAATCAGTAAGATAGACAAACTGAATGGCTAAGTCAGATTTTTTTAACTGAGCAGCTGAATGAAGTAAATTTTTTTTTAATTTAAAAACAATATTAACTATTATATTAAGTAATATTAAATAAATTTATAATAATTTTAAATTTTTTCAGAGGGGTAAAATAATAAATTTTTGTCATTCAGATGTTTCAGACATGTCAATTATCAAACAACTTTTTTCATTCAAATTTAGATTTAACTCATTCAGATTCAGCTCATTCAGATTCAGATTCAGATTTATTAAGTTTTTATTAAACACCCCCTAAGGCTATTATGACGCCCCCAAATTCAGGTACTTGAAACCCGAATTCGGTGTTTCACGATACCATTTCTATGAGCGGAAAAATACTAATAATAATAACAATAATATAAATACCAAACTTAATTTACATATATCAGAGTCTAATCCCAGGTACGCGACCTTTACTATATTTCATTACATGATAGATAATAAATATCATTGCCTTAATAATATCTAACTATTACAAAAGATATCAAAACACTTATTCAGTTTGTTTTCCTTTTCCCTTGTTCTTGTCTGAACCTTCTAGTTTATCACATTTAGCTGAAAATATTTAAATTTAAAGTAAAAATGAGCATTTGACTGCCCAGCAAGTAATAACGACAATAAATATTAGCTGAAAGAATTAAATATTTTTTTGAATGACACTTCTACAACGAATCAACAGTTGTGAAGTAAGCTGACCTAATAATAACAACATAACAATTCTATATCAAATTTTTGAAACTACATATTGACTATAAATGTAGAGTAGTCGACATACTATGAACTTTGTTTTTAATTTTCGATAAGGTTTAGCAGAACTTCATCTGCCAACTGTCATAACTTACAGGCGCGAGGGTGATCATCCCAATGTGCCCTGTATTGATCAATACTACATACAAGAACGATATTATCGTTCATCTTATCCACATTAGGCGCATAAAAATATTCCCATGTTCGGGATGTTCATACTTAGTCGGGAATCCGAACCAAAATAATTTGATTGGATACAATAAAGTTCTATCATGTTCAACGATATTTCTAAATCTCTGTCTAGCCGGGTCAAATAGCTTAGACGACTTTTAAGTCAACGTATATGTTGGAGTGTGATTATTTGGGTCTAGCCATGGTGTAGCCCAATCTATTTAATGGTCTGGATCTGGTGATGGCCCATATGTATTTATTATGATAGTGGGAGAGTCCTTATTAAAATAGGATTGTATTCCCTTATTTGGAGGGATAAGGAATCCTTTTCCTAGTTGGATGCAGGTGGAGGTTACTTCTATATATATGGCTACAAGCTAGGTTTTAGGGGGGAGAAGATGATACAACACAAATATACAACTTGTACTCTCAATATTATTATAGTGGATTACTCTCTCTCTCCGTGGTTTTTTTTCAATTGGGTTTCCACGTAAATTCTTGTGTTCATACTTTATATTTCTTTATTTATGTTTATGTGAGTGTATTTCGTGAGTTTAATTTCACAACAATTACTCCATCAACCGTTGGCGCTATTTTGGCCTGCTGTTTTGGTGATTTCGTCAGGCGTACAAAATCAGGCGTTAACATTGGCCCCGTCTGTGGGAAATCGAGGCACTTGTTCTAGTGCCAGATCAAAATCGCCAATATCAACTGTGGCGTTAAATTTGTTACCCGTCCTAGAAATCAAAGATAAGTTTCAAATTATATCGTGTAGTTGATAATCTTTTATTTTCACGTCATATGGCTTGACGTCTGAATTCATGTAGTCTTATTTATGTATCACATACATATTTAAGTTCCTTTATCTAGAGTGATACATCACACTCATGCAATAATATGTTGTTACATTATTTGAAATTATTATATATTAATATTGTATAATTCCCCAGTGGGTCAACATTAATACACGGGTTCATGCCAATATTGTTGTGTTGTGATTATTAGGGTGGGGTCCGTATATTATCACCATTGCCGATACTACTTTACCCAAAAGGAGTTCATATTATGTCTAACCTTTCATATAGAATATACCTCATGATTTAGGGGGACATGCCCAGGAAATTACTTTTCAATAAAGGTGATGGCAAAGAACTATACATGATGCATGGCCTGGATTCTTTAAATCAACCAGAGTTGAAAAAGGAGCATGCGGTGAAGTGGTCAGCAATACCGGAGAGGCTCTGCTCGGAATATGAATTAAGGGTTACGATACCTTCGGACTACTTCGGCAATTCCTTCGGAGTAATAAAATGATGGGACTAATTCATCATTCTATAACTTAAGAATAGTTCAGACTTTGGAGTATTGAAGCAGCAGTCTCAAATAGAGGAGCTCATGAAAAAATCTTCATCCTGAAAATAGGGCCAGAAACATTCGCCACTTCGCTTTGTCTTCAAAGACATCAACTCCAACTTCAAAACTAAAGTCAGAATCAGAGTTCAGATTTTAGCACACTTCCACAGTCAAAAATTGTTATCAGTGACACTTTGGGCAACAACTCACTTCGGGCAACAACAATCCTCTTCGGATAATTGCAGTTTGCCTCGGACTATATCACACCGGTTTCATCATATCGTCGGTTGTTTACTTTCGACAGATATAAAGTCTGATTAAAGCCTCCCACTGGGTCGGGATGACTATTTTGGGAGTATAATGTTGAATGGCGTAATAAGGTTGGATCCTTCGGGAAGGCTTAGTTCTCCTGAAAGGAAGCTTCCCACTAGGGGTCGGGACTGATATTATGGCGGCATAAGGTCGGAGGGGTTATAAGGTCGGAAAAAGTCCTTCGGGAAGGCTTTGATCTCCCGAAAGGATGAAAATCCAGCGGATAAAAATCCAGCAGATAAAAAACCAGCGGATGAAAATCCAGCGAATAAAAATCCAGAGTATATAAATCCCTAAAATCGATTCCCGAGGATCAAATTCCTGAGGATCAAAATCCAGAGGATAAAAATCCCGAAGAGACTTTTTGATTACTCTCTTATTTATAAGTTCCTTATAAATAAGAGACTGGGGGACAATTACAGTTCGTACTTTGGTCGACTTTTAGCGGCTCTCCCGTGACATTTGGGGATAAGGCTGGTATGGCGGTATAAGGTCGGGATCCCATCTTGAGACGGACCGACATCCTCTCCAACGGATCACATCCCGAGACGGATCGACATGCTCTCCAACGGATCACATCCCGAGACGGACCAACATCTTCTCCAACGGATCACATCCCGAGACAGATCGACATGCTCTCCAATGGATCACATCCCGAGACGGACCGATATCCTCTCCAACGGATCACATCCTGAGACGGACCGACATCATCTCCAACGGATCACATCCCGAGATGGATCGGCATGCTCTCCAACGGATCACATCCTTCGAGACGGACCGACATCCTCTCCAATGGATAACATCCCGAGACGGACTGACATCCTCTTCAATGGATCACATCCTCCGAGACGGACCGACATCCTCTCCAACGGATCACATCCTCCGAGACGGACCGCCATCCTCTCCAACGGATCACATCCTCCTGAATGGATTACTTCCTTCGGGACGGACCATCATCATCTCGATCGAACAATATCCTTCGGGACGGACCAACGTCCTCCCAAACGGTCAAAATAAATATTTATACGGTTCCTCGGAACGAATACATTTAGTTCCTCGGAGCGAACTTTATAATTTATATTCGGTAGGGATAAGGTTGGTTCGGTCGTAATAAGGTTGGTTCTATATATATTGGGTTGTGATAAGGTTGGTTCTTTATATCTTTGGTAGTGATAAGGTTGGTTCGGTCGTAATAAGGTTGGTTCGGTTGTGATAAGGTTGGTTCTCTATATATTTGGATGTGCTCGGTGGATTATTTATCTGTCTTCGGTAGTGATAAGGTTGGTTCGGTTGATATAAGGTTGGTTCTATATATATTGGGTTGTGATAAGGTTGGTTCTTTATATCTTTAGTAGTGATAAGGTTGGTTCGGTTGTAATAAGGTTGGTTCGGTTGTGATAAGATTGGTTGTCTATATATTTGGATGTGTTCGGTGGATTATTTATCTATCTTCGGTAGTGATAAGGTTGGTTCGGTTGATATAAGGTTGGTTCTATATATATTGGGTTGTGATAAGGTTGGTTCTTTATATCTTCGGTAGTAATAAGGGAAATTGTTTATCTATCTTACGAGTGAACAAGAGGAGTGGGGCAGCGATATTGGGAGCCGACAATTTTAGTTCGGCACATGGAGTTCAGGTGTGATATATTTTGTCTTCAGCAAATATGGTCGTTTTATTGGGATAAATTTGTATATTCTCTCATTTATAAGTTCCTTATAAATAAGAGACTGGGGGCAATGTTGGAGTGTGATTATTTGGGTCTAGCCAAGGTGCAGCCCAATCTATTTAATGGTCCGGATCTGGTGATGGCCCATATATATTTATTATGATAGTGGGAGAGTCCTTATTAAAATAGGATTGTATTCCCTTATTTGGAGGGATAAGGAATCCTTTTCCTAGTTGGATGCAGGTGGAGGTTACTTCTATATATATGGCTACAAGCTAGGGTTTAGGGGGGGGGGGGGGTGAGAAGATGATACAACACAAATATACAACTTGTACTCTCAATATTATTATAGTGGATTACTCTCTCTCTCTCTCCGTGGTTTTTTCCCAATTGGGTTTCCACGTAAATTCTTTTGTTCATACTTTATATTTCTTTATTTATGTTTATGTGAGTGTATTTCGTGAGTTTGATTTCACAACAATTACTCCATCAACCGTTGGCGCTATTTTGGCCTGCTGTTTTGGTGATTTCTTCAGGCGTACAAAATCAGGCGTTAACAGTATACATATTGGAAATCAATAAGTATGTATCAACATGTGATTAAATATAATGATTATCTAAGTGGGGACACTTGTATAACCATATTTAGAAATTAACGAACAAAATAAATATCTGAATTATAATATGAAACTGTGTTGATAAACAATGATCAAATAATTTAAGAACTTGTATGAACACAAATGATTGGATACATAATCGATAACAATAGAGTAATAATTTGGCACAATGATAATATGATTCTGAAACTTTCTTACTCATGTCCATTGCATAAAGTAAATGCAAATGTAAGATTCTTGCCTGGTCTGCTGCTTACAGTTACGAAACTTAGTTTTATCTTTTATATCAAGACCTATCATTAATAAGATCATTCGTTCGATTAGAATAACATACTATAACACATAGTACTGCTATTTGCAGTCAGCACATAATCAAATCACATTGTCACATAGTTATATCAGTCATTAGATCACAAACAAACACTAATACAATCAAACTATCTAAGTCCAAATTAATTTCTGAAATATTTTGGTGTACCGACGGCTTTATCGAGTAATTATCGAGTTTAAAACTCTATTCTGCAGTTTAAATAATTTAAATATCAATCATATTATTTTTCATAGCCGTATAATAATTTTTAAATAATTATTATAATTTATTATGATTTTTCAAACACTGGAATCATTATAAAATGATTTAAATATTAAATAATTCTATTATCATTAATAGTTAATTGATATTAAATTATTAATGAAACCATTGCCAAAATCTTAAAGCTATTTATAATAACTTAAAATATTTTTAAAGTATCAATATTACCCTTAAATAATTTTTAAAACATTTAAAAACATTTTTAATTAATTACCATTAATATTTAAATATTAATTTATTATTCATCAAAATATTAAAAGTCATTCATTATAACTAAAAATATTTTTAAACCCTTTATATCCTTTTTAAATGATTTTTAAATTAATAAAACCATTTTTAAACTATTTATTATTAAATAAATCAAATATCATTTAATATTAAATAATTAATGAAATTTACTTTTGAATATTGAAAGTTATATTTTATAACTTAAAATATTTTTAAACTCTTTTTTTTCATTTAAAATGATTTTCTAATATTAAAATCATTTTTAAATTAATTTATTTAATATAATAGTTAAATAAATTTAATATCATAAATATTAATTTATTAATGAGAATTCTCCAAAAATATTGAAAATTAGATTTATAACTCAAAAATATTTCTAACACTTTATTCTCATTTAAAATAATTTTTATAATATTAAAATTATTTTCCTCTAATTTATTTAATATACTAATTAAATAAATTAAATATCATTAATATTTAAATAATTATAATTATTAATAAAAAAATATCCCAAATAGTTAAAAGTTAATTTTCATAATTTAAAATAATTTTTAAAACTATTTTTTATAATTTTTATAATTTATTTTCTATTTTTAATCATTTTTCAGAAATTCAAAAAATAAAAATAATAGAAACCATCGCTATAGGCTATAGCGACACTTTCTATCGCTGTTGGTGTTCTTGAGCTCAAGAACACTGACAACCAGCAAGGGTCAATGTTTGACTGCTTATAATTCTCAGTCCAAAGAGTTTCTGGGCTAGCTTGAACCTTGATCGTGTAGTGTTTGTGTAACACTACAATTATCAATTATCATCTAGGTCATATCACATCATAACAAAAAGATCTGGCCATCCAAACTAATTGTCAGACAGTTCCTGGGTTTTCTGGGTAACCTAGAAACCCAGGCAGTGTCATAGTGCCACTTTCAAGCTCATTTAATCAAGTGTTCTAGTCATTAGTAAAGTGTTCTTATGGTCGAAGTATGTAGTTAATATGACAAGGAACACATGGTTATCAACAGATCAACTTAACAATAACAATATCACAAGTTATGATTCGGTCAAAGGCTGTCAGAAACTTTTCCATACAGTTTCTGGGTTTTCTAAAAACTCAATCAATGACCGAGTGACCTAGTTTGACCATCCATTAAATCCAACATACGTAATGTTTTAGTGATATAAAGGCATAACCATGAAGTACAAACAACATAGTTCAACTTAGATGTAACAACAATAACAAATTAACAAACAACTAAAAGATCTGAGGCTATGAACATGTTGTCAGGCTGTTCTGGGCACATTCTGGGTTTTTCATATTTTAGAAAGTCATGGTCGGTCAACGACCTTTGACCATTAATAACTTGAAATATAAACATGATCTACACATAATTCCAGTTCCAAATCAAAGCTCTCATAACAGACTACAACTACAAACTTTCAAAACACAAAAATCATTAACGATCATTGAGATATAATTAAGGTCTGACATTCGTTGTTAGACAACCAAAAAAAATTATTTTTTAGATTTTGGAAAACATCAAATCCGAGCTTATAGATGTTATGGATCTAACATCTATCAACCCAGATCATCAATATACACTACATACAACATGATTACACAAAAAAACTAACATCTAACATGGCAACCAAGATCAGATTCTAGGGTTAGTTTTTATACCTCACTTTGATCTATCTTAAATTTGGGCTTCTGATCTGTTAGTGGATTTCGTGGGGTTTGGTTTTGGAACTGAAATGCCTTATATTTTCGGAGGTTTGGGAGAGAGAAAAGTTGTTTGAGAGTTAGATAACCAAATGAACAACTTTAGTAAATTTCTCTCTTATATCTTATAATCTTTAGATACAATGAATAATGCTGGTATATGTGTCAATAAAAGGCTAAATTGCTGAGATTTTTAGTCACAAGGTCAATATTTTAGGTTACCAACTCATTATCTTAGCTAGATTTACAAGTTAGCTTCAATTATGTAAGAAGGGCATTTTAGTCATTGGCCTTATGATTTTAATGGCAACCATGTAACTTGGCAAACCCTTAGGGTTTGACCCTGAGGTTTAGCACAATGAATTTGTAGGATTTCCAACTAGTTTTTAAAATAAAAAATTTAGTTTCTAAATTATAATTTAGGGTTTTCTAAAATAGTTTAAGTTTTTAATTACCTAGAACTTGGTAATTAGGTTTAAGACCCACTAATTATCATTAAGCTTTCTAATTAGCAATTAGAGTTTACAATTTAAAAATTAGGGTTTCTAAAAATTAGAATTTCTAAATATTAATTAGGGTTTCTCTAATTAATATTAAATTCTATAATATTTAACCTTAATTGTGACGCCCCCCAAAATAGGTATACATCACCCATCTTGAGTCGCCAAATATATGGTACAAAATTCAAATACAACTTAATTATACAACAGTCGTGTAAAATACGACAAAATATAATCTAAGAGTTTTTAATAAGAATATTGTCACCTAGACAATATCCACACTCAATGGAGTCATCATTATATTTATTGTCACACTATTTTATAGAATAATGAGGACTACTAAAACAACCATCTAGACCGTCAATCCGTTCCCCAACTCGTCCCAGCTATATTCTCATTTCCTGAAGAGAACAGTGAAAGAAAGTGTAAGCTCAACTAGCCCAGTAAGAAATATTATGACTAAGATAATGCATAATTATTATCATTAGCCTTCAACAGTATGACAACTGATAGAATTTAATAGATAACGTGTTTTAGATCAACAACTGCAACTGAATAAACAATCCATTAGAAGAGTCAAATAGAGCATAAAATCTACTATCTTCTATGATTTAAAAAGTTTTTCATCAACTTTATCGCTGAGACTCAGCTTAATAAATAAAATCGAATCATCCCTGCACTACGGCCAATGATATTCATGTAATCATCAATGGTCATGATTATACCGAATAATCCATGATCATAATCATACCAACAACTGTCCATCAATGAACTACAGGCCAATGAGGACTTTTATCACATCATTCGTCACATCACGGTCATGATTATACCGAATAATCCATGGTCATAATCATACCAAGTCCATCTATGCACGTAAGCCAATGATGAATTTCATCACAATATAAGCATGAGGATGATGACAATGACATAATAATTTAATAAAACAAGTTTAAGGATAGATTTTAAAGATTTATAATTTAATTTATCCAGAAATCAATAATGCCCAAATTGTCAACATGATACTGCTTTGTAGAGTAAAATTCAAGAATAATATTCATGTACCAAAAATAATTTGGACATAAAAGAAATATATTTTTTGGGTGAATAGTATCCCGTAAATAGTACTTCGGGAATAGTACTTCGGCACGAAAAGTACCTTGAATACCCGAGTGAATAATACTAGAGTGAATAATAATTGGGTGAATAGTAACCTATAAATAGTTACTCGTAAAAAAAAAACCCAAAGAAAATGATATTCCATGACGAGTACAAAAGAAATGATATCTCATACGAGTATAATAGAATATACGAAATTGCAAATTTATTTTCACCCACCATGCTGTAATCCACGTAGACAAATCATATCCACAATTTAATAAAGAATGAATATGAAGGGTCATTCACCATGCATGCGGTAGTCCGCGTAAACAGGTTATTCCAACATAATAATAAAGAATGAAATAACAGAAGAATTCACAATGCATGCGATAGACCACACAGATAGGTTATTCCAACAGAATAGTAAAGAATGGAATAACAGAAGAATTCATCAGACATGCATTAGACCGCACAGACAGGTTATTCCAACAGAATAATAAAGAATGGAATAACAACCCTTACGAGTATTGAAAGAAAATAACTCTCTTTATGAATACGAAAGAATTAATACCCCTTACCTTAGAAGAAACTGGATACTGGAATAGTGAGGTAGCAGACTTCTCTTCTTCTTTCTCTTTATAATTTCTCTATATAATAATTGCTCTATAGCTTTAGTGAATTTGTGAGAAATGAAGGAAGAATGAGCTTTTATTTATAGGAAAATATAGTTTCGATAATTGCACATTTTGAGGATCGAAATATTACAGTATAATACCTTCCTCTTTTTTTTTCATTTTTAATTTAGTCCTACAAGTATTATCAAACTTGCACCACCTCCTCTAATAGTAAATCATGTGAATCAATAGTAAATCATGTGACTCAGTAGTTCTAATCATGTGAAAAAAAATAATTACAGTATATTATCTTCATCTATACCTCTATTTTTAATTTAGTCATGCAAGTAGTATCAATCTTGCACCAACTCCCCTAATAGTAAATCATGTGAATCATTAGTACACATATGTGAACATATAGTTATATGCATATTAATTTATAGCAATTAATTGCTCATTTATCCGGTGAATTACCCGATTGGTCAATATAACCTCCAAACATTAATTATTATCGAAATAAATATCGATTTCCACCAACACTAATAATTTCCACACAATGTAACTATCAATTTCATCTTTAATCAACACAAACTTATTCATCATTAATATTATATTTTACAATATTTAACAACCAGGTCGTTCCCAGGAAAGAGGGGGCTTTCCAATAAGGATTTCTCCTTATTGGCGCGCAATTAGGTGACCAAACCTCCCATTGATAGAACTTCTAGACATTGTTAATATTGTAAATAATAATATGATTTAACTTTGTCATCTTAATTATTGATTTAATAATAATAAATATAATGCAGATGATACTGTGACAATAATTGAATCAATAATATGAGAGATATGATGCATCAATTACTGTAGCAATAATTGAGTATAACTGAGTGACTTCTTACGTAAGTATCAATAATCAATATAGTGTGCTACTATGAAACCACGCGTATTACTGTACTTTTACTACTGGGTAGTTCAACAGTTTTAACGGTAACACTTTCGCCGTTATTTTTATAAAAATATAATTCTATCATTTTCTAACTACGACAATACTTCCGTTGTGGGGTCCAGCAATGATTGTGCCATCGTACGGATATTCTCCGACAAAAAGAATATTCTCCGACCAAACGAATATTTTATACCATCTTGCTTACTTTGCAAAAATTTTCACATATCACCCTTAACTTTAACCTTTTATCAATTTAACCATTTACAAAATAAAATAATAATTATAAGAAAATTGAATACTTTCATTTCATAAAATTCGGGGTCTTACAATAATCATAATAACACAGTTACATAATAGTCTCGAACTCATAATTGAGTTTCAAATTAGGGTTTCCACTTAGCAATTAGCTAATTACTATTTAAGATTTTTAATTTTAGAAATTAGGGTTTTAAATTACTAATTAGGGTTTTTCATAATTAGCGTTAAAACCTATAATACATATCATATACTACATAACACAATCACTACACAGTCTTGAATCTCCCATTTGAGTTTCAGAATAGGGTTAAATAAATTAATGCTAGGGTTTTGTCAGGTTATAATAAAACTGCTCCACAAATTAACTTTACACACATAACATACATATTTATAGCACTGAAATATACTTAATATAATATTATTATTCTCTTTCCTTATTCCAAACCCAGAATTAGGGTTTGGATTCCATATCTGATTTATCTTTCATATATAACATTATTAATTAAGTTAAAAATAATTAACTTAACTAATCTGAAATAAATTCATATAATAAAATAAAATAATTATTATAATAATTCTAATAATCATTTCATATATTATTTAAATAATATAAAATCATATTTCCATGGAAAATAATTAATAAAAACATTTCTACTATAAAATTAATTATTATAAGAATATACTTTATAATGAGCAATAATTCTAAAATAAAATTATTTGTAATTATTCATGTAATAAATATATTTTTATTTATCACATAAATACATATGCTTTATCTTGTACATATCCTCACCTTTAAAATTAAAAAAAAATTACGCATTTTTTTTGATTTAATTATATAGAAAATATCGGGTTATTACAGCTATTGTCCCTTTTCGTACATAAAATTTATATTTTAGTGCATGGAATAATAATTATGCATAATGTAGACACGTAACATATTTGAATTGGACATATCGCAAACAAATCGCTTCTCCATTGAAAAATTAAAGATATATATTTTCAGTTCAAAAGTCACACTGAGAAATTTTAAAATTCAAATTTAATATTTATCCACTACAAGTTCTGTCAGAAATAAGTCTTTTATGTCGAAATTAGCTTATTTACGAGAGAATATTCCGTCAGAAATGTCGTCGTATATACAATCGTTGGAAATAAGGTCCGTCGAAAAATTCGTTGAGAATATGATATGGATGGACATAATTATGTACGAAGGAATTTCGTCGTAAATAGAGTACTTACGAGGGAATAAGTACGACGAGATTATTCTGTTGAAAATAAATAGGAGTTAAATACGCGCTTCTGACGGAAAAGTGGATAATTTAAAACTAATAATAATTGCTATTGAAAATAAATAAGGGTTATTGCCAACGGAATTTCCGTCGGAAATAAAAAAAAATTAATAGTTTTTTTGAAATTTGAATTCCAGGTGTTTAAACCCAATTTTTTTGTACCTACAACCTGTTAACCTGTTTCAGCCCAATAACAGTAATATATTCCAGACATTCAACATATCGCTAAAAACATGTATATATAAACATATATTATTGTCCAATAATCATCAACTAAGCTAACAGTGACATAAATGTAAGCTAACAATTACAAATGATCTACCAACTCATCAACAATGTCAAATATAATGTAATGTTCCAAAATTTATATCCAATATGATTTAAAATACTTTTACAGATGCAACTAGACTACAATAAGTACAAATAATCTACATATGAATCTATAAACTAGTATGAGGATCATCATCGGGAGGTGGACAACGATGCTACTCTGGTGTATGAAAATCAGCATCGTCGTTCCCCCGCTCGCCATTGCTATCGCTATCGCTATTTCCAGTCCCCTCGCAATCACCACCTTGTTAATAGAATTAAAAATAAAAATCATTAGTCCGTATATTTGTGAAACTTTAAAAGATGTTGTTAAATGAAAATAACATAAACATGTAGAATACCTGAGTAGGCGGGGGCTAACGAAATGATTGCTCTAGGAGGGTAACCACCATTCGGAGCATCTCACCGCCTAACACGTCGAACTGCTCCTGCGGTAAGCCCGTACTCTTTGTTGAGGACCCAACTAGAATCTTCTGAACAAGATGGTGAAGACGAGACCTGCTAGGCAACTGCTGATAATGAAAAACTAGATTCGTCCAATACCACTGCTATCAGCCTGTGGAATAACTCGTCGTCTAAGCCAGCGCCCGTATGAGATAGTTCAATGGGTGCTCTCGGACGCTGGCGCTGGCCAGATCCTGCGAAAATATATATAATATGGCTATCGTCTATAATTTATAAGTTCTGATAAGTTATGAGAATTCCGTGAAACATAAAAAATTAATATTATTACCTCCAGGTAGTGTATATGCGGATATCCTCGGCAGGCCCACCACTAGATACCTGCCGGTACTATAAGTAGGGGGATCTTGAGACTCGACCCGTAGCCTCAGCTCCTCATCTCGAGATAACTCAATCTGGGGAATGGGGATGGTGGAATCTAATAGCTTAGAACCCCCTCTAGCAGCCTCCAACTCAACTATACGCTGGTTCCTAACCTTCTGAAATCGGTCCTATAATTTATATTGTATACGTGAGTTTTATATCATTTTATTTTATTTTGTGAATATTGAGATTACTAAAAAGTAAGAGTAGTTTTACCTATTTAGTTAATGATGCATGAGACAAAGCACGATCCTTGTTAGGCTTGTGGGCCCTATCTCAAAACTTTAACATAGTCGAAGTTCTGCCCAAGGTCTTCCCCAAGGCCTAATAGATACAATCATAAAACAAATATTAATTATTATTTGTGCTAGAATTTGATAAGTTATTTCTAAATACATTACGGTTACCATCTCCGTCTCCTTGAAAGACTGCGAGCAAGTCGTGTGTACTATACGGAGCTTGGCCCAGTTCTTCTTTGCCTGCTCAGACTTCTTCTTGAAACCTTACAACATCGCGATATGTTTGACGCATATCCATCTGGGAGCTTCAGTATGATATCCTGAATATTAGTAATATTTATTTTAAGGGAAAATATTAAATGATTGAATAAAGGTTAGAGATTTAACCTAATTTATAATTAAGGAAATGTGAAAAGAGTGGATTAAATTTTTTATTTTATCTATGTGTTATAAAGGGCCATAGGGTATAAAATGATTGGGAAGAGAGACTTTTAAGATAAAAGGCTATAACTAATAATGTACAAGACATTATAACTATTACTCATTCATAATGGAAAGAAGGTAATATGCGGAATTAAATAATCTTTATGAGCCGTAGTAAGTGAATGTATTGTTAAAAATATACATTCATTATTCAAAATGAAAAGGAAAGCAAACATGACTTAAATAAATATTCTTGACATAAATCTACCTATAAGATCAATGAAATAATTATAATAAAAAAATTAATTTCATTCAAAAGTATATTTTGGTAACAAATAAGGAGAATGGTGAGTACTACCATAAAATATTTAAATTACATGAAATCATCATTTTAATGAGGTAGGTGCTAACTATTTTGTTAGCTTAAATAAATGTGATGGACAAAATGTATAAATATTTATATGTATGAGTGTCCGCATTTAACTATTGGGCCATATTAAACTGGTACATAGTATTCTTGCAAATTGCTACATTAATCTTAGTGTTAATAATTTTCTTGCTATGATGGAAAATGGTAATTGTAATACTCAAGAAATTTGAAGGATTATTATTAGTGAAATGAGAATTATGTGATTTACCAAGTTTAATTGTGAGTCATGGAAGAACTAAATAATCTGGTTGTGAAGAGTATGGACTTCTAAGTGGTTACCAAGTTTAAGTCCAACTAAGTAACATCACTAGCCCAATCGAATGGTGTTGCAGGTAATTGTTAGAACCCAACGTTTATGTAGATGATGTTAGACAAGCCCAATTGAAATGAAGGGCAGTAAGCCTAGAAATGATACTCTAGGATGGTTAACCCAAAAATTTGAAATCTGCATATAATGAGATAACCATAGAATAAAGGGTAATAATAAATAATGATCATAGTACTGCCAACAGACTCAGTAGTGGCCTACAACCAACCTATGTTACTTTATATTAAATTATCCCATGTGGGTTGAAATGATTTCCTGTAGTATGACTAGAAATAAGTTGGTAAGAAACTTTTCACCAAACCTTTATTAACTAACGGTTGATTCAATTAGAACCAGTCTAAAGATCTAGGTAATGACCAATGATTGGACAAAATGTTTCTCTATAAATAGAGAGCCTGATACACCTTGTAGAGCTGGTTGAAATAGTTAGTTCTAATAAAGAGAAGAATAATATGAGTTGAGAATTAAAGAACCCAGAGGAACTCTTGCAGTTCAGTGAACAGAGGAGATGGGAGGGAAAAAACAAGATAGTAGCTTACATCAGTATCTTAGCAGTAGAAGGGAGTGTCAAGAGGTACACATTCATTCGACCCTAAATTGTTAACTTAATCTACTATAGTTAAATTTGGCAAACAAAATTAGCAGTCATTGAGAAGTTTCTAAACTATCCATAAACTACATTTAAGAGTTGTTCCTTAACTTAGTTAGGGTCTATATCGAGCATAACTTAATTTTCATGTTTAAAGGTCATGAAAAGTAAGATTTAAAGTGTCATCTCACACTTGAATGAAGAAAGGCCGCACCTGAACCTTGTAGGCAAGTTTTAATAGCTATAATATGACATAGGTAAGCTACACAAGTTAAAAAAACTAAGTCTAAATTGTTTTGGACCATTTGGACTTGTTAAAAATCATGTTTTAGGCAAAACGTGGTCTGTTTTGGGTAATTTTTAGTACCTGAATTTGTAAGACTGTAATGAGCTTATATAAAGTTATTAATACATGCTATACATGATTCCCAAATATGGTTAAGGCAAAAGCTAACAAGAAGACTAAGTTCGTGTGCAACTTATAAGCTAAAAGTGAGCTTTAATAGGCCAAATTTGGCTAGGCCAATAAAAAAAGTGAGGTGATGATAAAAGTAACATTAGGAAACTAAAATACACATGCCTAGACTTTTCAAGTAGACAAAACTGAAAGAAATTTAAAAAGTGTCAAATTTAGTTATGGAAAAAGTGTTAAACTGTCAAGTTTGAGCATTAGTTAAAGTAGGTCTAACTGATATAAATGAGGAGCCTAAACCCTTATTAAAATACATTGGTATGTGGTCTAGAAGTAGAGCCAAAAGCTTAACCAAGGAATTCAAGAAAATCATCAAAGTAGGTAGTAAACTCAATTCTGCTACAGTTGGGTAGTAGAGTTTAAATCGTAGAGTAAACTCTGCAAATCATAAAGTGAACTCTGCAATCGTAGAGTGAATTCTAAAAATCGTAGAGTAAACTATGCAAATCATAGAGTGAACTCTGCAATCGTAGAGTAAATTTTGAAAATCGTAGAGTAAACTCTGCAATTACAGAGTGAACTCTACAATCACATAGTGAACTCCGCAATCGTAGAGTGAAGATAATAGAGTAAAAATGGGTAAACATCCTAGTTTGTGCCTAGTTTTGGTTAAATTCCATAACTGAATTTAAGAAACAAAACTTATGGAAAAATTCTATGATATATGATCTAAATGCTTGCATAAACAAATGATCAAATGGGCTAACCCATAAATTCAAAAAACATCATTAAAGTGGCCTAAAAGTTCACTTTTCTACAGTTGGTAGTAAAGTGGGTAGTAGAGTGGAAATGTAAAACACCCATTTTGAGGCACTATCTCGAGAAGCCATAAGAGGTTGTTTTAGTTAACTAACTATGGAATTAAATACTATGATGTATGGTTATAGACACTCAAACTTTTCTGCACACCTGTCACTAACATTACAGGAGGAAAAATTTGTCTTTCAAGAGGGAACCCTGGAAGATAACTCATATCCAATCCGGATACTACCGAAAGGTCAGCATCAACCCCAGGACACACACTGTGAGTAACAATTCCAACCTCGAAGATAACCCCGAGGTGTGCAGATCCAATACCGGAACACACACCAGAGAAGACCGATTAATCTCGGAGATAACCCCGAGGTATCCAATCTCATTCCAAATCATGGGAATAGCTACCAACCTTGGTGATAACTCCAAGGAATGCAATTCCGACGAAAACCCCATGAATGCTTGTTTCAAATGCAACCAGCTTTAATCTCGGCGCTCACAACGAGACACCCAGTAACAAACCCAGAGATAACATCGGGAGGACAGACACACCTAAGAGTTGACACTGAGGACTTTTAACACTTGCAGTAGTCCAATCTCAACGAATCCCTGAGCAACGTCTGATTTATCAACCCAAACCGGTGATAACACCGGTGAGGGGCAACTTCGTCATCTTGCTAGACTTCAGTCTGGAGCATTTATTTGCATATATATATATATATATATATATATATATAACAGCGGGATAAGTTTTTAAAAGAAAAACTTTAACAGAAGAAAGAAAAGATTAAGAAGATGACCGGTGAATCGGTAAAGTAATCTCTTTCTTTTATTTATAAACATTTGGGAAGGGATTACATTAATTCCAAGACTAAATGTTTAAGAGGGAAGATCGAAGTATTAAGGACTTCGTCTTCATCTTCTAACTAAGTAGATCGAAGCTGAAAGCTTCGTCTCCGGCTAACTAAGAGAGAAGGGAGAGGACCTCGAAAGAGCTTTCTAGAGAGAGAAGCTTTGAGGCTACATTGAATTAAGCGTAACGAAACTCTAACACTTGAGTTTCTTTAAATAGAAAATAGAAAAGTAAATTACTATTTGATTCACGCAGGAATCACTATTACATTAACTGAAGTAAAAGTAATTTACTAAAGTAAAAGTAAAACGTAAGAAACATTTTACATTTACTTTTACATTGGTAAATGTAAAAAACATTTAACTAAAGTTAAAAACATTTAACTTAAGTAAAAGAAAAAGTTATTATTTTACTTTTACTTTTACATTTACTAAAGTAAAAGAGATGATTGCGTGGGCCATCATCTGTCGGCGACTGAAGATGCCTCTGGCATCTTCTTCGTTGACTGATCTGTCTCCTATGGATGCCAGAAGGTGCTGTTATTCATCTTCTCAGATGAGTTACCATCCCCATACATTTCCACCTTAAAATTTTTATCTAGGAAATAACCCTTTCACCCCCAAAAATTTGGTTTATAAAGAAGGAGAAGAAAAATTTCTACCGAAAAATGGTCAAAATCTTCAAATTTTCTTAGATTTTGTAAAAAAAATTTGTTTAAAAACAAATCAGATGAAATCTGAAACAAAGGATCACTCGATTCGTCCTGATCTATCAGAGAAATCGAACTAAACAGAAGACTTCTTTGTTAACTGTTTAACCAAAAATTCCTTCTCTTGAAGGTCCACTTAGACTCTAGCCTTACTTGCCTTGAACACATACCCGTAGATCTAAAGATTCCCTTTAGCCTTACACTGCTCCCAATTGAGACTTACAAACGGCATTAGTCGGGACTTAAGGCAATCTTGGGTGGTTTACGGTGAAGGTCGGGCGATTAAAAGCAGAGCAAGAAAAATAAAAGTTTGAAAAAACATTTAAATAAACAAATCAAACTGTTTTTAATCGAAACCACCGATAGCATCAAGAACCAACCGTGTGGCTCTGATACCATATAACATCGAGATAAGTTTTAAAAGAAAAACTTTAACAGAAGAAAGAAAAGATTAAGAAGATGACCGGTGAATCGGTAAAATAATCTCTTTCTTTTATTTATAAACATTTGGGAAGGGATTACATTAATTCCTAGACTAAATGTTTAAGTGGGAAGATCGAAGTATTAAGGACTTTATCTTCATCTTCTAACTAAGAAGATCGAAGTTGAAAGCTTCGTCTCGGGCTAACTAAGAGAGAAGGGAGAGGACCTCGGAAGAGCTTTCTAGAGAGAGAAGCTCTGAGGCTTCATTGAATTAAGCCTAAATAAACTCTAACACTTGAGTTTCTTTAAATAGAAAACAGAAAAGTAAATTTCTATTTGATTCACGCAGGAATTACTATTACATTAACTGAAGTAAAAGTAATTTACTAAAGTAAAAGTAAAACGTAAGAAATATTTTACATTTACTTTTACATTTGTAAATGTAAAAAACATTTAACTAAAGTTAAAAACATTTAACTCAAGTAAAAGCAAAAGTTATTCTTTTACTTTTACTTTTACATTTACTAAAGTAAAAGAGATGATGGCGTGGGCCATCACCTATCGGTGACTGAAGATGCCTCTGGCGTCTTCTTCGTTGACTGGTCCGTCTCCTGTGGATGCCGGAAGGTGCTGTTGATCATCTTCTTAGATGAGTCACCATCCCCATATATTTCCACCTTAAAATTTTTATCTAAGAAATAACCTTTTCACCCCAAAAAATTTGGTTTATAAAGAAGGAGGAAAAATATTTTCTACCGAAAATTGGTCAAAATCTTCAAAATTTCTTAGATTTTGTAAAAAAATTTTGTTTTAAAACAAATCAGGTGAAATATGAAACTAAGAATCACTCGATTGGTCCTGATCTATCAGAGAAATCAAACTAAATAGAAAACTTCTTTGTTAACTGTTTAAACAAAAATTCTTTCTCTTGAAGGTCCACTTAGACTCTAGCCTTACTTGCCTTGAACACATACCCGTAGATCTAAAGATTCCCTTTAGCCTTACACTGCTCCCAATTGAGACTTACAAATGGCATTAGTCGGGACTTAAGGCGATCTTGGGTAGTTTACGACGAAGGTTGGGCGATTAAAAGCGGAGCAAGAAAAATAAAAATTTGAAAAAATATTTAAGTAAACAGATCAAACTATTTTTAATCGAAACCACCGATAGCATCAAGAACCAACCGTGTGGCTCTGATACCATATAACAGCGGGATAAGTTTTTAAAAGAAAAACTTTAACAGAAGAAAGAAAAGATTAAGAAGATGACCAGTGAATCGGTAAAGTAATCTCTTTCTTTTATTTAAAAACATTTGGGAAGGGATTACATTAATTCCTAGACTAAATGTTTAAGAGGAAAGATCAAAGTATTAAGGACTTCGTCTTAATCTTCTAACTAAGAAGATCGAAGCTGAAAGCTTCGTCTCCGGCTAACTAAGAGAGAAGGGAGAGGACCTCGGAAGAACTTTCTAGAGAGAGAAGCTCTGAGGCTACATTGAATTAAGCCTAGAGAAACTCTAACACTTGAGTTTCTTTAAATAGAAAATAGAAAAGTAAATTACTATTTGATTCACGCAGGAATCACTATTACATTAACTGAAGTAAAAGTAATTTACTAAAGTAAAAGTAAAACGTAAGAAACATTTTATATTTACTTTTACATTGGTAAATGTAAAAAATATTTAACTAAAGTTAAAAACATTTAACTTAAGTTAAAGCAAAAGTTATTCTTTAACTTTTACTTTTACATTTACTAAAGTAAAAGAGATGATGGCGTGGGCCATCACCTGTCGGTGACTGAAGACTCCTCTGGCGTCTTCTTCCTTGACTTGGTCCGTCTCCTGTGGATTCCGAAAGGTGCTGTTGATCATCTTCACAAATGAGTTACCATCCCCATACATTTCCACCTCAAAATTTTTATCCAGGAAATAACCCTTTCACCCCCAAAAATTTGGTTTATAAAGGAGGGAAAAAACTTTTCTACCAAAAATTGGTCAAAATCTTCAAAATTTCTTAGATTTTATAAAAAAATTTTTGTTTAAAAACAAATCAGATGAAATCTAAAACAAAGGATCACTCGATTGGTCCTGATCTATCAGTGAAATCGATCTAAATAGAAGACTTCTTTGTTAACTGTTTAAAAAAAATTCTTTCTCTTGAAGGTCCACTTAGACTCAAACCTTACTTGCCTTGATCACATACCCGTTGATCTAAAGATTCCCTTTAGCCTTGCACTGCTCCCAATTGAGACTTACAAACAGCATTAGTCGGGACTTAAGGCGATCTTGGGTGTTTCACGGTGAAGGTCGGGCGATTAAAAGCGGAGCAAGAAAAATAAAAGTTTGAAGAAACATTTAAGTAAACAAATCAAACTGTTTTTTATCAAAACCACCGATAGCATCCAGAACCAACCGTGTGGCTCTGATACCATATAACAGCGGGATAAGTTTTTAAAAGAAAAACTTTAACAAAAGAAAGAAAAGATTAAGAATATGACAGATAAATCGGTAAAGTAATCTCTTTCTTTTATTTATAAATATTTGAGGAAGAGATTACATCAATTCCTAGATCTAAATGTTTAAGGGGGAAGATCGAAGTATTAAGGACTTCGTCTTCATCTTCTAACTAAGAAGATCGAAGCTGAAAGCTTCGTCTCTGGCTAACTAAGAGAGAAGGGAGAGGACCTCAGAATATCTTTCTAGAGAGAGAAGCTCTGAGGTTACATTGAATTAAGCCTAAACAACTCTAAACACTTAGAGTTGTTTAAATAGAAAACTAAAAAGTAAATTACTATTTGATTCATGCAGGAATCACTATTACATTAACTGAAGTAAAAGTAATTTACTAAAGTAAAAGTAAAACATAAGAAACATTTTACATTTACTTTTACATGGGTGAATGTAAGAAACTTTTAACTAAAGTTAAAAATATTTAACTTAAGTAAAAGCAAAAGTTATTCTTTTACTTTTACATTTACTAAAGTAAAAGACTTTTACTTCAGTTAATGTAATAGTGATTCTTGCGTTTACTTTTACATCATCTCTGCCTTAGGGATGCTAGATATATAAATTATTATCCAAGTATTATTGGTGCCATGGAAGCAAGTTTGCATAATGGACCTATCCATTTCAATTGCTTTCCTGATTTCACCTTGAGTCTTAGTGATCAAAACATATTTAAAGCTTTATCATTAAACATTAAAACTGATGGAGAGATTACTCAGATGATTGAGGGATCTCAACCCATTGCTTTAATTTACAGAATTTATTATAAGACAATGAAATCAAACTTAAACGTTCATGCTCTTAATAAGAGTCCAAAATATCAAACAGTTTTAATTCAAAGTTCAACAAGTGATGCTAATATCCAAATCCCAAGAACAATTCTTTGGAAGGATATTACCTTACCTAATCAATGGACTTTACCGAATGAATTACCACAACAGCCTGTAGTTAACAATTTGTTAAATATTGAAAACATTCGGCAGTTTTCTGATGGAACTGTAAAATTAATTTTGAACGTACTAAAACACTAGTTATTATAGAAGACATTTCTAGTTCTTCAGCCCCTTCAGTTATCCACACTAGAAGAGATACTGAAATCCTTAGTAATCCTTCGGTTAGAGATATCAAACTTAAAGGTATCCTTAATCAAGGACAAGTTAGTCATCCTTGCTATACTCAGAATGATACTGCAGAAGATGATGGTTCTTCTTCTCCGGCATCCTCAGTATACCCTACACAGTCTGATATTAATGCTCCAATTCATAATCAATTAAGAGTCATTAAAAAGAATTTCATTTTAGATTGGGATAACTTAGTAAAAGATTTTAATTCAAAATTTAACAAAGAAAAAAAACATCTATTCAGATCTAATCACCCCAGTGAAAAGGAAAGAGATAAGATAGTTAATAGATGGAAAAGATTTATTAAAAATGAAGAAATTAATATTACCTTTTATGACTGGTATGAACAATATCAAATTAAATGTAATGTTATTAGTAAAACTCAATGGATTAAAGAAGACAAATCCAAAGTATCGTCTAGTCATCTACCTTTAGAGACAGTTCTAATTCCAGTTAAGAACACTTCAGTTATCGCTAGTCCCTTCAAAATACCTGATGGAACTAATGATAATAAAAAAATAATTGAACAATTAAACTTTAATAATCAATATCTAGTAACAGTAGGAAAACAGCTAGATAGGATTGAAGAAAAATTTGAGGAAAGTATAATTAAGAAACCTGATTCAAAGATTGAACAACCGTTAATCAAATTACCTGAAAACAAATATAATTTAAGTTTACCTAAAGAAGAAAGTGAATTGGTCCAATCTATTGAAAAGTTATTTAAAAAACTTAAAACAGAACCCAGTTCAAGTGTAACTATTGCTGTTATCGATCAAGTAGAATCTGAAGTTTATAACGAAAGTTCTTCTGATCACTCTAATCACTCGTCTATTTCAAACCTTAATGAACAGCTAAATAAATTAACTGTCAATAGCACAAGTAATACCAGAAATTGGTACTCTAGACCAACTCCTCCGGACCTACAGTTCGAAGAGAGAAATCTAGATAAATAGTTTTCTGTGTCTTCTAATAAAATTATAAATGGAATATAGATGGATTTAGTGAACAAGAAATTCTTAATAAACTTAATCATTTGTCTATGGTAGCCAACAGTTATATTACCAAATTTAACACTTTATCTCAACCGGATATAGTTGAATTATTAGTTAGCGAATTTACTGGTATTCTCAGATCTTGGTGGGAAAACATCTCTCAGAAGACATTAGAATATCCATAGTTCATGCTATCCAAAGAGATAATGAAGGCAATCCCATCTTCGATGAAGATGATGGTATTGGTCTTCCTGATGGAGTTAATACCCTAATATTTACTATAATTAAACATTTTGTTAAAACCCTAGTAATATTTCGGAAAGAATTCATGATCAATTAAGTAATCTTACGTGTCCCACTCTAAGTGATTTCAGATGGTACAAAGATGTATTTACCTCTAGAGTTATGATGAGAAATGACAGTAATAAACCATTTTGGAAAGAGAAATTCGTTAATGATTTAGATTCTTTATTTGCTCACAAAGTTAGAGAAGAATTAAGTAAAAATTTAGGATATATTGACTATGATAATTTAACCTATGGTGATATTATTAGTTATATTTAAAAAATTGGATTAAAATATGTATTGATTTTAAATTAGCTAAACAGGCTAGTAAAGATAGAAATAAAGCTAAATACGAGTTAGGAACATTTTGTGAACAGTATGGTTTGTCGCCGGCTACTCCCTCTAGAAGAAAACACAGGACATAAGAATAAACATTTTGAGTCCCATAAAAGTCATAAGCATCATAAGAAAAGGTATAATAAAAGTAATAATAAAGATAATAATCAAGATACTTATTACAATAAACCAAAGTCATCAAAGAAAAAATCATATAAAAAATCAAAAAAATATGATAAAAATAAAATTGTCTGTCACAATTGTGGGCAGAACGGACATTATAGAAGTGAATGTAGAGTTAAACAAAAATTAGCCCAATTAAATATTTCTACTAAAGATACATAACAATTATTAGAATTAATGAGAATTGATAATAACAGTAGCAGCAGTAATGAAGAAGCTTCTGATATCCCAGAATCTTCTAGTAATAACGGATCTAATAATGAATCTGATAGTGAAAATGAAGTCACCATATGTACAGAAAATTATAATAAAATTTTTTGTAAAAGAGTTAATGTAATTACAAAAGAAGAAGAAGAAAGTTCTTTATTAGTAGATTTAATCAGTAAAATCATAGACCCTGAATTAAAAACTCAGTATTTAAAACAATTAAAATATTTGTTAACTAAAGATAAGAAAGTTACTGATAAGGTTCTTAGAGCCAAAGAAAAACCTATTTTCAGCCTCAATAAAACTCTTGGAAAGATTTAAGGCTCCGGTAAAAGAAATTACCGTCCCTGAATTAAATCAAGAAGTTAATAAACTTAAGAACGAAATTTCTAACTTAAAATTAGATATTTCCAACTTAAGAAAAGAGATTGATGATAAAAAAAATCAGATCTTCAAGTTCATGATTCCTCTTCTAGTGATGAAAGTCACGATGAACCAGAATCATCAGGTGCTAAAGATTCTGATCTCTTTATTCAAGATCTCTCACTTAAAAGAATTAAAGATATTACTATTCAAAAATGGTATATCTCTATTAATTTAGTTATTGATAAAACTTTCTCAGTAAAGCTCCCTGATCTGGTTGATACCGGTGCAGACTTAAACTGTATCCAAGAAGGTATTATCCCAACAAGATATTATAAGAAAACTAGTAAAAAACAAAACTCAGCCAACGGTAGTCAAATGGAAATAAAATATAAATTACCTAATGTACATATTTGTCAAGATAGTATGTGTTTTAAGACCTCATTTGTCTTAGTTCATAATCTTACTGACAAAATCATTTTAGGTTTACCGTT
This sequence comes from Panax japonicus, assembly GCA_020205505.1. NCBI lineage: Eukaryota > Viridiplantae > Streptophyta > Magnoliopsida > Apiales > Araliaceae > Panax > Panax japonicus. Next base: position 17,855,946 of record CM035097.1, read on the forward strand.
TATATATTTATTATATCCATTTACCACTAGTAATAAAGGTCTAAGTTGTGAACATTTTGGAAAGAAAATTACATTTAAATACCTAATTAAGCCAAAAGAAAGAGATTTAAAATTTATTCAGGAAGAATCAATTTTTAAATCATTGAATCTGTTAAATTGTAAAGTTACTCACCTATATTTCCTCAAAGAAGAAGTTAGTTATCAACAAGTTGAAGAACAACTTAAGAGTAACAGAGTTCAAGAAAAAATAAAAGAATTAAAGGATTATTTAATAAAAAATTAATGTTCTGACTCTCCCAATGCCTTTTGGCATAGGAAAAAGCACACAGTTAGATTACCTTATGCTAAGAAATTTAAAGAACATTTAATTTCCACCAAAGCTAGGCCTATTCCCACCGATAGCATCAAAACCAACCGTGTGGCTTTGATACCATATAACAGCGGGATAAGTTTTTAAAAGAAAAACTTTAACAGAAGAAAGAAAAGATTAAGAAGATGACCGGTGAATCAGTAAAGGTAATCAGTAAAGGCCTAGCTTTGGTGGGAATTAAATGTTCTTTAAATTCTTTAGCATAAGATAATCTAACTGTGTGCTCTTTCCTATGCCAAAAGGCATTGGGAGAGTCAGAACATAAATTTTTTATTAAATAATCCTTGAATTCTTTTATTTTTTCTTGAACTCTTTTACTCTTAAGTTGTTCTTCAACTTGTTGATACCTAACTTCTTCTTTGAGGAAATTTAGGTGAGTAACTTTAAAATTTAACAAATTCAATGATTTAGAAATTGATTCTTCCTTAATAAATTTTAAATCTCTTTCTTTTGGCTTAATTAGGAATTTAAATATAATTTTCTTTCCTAAATGTTCACAACTTAGACCTTTATTACTAGTGGTAAATGGATATAATAAATATATAAACGGTAAACCTAAAATGATTTTGTCAGTAAGATTGCGAACTAAGACAAATGAGGTCTTAAAACACATACTGTCTTGACAAATATGTACATTAGGTAATTTATATTTTATTTCCATTTGACTACCGTTGGCTGAGTTTAGTTTTTCACTAGTTTTCTTATAATATCTTGCTGGGATAATACCTTCTTGGATACAGTTTAAGTCTGCACCGGTATCAACCAGAGCAGGGAGCTGTACTGAGAAAGTTTTATCGATAACTAAATTAATAGAGATATATCATTTTTGAATAGTAATATCTTTAATTCTTTTAAGTGAGAACCTTGAATAAAGAGATCAGAATCTTTAGCACCTAATGATTCTGGTTCATCGTGACTTTCATCACTAGAAGAGGAATCATGAACTTGAAGATCTAATTTTTTTATCATCAATCTGTTTTCTTAAGTTGGAAATATCTAATTTTAAGTTAGAAATTTCTTTCTTAAGTTTATTAACTTCTTGATTTAATTTAGGGAGGGTAATTTTTTTACCGGAGCCTTAAATCTTTCAAGAGTTTTATTGAGGCTGAAAATAGGTTATTCTTTGGCTCTAAGAACCTTATCAGTAACTTTCTTATCTTTACTTAACAAATCTTTTAATTATTTTAAATACTGAGTTTTTAATTCAGGGTATGTGATTATACTGATTAAATCTACTAATAAAGAACTTTCTTATTCTTCTTTTGCATTTACATTAACTCTTTTACAACAATTTTTATTGTAATTTTCTGTACATATGGTGACTTCATTTTTACTATCAGATTCATTATTAGATCCATTATTACTAGAAGATTCTGGGATATCAAGCTTCTTCATTACTGCTTCTACTGTTATTATCAATTCTCATTAATTCTAATAATTGTTCTGTATCTTCAGTGGAAATATTTAATTGGGCTAATTTTTGTCTAACTCTCCATTCACTTTTATAATGTCCTTTCTGCCCACAATTGTGACAGACAATTTTACTTTTATCACATTTCTTTGATTTTTTATATAATTGTTTCTTTGATGACTTTAGTTTATTATAATAAGTATCTTGATTATTATCTTTATTATTACTTTTATTATACCTTTTCTTACGACGCTTATGGCTTTTATGTGACTCAATATGTTTATTCTTATGCCTGTGCTTTCTTCTAAAGGGAGCAACCGACGACAAACCATACCGTTCACAAAATGTTCCTAACTCGTATTTAGCTTTATTTCTATCTTTACTAGCTTGTTTAGCTAATTTAAAATCAATACACATTTTTGATCCAATTTTTTGAATATAACTAATAATATCACCATATGTTAAATTATCATAGTCAATATAGCCTAAATTTTTACTTGATTCTTCTCTAACTTTGTGAGCAAATAAAGAAGGTAAACCATTAACAAATTTTACTTTCCAAAATAGTTTATTACTGTCATTTCTCATCATAACTCTAGAGGTAAATACGTCTTTGTACCATCTGAAATCACTCAGAGTGGGACACATAAGTTTACTTAATTGATCATGAATTCTTTCCAAAATATTACTAGGGGTTCCAACAAAATGTTTAATTATAGTAAATATTAGGGTATTAACTCCATCAGAAAGACCAATACCAGCATCTTCATCGAAGATGAGATTGCCTTCATTATCTTTTTGGATAGCATGAACTATGGATATTCTAATGTCTTCTGTGAGATGTTTTTCCCACCAAAACCTGAGAATACCACTAAATTCACTAACTAATAATTCAACTATATCCGGTTGAGATAAAGTGTTGAATTTGGTAATATAACTGTTGGCTATCATAGACATATGATTAAGTTTATTAAGAATTTCTTGTTCACTAAATCCATCTATATTCCATTCATAAATTTTATTAGAAGACGCAAAAAACTGTTTATCTAGATTTCTCTCTTCGAACTGTAGGTTCAGAGGAGTTGGTCTAGAGTACCAATTTTTGGTAATACTTGTATTATTAACAGTTAATTTATTTAGCTGTTCATTAAGGTTTGAAATAGATGAGTGATTAGAGTGATCAGAAGAACTTTCGTTATCAACTTTAGATTCAACTTGATCGATAACAGCAATAGTTCCACTTAAACCAGGTTCTGTTTTATGTTTTTTAAATAACTTTTCAATAGATTGGACCAATTCACTTTCTTCTTTAGGTAAACTTAAATTATATCTGTTTTTAGGTAATTTGATTAAAGGTTGTTCAATCTTTGAATCAGGTTTCTTAATACTACTTTCTTCGAATTTTTCTTCAATCCTATCTAGTTGTTTTCATACTATTGCTAGATATTGATTATTAAACTTTAATAATCAAAGATTGAAAAACCGTTAATCAAATTACATGAAAACAGATATAATTTAAGTTTACCTAAAAAAGAAAGTGAATTGGTCCAATCTATTGAAAAGTTATTTAAAAAACTTAAAACAGAACCCAGTTCAAGTGTAACTATTGCTGTTATCGATCAAGTAGAATCTGAAGTTTATAACAAAAGTTCTTCTGATCACTCTAATCACTCGTCTATTTCAAACCTTAATGAACAGCTAAATAAATTAACTGTTAATAACACAAGTAATACCAGAAATTGGTACTCTAGACCAACTCCTCCGGACCTACAGTTCGAAGAGAGAAATCTAGATAAATAGTTTTCTGTGTCTTCTAATAAAATTTATGAATGGAATATAGATGGATTTAGTGAACAAGAAATTCTTAATAAACTTAATCATATGTCTATGGTAGCCAACAGTTATATTACCAAAATTAATATTTTATCTCAACCGGATATAGTTGAATTATTAGTTAGCGAATTTACTGGTATTCTCAGATCTTGGTGGAAAAAACATCTCACAGAAGACATTAGAATATCCATGGTTCATGCTATCCAAAGGGAAAATGAAGGCAATCCCATCTTCGATGAAGATGCTGATATTGGTCTTCCTGATGGAGTTAATACGCTAATATTTACTATAATTAAACATTTTGTTGGAACCCCTAGTAATATTTCGGAAAGAATTCATGATCAATTAAGTAATCTTACGTGTCCCACTCTAAGTGATTTCAGATGGTACAAAGATGTATTTATCTCAAGCTAGTCAAACTCAAGCTACCTCATCAAAACCTAGTCACCCAGTGTCTGATTATCGTCAGATCTTTGATCAGCACTTATTTCATATTGAGTTACCTATGAAACCCAAAAATGACCCAATTAAATTGGCTACCCAGTATTTTCCTACTAGATGGCATTTTCTTCCATTAGCTGCTTATAAATAACTTGTGTATTATAGGGACATCCTTATTGAAATAGAGTCAGTCTTTATTAAACCAATCTATGCCAACGATGATAAATCTAAGCTTCTTTATCATTCGTGGTATATTAAACAAGTTCTCAATCTGTCCGATTGGGGTAGTCATCCTTCTGATCTCAAGTCACTTTCTAATCATACTAGCTCTTATTGCTATTATGATTATATTGAGGCTTGACATAAAATCATACTTCATCAAAATGAAGATCATAGTCATTCGTGGTTTTTCCAGTCCGACCACAAGTTCAAAAGTCAATTCCCCAAATGGTTTATCCTTTGGTGGACAAGGTATGGTTTGTGCCATGATATTTTCCCCAAACCTCTCCTTGCCCAGTTAGAACATTTTTGTCATTATAGTAATTATCAGTCCAAATATGAGGAAATTCCATTCTTCCTTATATTTTGTAGTAAATATAAAATCCTTTGGATTCTTAAGTGGCAATATGTCATTTTAGCTACCCAAGAAGTCACAGTATTTCAGTCTCCATTGTCCATAGGTATTAGGACTGCTCAGACATACCTCTCTCCTATTTCTCGTGTCTCTCGCCGTTTTTTTTCATTAAATGGTGGGATAAATTCGATGTTGATAAAATAGTTGGCCAAGTTCAGAAAGAATTTCTGCATTCTTCTTTATTGACTCCTCCAGTAAACACTCCTTCAATCACTACGGCCCCTGTCGTTGCATCTTCCAGTAAACCAGCCACTAAAATAGTTGATAAATCAAAAGAAAAATTAGTTGATCCTCCTGATTTAGATAAAGTTACTAACATTTCCAGTTACTCCACTTCTCAGTTAAGGCGTCTAGCTGATGCCATCCACATTAGACTTGACTAGTTACACGAAGAATCAGATAATGCTTCTTCTCAGTCTAGAGGAGAAAATTCTAGTCAAGATCTTGATGATGTAGGTGATTGTGATCCCTATGGCACAATTCATCTCCAGGATGCTCAAGATCCATTTTTTTGAAGATCTGTAGTATTCAATCAAGGTGGATATGATGATCAGCCGCCTTCATTGCCTCAGCCAGCCAGCATCGACAGCCAGCACTTGCTCCGGCAGCATAGTCAGCAGCATCTTCTGCCTTTTCACCAAAAGCAGCAATCAGTCAAGCATCTGGCCCCATAGCCGCAGTAGTCAAAAGAGACGTCTGCTTTCCCATCGAAAGCAGCTTCTTTTCTTTTTACTTTAGTAAAATGTTTTTACTTGTACTTTTACTTTAGTGAATTTTTTTTACTTTTACTTTACCCCAGTTATTGTAATAGTAATATTGTAACAGTTCGTTTCCTTGTTCTATAAAAAGAAATCAAATTCATTTGGTTTAGGCAGACTTAGAAAGACTCAGAGTTACTTCTCTGATAAATCTTTAGCCTCAACCGCTGTTAAGCCTACTTAACCCCATTTCATCTAATGTTCTTATTTCAGTAAAATTTGTAAGTTATTTTGTAATTCAGTTTGAGTTATTATCAATAAAATAATTTTATTTAGTAATTAACTTGTGTTTGTACGCGCACTTGTTCTTCTTCTTTAATTTCTCACTTCCGCCCCCAAATGATATCAAAGCTAAGTTATATGTTGTTAGTAACTGTTTAGTCAGATCTTTTTAATCAAACTCTTCTTCACTTTTCAAAATCTTCTTCTTCCTCAGTGTTCTGCAGTCACCTTACTTACCTGTAGTCCACCTAGTTCGTGTCTAACCTTTGTAAGTCTCCAGGGTGTGAGCAGTGTCGGGTTATAAAACATAGGTATGAGTCTACTTTGGGTAAACGGGGTATATATGAATGAACCTTGAGTGAGATTTTATTTTGAAACAGTAAAGATGAGTAGATTATTTAGATCCAACTCTTCAGTTAGTAACAGGTCAGCTTTGCCTCCAGTCCCAGACATAGTAAACCAAGAAGAATATAGTTATGAAAACCTTAATCAAGTTTTACATAATTGGAACATACCTAGAGTATCTCCAAAAGATATTTATCAGTCAACCTTTGCAGATAAATTCAAAACAGACTATAATGTCAAAATAGTTGAAAGAGTTTATGAAATTAACAAGGAATACGAAAATTGTAGTCTTTTATCACCTGAAGTTATTAAAAAACACAGGAAAAAAGGGTTACAATTTTATTCATATAGGTCTTGTTAAAGTTGCAGTCAAGTCACTGAACGAAAAAGGAATTAATTCATCAATCTATCTTTGCCTTAGAGATAGATTGATGAATTAATTCTTTTTCTGTTGAGTGGCTTGACTGCAACTTGAACAAGACCTATATGAAAGAGTACCGACTTAGACTCATCCAGTTAAGTCCGGATTCTGGCAAATTGCTATTCATCCCGATGATAGGTACACGATATATCCACATATTTGTTAACCATTTTTCTACCGAAAATTGGTCAAAATCTTTAAAATTTTATAGATTTTGTAAAAAAAATTGTTTTAAAAACAAATCAGATGAAATCTGAAACAAAGGATCACTCGATTGGTCCTAATCTATCAGCGAAATCGATCTAAACAGAAGACTTCTTTGTTAACTGTTTAAACAAAAATAAAGAATAACTTTTGCTTTTACTTAAGTTAAATGTTTCTTACATTTACCCATGTAAAAGTAAATGTAAAATGTTTCTTACGTTTTACTTTTACTTTAGTAAATTAGTTTTACTTCAGTTAATGTAATAGTGATTCCTGCGTTAATCAAATAGTAATTAATTTTCAGTTTTCTATTTAAACAACTCGAAGTGTTTAGAGTTGTTTAGGATTAATTCAATGTAGCCTCAGAGCTTCTCTCTCTTGAAAGCTCTTCCGAGGTCCTCTCTCCCTTCTCTCTTAGTTAGCCAAAGACGAAGCTTTCAACTTCGATCTTCTTAGTTAGAAGATGAAGACGAAGTCCTTAATAGTTCGTTCTTCCCCCTTAAACATTTAGTCTAGGAATTAATATAATCCCTTCCTCAAATATTTATAAATAAAAGAAAGAGATTACTTTACCGATTCACCGGTCATCTTCTTAATCTTTTCTTTCTTTAGTTAAAGTTTTTCTTTTAAAAGCTTAATCGCCGCTGTTATATAGTATCAAAGCCTCTGGTATCAAATGGTATCAAAGCCAAGCTGTATGTTGTTAGTAACTGTTTAATCAGATCTTGGTGGGAAAAACATCTCATAGAAGACATTAGAATATCCATAGTTCATGCTATCCAAAGAGATAATGAAGGCAATCCCATCTTCGATGAAGATGCTGGTATTGGTCTTCCTGATGGAGTTAATACCCTAATATTTACTATAATTAAACATTTTATTGGAACCCCTAGTAATATTTCGGGAAGAATTCATGATCAATTAAGTAATCTTACGTGTCCCACTCTGAGTGATTTCAGATGGTACAAAGATGTATTTACCTCTAGAGTTATGATGTGAAATGACAGTAATAAACCATTTTGGAAAGAGAAATTCGTTAATGGTTTACCTTCTGAAAAAACATTTAAGTAAACAAATCAAACTGTTTTTAATCGAAACCACCGATAGCATCAAGAACCAACTGTGTAGCTCTGATATAAATATAACAGCGGGATTAGTTTTTAAAAGAAAAACTTTAATAGAAGAAAGAAAAGATTAAGAAGATGACCGGTGAATCGGTAAAGTAATCTCTTTCTTTTATTTATAAACATTTGAGGAAGGGATTACATTAATTCCTAGATCTAAATGTTTAAGGGGGAAGATCAAAGTATTAAGGACTTCGTCTTCATCTTCTAACTAAGAAGATCGAAGCTGAAAGCTTCGTCTCTGGCTAACTAAGAGAGAAGGGAGAGGACCTCGGAAGAGTTTTCTAGAGAGAGAAGCTCTGAGGCTACATTGAATTAAGCCTAAACTTACCGATTAATCGGTCATCTTCTTAATCTTTTCTTTCTTCTATTAAAGTTTTTCTTTTAAAAACATATCTCGCTGTTATATGGTATCAGAGCCACACGGTTGGTTCTTGATCCTATCGGTGGTTTCGATTAAAATTAGTTTGATTTGTTTACTTAAATATTTCTTCAAACTTTTATTTTTTCTTGCTCCGCTTTTAATCGCCCGAACTTCGCTGTGAAACACCCAAGATCGCCTTAAGTCCCGACAAATGCCGTTTTTAAATCTCAATTGGGAGCAGTGTAAGGCTAAAGGGAATCTTTAAATCAACGGATATGTGATCAAGGCAAGTAAGGTTTAAGTTTAAGTGGACCTTCAAGAGAAAGAATTTTTGTTTAAACAATTAACAAAGAAGTCTTCTGTTTAGATCGATTTCGTTGATAGATCAGGACCAATTGAGTGATCCTTTGTTTCAGATTTCAATCTGATTTGTTTTTAAACAAATTTTTTTTTATAAAATCTTAGAAATTTTGAAGATTTTGACCAATTTTCGGTAGAAAATTTTTTTCCTCCTTCTTTATAAACCAAATTTTTTGGGGGTGAAAGGGTTATTTCCTGGATAAAATTTTTAAGGTGGAAATGTATGGGGATGGTGACTCATCTGAGAAGATGATCAACAACACCTTCCGGCATCTACAGGAGACGGACCAGTCAACGAAGAAGATGCCAGAGGCATCTTCAAGTCACAGACAGGTGATGGCCCAGCCATCATCTCAGCTTTTGCTTTCCGTAGAGCAAAAGTCTTTTACTTTAGTAAATATAAAAGTAAAAGTAAAAGAATAACTTTTGCTTTTACTTAAGTTAATTTTTTTTAACTTTCGTTAAATGTTTCTTACATTTACCCATGTAAAGGTAAATATAAAATGTTTCTTACGTTTTACTTTTACTTTAGTAAATTACTTTTACTTCAGTTAATCTAATAGTGATTCCTGCGTGAATCAAATAGTAATTTACTTTTCAGTTTTCTATTTAAACAACTCGAAGTGTTTAGAGTTGTTTAGGCTTAATTCAAAGTAGCCTCAGAGCTTCTCTCTCTAGAAAGCTCTTCCGAGGTCATCTCCCTTCTCTCTTAGTTAGCCAGAGACGAAGCTTTCAGCTTCAATCTTCTTAGTTAGAAGATAAAGACGAAGTCCTTAATACTTCGATCTTACCCCTTATACATTTAGATCTAGGAATTAATGTAATCCCTTCCTCAAATATTTATAAATAAAAGAAAGAGATTACTTTACTGATTCACCGGTCATCTTCTTAATCTTTTCTTTCTTCTGTTAAAGTTTTTCTTTTAAAAACTTATACCGCTGTTAAGGAAGAAGAGCCACACGAAGTTAACAGAGCCACACGGTTGGTCCACCGATAGCATTAAGAACCAACCGTGTGGCTTTGATACCATATAACAGCGGGATAAGTTTTTAAAAGAAAAACTTTAACAGAAGAAAGAAAAGATTAAAAAGATGACTGGTGAATCAGTAAAGTAATCTCTTTCTTTTATTTATAAATATTTGGGAAAAGATTACATTAATTCCTTGACTAAATGTTTAAGGGGGAAGATCGAAGTATTAAGGATTTTGTCTTCATCTTTAACTAAGAAGATCGAAGCTGAAAGCTTCGTCTCCGGCTAACTAAGAGGGAAGGGAGATGACCTCGGAAGAGCTTTCCAGAGAGAGAAGCTCTGAGGCTACATTAAATTAAGCCTAAAGAAACTCTAACACTTGAGTTTTTTTAAATAGAAAATAGAAAAGTAAATTACAGTTTGATTTACGCAGGAATCACTATTACATTAACTGAAGTAAAAGTAATTTACTAAAGTAAAAGTAAAACGTAAGAAACATTTTACATTTACTTTTACATGGGTAAATGTAAGAAACATTTAATTAAAGTTAAAAACATTTAACTTAAGTAAAAGTAAAAGTTATTCTTTTACTTTTACTTTTACATTTACTAAAGTTATATTTCTTTGATTTTTTATATGATTTTTTCTTTGATGACTTTGGTTTATTGTAATAAGTATCATGATTATTATCTTTATTATTACTTTTATTATACTATTTCTCACTTCCGCCCCCAAATGGTATCAAAGCCAAGTTGTATGTTGTTAATAACTTTTTAGTCAGATCTTTTTAATCAAACTCTTCATTACTTTTCAAAATCTTCTTATTCCTCAGTGTTCTGCAGTCACCTTACTTACATGTAGTCCACCTAGTTCGTGAATAACCTTTGTAAGTCTCCAGGGTGTGAGCAGTGTCGGGTTATAGAATATACGTATGAGTCTACTTTGGGTAAACAGGGTATGTATGAATGAACCTTAAGTGAGATTTTATTTTTAAACAGTAAAGATGAGTAGATTATTCAGATCCAGCTCTTCAGTTAGTAACAGGTCAGCTTTGCCTCCAGTCCCAGACATAGTAAACCAAGAAGAACATAGTTATGAAAACCTTAATCAAGTTTTACATAATTGGAATATACCTAGAGTATCCCCAAAAGATATTTATAAGTCATCCTTTGCAGATAAATTCAAAACAGACTATAATGTCAAAACATTTGAAAGAGTTTATGCAATTAACAAGGAATACAAAAATTGTAGTCTTTTATCACCTGAAGTTATCAAAAAACACAGGAAAAAGGGTTACAATTTTATTCATATAGGTCTTGTTCAAGTTGCAGTCAAGCCACTCAACCGAAAAGGAATTAATTCATCAATCTATCATGCCTTAGAGATGCTAGATTTTTAAATTATTATCCAAGTATTATTGGTGCCATGGAAGCAAGTTTGCATAATGGACCTATCCATTTCAATTGCTTTCCTGATTTCACCTTGAGTCTTAGTGATCAAAACTTATTTAAAGCTTTATCATTAAATATTAAAACTGATGGAGAGATTACTCAGATGATCGAGGGATCTTAACCCATTGATTTGATACCATTTGGGGTCGTAAGTGAGAAATGAAAGAAGACGAACAAGTGCGCATACAAACACAAGTTAATTAGTAAATAAAATTATTTTATTGATAATAACTCAAAATGAATTACAAGATAACTTACAAATTTTACTGAAATAAGAACATTAGATGAAATGGGGTTAAGTAGGCTTAACAGCGGTTGAGGCTAAAGATTTACCAGAGAAAGAACTCTGAGTCTTTCTAAGTCTGCCTAAACCAAATGAATTCGATTTCCATTTATAGAAGAAGGAAATGAACTGTTACAAGATTACTATTACAATAACTGGGGTAAAATAAAAGTAAGAAACATTTCACTAAAGTAAAAGTACAAGTAAACATATTTTACTAAAGTAAAAAGAAAAGAAGATGCTTTCGGTAGAAAAGCATACGTCTCTTTGACTAATGCGGCTGTGGGGCCAGATGCTTGACTGATTGCTATTTTTGGTGGAAAAGCCGAAGATGCTGCTGACTATGCTGCCGGAGCAGGTATTGGGCTCACTGAGGCTGCCGGGGCAGGTGATGACCGACTAAGGCAATGAAGGCGGCTGATGATCATTCCCACCTTGATTGATTACTACAGGACTCAAGAAAATGGATCTTGAGCATCCTGGACATGAATTATGCCATAGGGATCACAATCACCTACATCTTCAAGATCTCGACTAGAATTTTATCCTCTAGATTGAGAAGAAGCTTTGTCTGATTCTTCGTGTAACTGGTCGAGTCTAAAATGGATGGCATCACCTAGATGCCTTAACTCAGAAGTGGAGTAATTGGAAATGTTAGTAACTTTATTTGAATTAGGAGGATCAACTAATTTTTCTTTTGCCTTATCAACTGTTTTAGTGGCTGTTTTACTGGAAGATGCAACGGCAGGGGCCGTAGTGACTGAAGGAGTGGTAACTGGAGGAGTCAATAAAGGAGAAGGCAGAAATTCTATCTGAACTTGGCCAACTATTCTATCAACACCGAATTTATCCCACCATTTAATGAAAAAACGGCGAGAGACATGAGAAATAGGAGAGAGGTAAGTCTGAGTAGTTCTAATACCTATGGACGACGGAGACTGAAATACTGTGACTTCTTGGGTAGCTAAAATGACATATTGCCATTTAAGAATCCAAGGGATTTTATATTTACATCAAAATATAAGGAAGACTGGGATTTCCTCATATTTAGAATGATAATTACTATGATGACAAAAATGTTCTAACTGGGCAAGGAGAGGTTTGGGGAAAATATCATGGCACAAACCATACCTTGTCCACCAAAAGATAAACCATTTGGGGAATTGACTTTTGAACTTGTGGTCAAACTGAAAAAACCACGAATGACTATGATCTTCATTTTGATGAAGCATGATTTTATGCCAAGCCTCAATATAATCATAATAGCAATAAGAGCTAATATGATTAGAAAGTGACTTGAGATCAGAAGGATGACTACCCCAATCGGATAGATTGAGAACTTGTTTAATATACCACGAATGATAAAGAAGCTTAGATTTATCATCGTTGGCATAGATTGGTTTAATAAAGACTGACTCTGTTTCAATAAGGATATCCCTATAATACACAAGTGATTTATAAGGAGCTAATGGAAGAAAATGCCATCCAGTAGGAAAATATTGGGCAGCAAATTGAATTGGGTCATTTTTGGGTTTCATATGTAACTCAATATGAAATAAGTGCTGATCAAAGATCTGACGATAATCAGACACTGGGTGACTAGGTTTTGATGAGGTAGCTTGAGTTTGACTAGCAAAAATATCAAATGGTTTGGGCTGACTAGCAAGAACTGAGGAGTAGGGCTTGGGAACTGTACCAAACACCTGGAATTTATTATGGGTTTGGGTAACTGGATGAGGAACAATAGTTCCTTTTCACTGATAAACTGGGCCGGTAGAGCGGCCATGACCACGAAAAGATTAACCTCCTCGAACACTCATGTTGCTGCAATAGTACATGTGTTAATGAACTCACGAGTGAGAAAATCTGGAACTGAGTTGTTAATTCCTTTAATATATTCAATATCAAAATCAAAAATACTTAAAATTGCTTTCCATCTAGCGAATGAATGCTTATAGGCGACATTCTCAACATCCTTTTCGAGAATAAATTTTGCTGACTTGCAATCTATTCTAACTAGGAATTTTTGATTTAATAAATCTCTTTGAAATTTTTTAATACATAAAACTAATGATAAAATCTCTTTTTTAATAGTACTGTATTTTAACTGTGTAGGATTCCATGTGCTAGAATAGAAATGAACAATTTGTTCATCCGAAGTAGGAGTTAATTTTTGTTTGAGTATGCCACCAAATCCAATGTCAGAGGCATCAGTTTCAACTATTTTGAAAGCTGAATCGTTTGAGATGCCAAGGCAGGGCAAAACATTAACATATTTTTTAACTTCTTGGACGACACAAGTATGAACGTCAGTCCACGGAGGTGGGTTACTTTGTAAGCACTGAAAGAGAGGCTTACAAATCTTCCCGTGGTTCTTGTAAAACTTTGCAATATAATTGAGCGAGCCAAGAAACCTCTGTAGTTGAGTTTTATCGGTAATCTTACCTGGGAACCGGTCGGCGAATTGAATAGCTCTGTCAATTGGCCGCGTGAGTCCATGATAGAGGATTAATTCGAGAAACCTGACTTTAGTCAGAAACAGACTACATTTGGAAGGAGAAAGAACAAGACCATTGGTTTTAACTGTTTTGAAGAACGAATTCAAATGTTTAATATGCTCTTCAATAGTCTTGGAGAATACAAGGATATCGTCGATGTATACAATAATAAAATGACTGAAAGGATTCAAAATATTATTAAGAATATTCTGAAATTCACTGGGTGCATTTTTAAGTCTAAATTACTAAACATTCAATTCGTAGTGTCCGAACGGAGTGGTGAATACAGTTTTGTACCTATCATCGGGATGAATAGCAATTTGCCAATATCCGGAATTAAGGTCAAATTTACTAAAGATTGTGGATACACTTAACCTACTAAGGAGATCATCTTTGTTGGGCAAAGGGTACCTAATCCATTCTAGTACTTTGTTTAATGGTTTATAATTAATAACTAACCGAGGGACACCTCTTTCTTTCTCAGATTCGTTATTAACATAGAAGGCTGGGCAATACCATGGTAACTTACTATGTCTAATTAAACCCTTATTAAGAAGATTATTAATTTCATTTTTACATAACTCCATCTATTCATGACTCATTTAAATAGGCCTAGATTTGGTGGGAATTAAATGTTCTTTAAATTTCTTAGCATAAGGTAATCTAACTGTGTACTTTTTATTACGCCAAAAGACATTGGGAGAGTCAGAACATAATTTTTTTATTAAATAATCCTTTAATTCTTTTATTTTTTCTTGAACTTTGTTACTCTTAAGTTGTTCTTCAACTTGTTGATACCTAACTTCTTCTTTGAGGAAATTTAGGTGAGTAACTTTACAATTTAACAGATTCAATGATTTAGAAATTGATTCTTCCTGAATAAATTTTAAATCTCTTTCTTTTGGCTTAATTAGGAATTTAAATGTAATTTTCTTTCCTAAATATTCACAACTTAGACCTTTATTACTAGTGGTAAATGGATATAATAAATATATAAACTGTAAACCTAAAATGATTTTGTCAGTAAGATTGCGAACTAAGACAAATGAGGTCTTAAAACACATACTGTCTTGACAAATATGTACATTAGGTAATTTATATTTTATTTCCATTTGACTACCGCTGGCTGAGTTTAGTTTTTCACTAGTTTTCTTATAATATCTTGTTGGGAGAATACCTTTTTGGATACAGTTTAAGTCTGCACAGGTATCAACCACAGCAGGGAACTGTACTGAGAATGTTTTATCGATAACTAAATTAATAGAGATATACCATTTTTGAATAGTAATATCTTTAATTCTTTAGAGTGAGAGACCTTGAATAAAGAGATCAGAATCTTTAGCACCTGATGATTCTGGTTCATCATGACTTTCATCACTAGAAGAGGAATCATGAACTTGAAGTTCTGATTTTTTTTCATCAATCTCTTTTCTTAAGTTAGAAATATCTAATTTTAAGTTAGAAATTTCTTTCTTAAGTTTATTAACTTCTTGATTTAATTTAGGGAGGGTAATTTCTTTTACCGGAGCCTTAAATCTTTCAAGAGTTTTATTGAGGCTGAAAATAAGTTTTTCTTTGGCTCTAAGAACCTTATCAGTAACTTTCTTATCTTTAGTTAACAAATCTTTTAATTGTTTTAAATATTGAGTTTTTAATTCAGGGTCTGTGATTTTACTGATTAAATCTACTAATAAAGAACTTTCTTCTTCTTCTTTTGCAATTACATTAACTCTTTTACAACAATTTTTATTGCAATTTTCTGTACATATGGTGACTTCATTTTCATTATCAGATTCATTATTAGATCCGTTATTACTAGAAGATTCTGGGATATCAGAAGCTTCTTCATTACTGCTGCTACTGTTATTATCAATTCTCATTAATTCTAATAATTGTTCTGTATCTTCAGTGGAAATATTTAATTGGGCTAATTTTTATTAAACTCTACATTCACTTTTATAATGTTCTTTTTGCCCACAATTGTGACAGACAATTTTACTTTTATCATATTTCTTTGATTTTTATATGATTTTTTCTTTGATGACTTTAGTTTATTGTAATAAGTATCTTGATTATTATCTTTATTATTACTTTTATTATACCTTTTCTTACGTCGCTTATGACTTTTATATGACTCAATATGTTTATTCTTACGCCTGTGCTTTCTTCTAGAGGGAGCAACCGACAGCAAACCATATTGTTCACAAAATGTTCCTAACTCATTTTTAGCTTTATTTCTATCTTTACTAGCTTGTTTAGCTAATTTAAAATCAATACACATTTTTAATAGAATTTTTTGAATATAACTAATAATATCACCATAGCTTAAATTATCATAGTCAATATATCCTAAATTTTTACTTAATTCTTCTCTAACTTTGTGAGCAAATAAAGAAGGTAAACCATTAACGAATTTCTCTTTCCAAAATGGTTTATTACTGTCATTTCTCATCATAACTCTAGAGGTAAATAAATCTTTGTACCATCTGAAATCACTCAGAGTGGGACACGTAAGATTACTTAATTGATCATAAATTCTTTCCGAAATATTACTAGGGGTTCCAACAAAATGTTTAATTATAGTAAATATTATGGTATTAACTCCATCAGGAAGACCAATACCAGCATCTTCATCGAAGATGGGATTGCCTTCATTATCTCTTTGGATAGCATGAACTATGGATATTCTAATGTCTTCTGTGAGATGTTTTTCCCACCAAGGTCTGAGAATACTAGAGAATCCTCTAACTAATAATTCAACTATACCCGGTTGAGATAAAGTGTTAAATTTGGTAATATAACTGTTGGCTACCATAGACATATGATTAAGTTTATTAAGAATTTCTTGTTCACTAAATCCATCTATATTCCATTCATAAATTTTATTAGAAGACGCAGAAAACTGTTTATCTAAATTTCTCTCTTCGAACTGTAGGTCCGGAGGAGTTGGTCTAGAGTACCAATTTCTAGTAATACTTGTGTTATTAACAGTTAATTTATGTAGCTGTTCATTAAGGTTTGAAATAGACGAGTGATTAGAGTGATCAGAAGAACTTTCGTTATCAACTTCAGATTCAACTTGATCGATAACAGCAATAGTTCCACTTGAACCTGATTCTGTTTTGAGTTTTTTAAATAACTTTTCAATAGATTGGACCAATTCACTTTCTTCTTTAGGTAAACTTAAATTATATCTGTTTTTAGGTAATTTGATTAAAAGTTGTTAAATTTTTGAATCAGGTTTCTTAATAATACTTTCTTCTAATATTTCTTCAATCCTATCTAGTTGTTTTCCTACTGTTGCTAGATATTGATTATTAAAGTTTAATTGTTCAATTATTTTTTTATTATCATTAGTTCCATCAGGTATTTGAAGGGACTAACGATAACTGAAATGTTCTTAACTGGAATTAGAACTGTCTCTAAAGGTGGATGACTAGACGATACTTTGGATGTGTCTTCTTTAATCCATTGAGTTTTACTAATAACATTACATTTACTTTGATATTGTTCATACCAGTCATAAAAGGTAAGTGCCTTAGAGATGGTAGGTACATGGTATCTGTTTACCTGTGAAGTAAATTTTTGAGGTGGAAATGTATGGGGATGGTGACTCATCTGTGAAGATCATCAACAGCACCTTCCGGCATCCACAGGAGATGGACCAAGTCAAGGAAGAAGACGCCAGATGAGTCTTCAGTCACCGACAGGTGATGGCCCATGCCATCATCTTTTATAGTTTAGAAAATGTAAAAGTAAAAGTAAAAGAATAACTTTTACTTTTACTTAAGTTAAATGTTTTTAACTTTAGTTAAATGTTTTTTACATTTACCAATGTAAAAGTAAATGTAAAATGTTTCTTACGTTTTACTTTTACTTTAGTAAATTACTTTTACTTCAGTTAGTGTAATAGTGATTCTTGCGTGAATCAAATAGTAATTTACTTTTCTGTTTTCTATTTATTGAAACTCAAGTGTTAGATTTTCTTTAGGCTTAATTCAATGTAGCCTCAGAGCTTCTCTCTCTAGAAAGCTCTTCCGAGGTCCTCTCCCTTCTCTCTTAGTTAGCCGGAGACGAAGCTTTCAGCTTCGATCTTCTTAGTTAGAAGATGAAGACGAAGTCCTTAATACTTCGATCTTCCCCCTTAAACATTTAGATCCAGGAATTAATGTAATCCCTTCCTCAAATGTTTATAAATAAAAGAAAGAGATTACTTTACGGATTCACCGGTCATCTTCTTAATCTTTTCTTTCTTCTGTTAAAGTTTTTTTTTTAAAAACTTATCCCGCTGTTATATGGTATCAGAGCCACATGGTTGGTTCTTGATGCTATCGGTGGTTTCGATTAAAAACAGTTTGATTTGTTTTCAATAAAATAATTTTATTTAGTAATTAACTTGTGTTTGTATGCGCACATGTTCTTCTTTTTTTCATTTACTCAAACTCTTCTTCACTTTTCAAAATCTTCTTCTTCCTTAGTCTTCTGCAGTCACCTTACTTACCTATAGTCCACCTAGTTCGTGTTTAACCTTTGTAAGTCTCTAAGGTGTGAGCATTGTCGGGTTATAGAACATAGGTATGAGTCTACTTTTCGGTAAACGGGGTATGTATGAACGAACCTTGAGTGAGATTTTATTTTGAAACAGTAAAGATGAGTAGATTATTCAGATCCAGCTCTTCAGTTAGTAATAGGTCAGCTTTGCCTCCAGTCCCAGACATAGTAAACCAAAAAGAACATAGTTATGAAAACCTTAATTAAGTTTTACATAATTGGAATATACCTTAGAGTATCCCCAAAAGATATTTATCAGTCAACCTTTGCAGATAAATTCAAAACGGACTATAATGTCAAAACAGTTGAAAGAGTTTATGCAATTAACAAGGAATACGAAAATTGTAGTCTTTTATCAGCTGAAGTTATTAAAAAACACAAGAAAAGAGGCTACAATTTTATTCATATAGGTTTTGTTCAAGTTCCAGTCAAGCAACTCAACCGAAAAGGAATTAATTCATCAATCGATCTCTGCCTTAGAGATGCTAGATTTTTAAATTATTATCCAAGTATTATTGGTGCCATGGAAGTAAGTTTGCATAATGGACCTATCCATTTCAATTGCTTTCCTGATTTTACCTTGAGTCTTAGTGATCAAAACTTATTTAAAGCTTTATCATTAAACATTAAAACTGATGGAGAGATTACTCAGATGATTGAGGGATCTCAACCCATTGCTTTAATTTACAGAATTTATTATAAGACAATGAAATCAAACTTAAACTGTTCATGCTCTTTATAAGAGTCCAAAAGAACAAACAATTTTAATTCAAAGTTCAACTAGTGATGCTAATATTCAAATCCCAAGAACAATTCTTTGGAAGGATATTACCTTACCTAATTAATGGACTTTACCGAATGAATTACCACAACAGCCTGTAGTTAACAATGTGTTAAATATTGAAAATATTAGGCAGTTTTCTGATGGAACTGTTAAAATTAGTTTTGAACATACTAAAACACAAGTTATCATAGAAGATATTTCTAGTTCTTCAGCCCCTCCAGTTATCGACACTAGTAGAGATACTGAAATCCTTAGTAATCCTTCGGTTAGAGATATCAAACTTAAAGGTATCCTTAGTCAAGGACAAGTTAGTCATCCTTGCTATACTCAGACTGATACCGCAGAAGATGATGGTTCTTCTTCTCCAGCGTCCTCAGTATACCCTACACAGTCTGATATTAATGCTCCAATTCATAATCAATTAAGAGTCATTAAAAAGAATTTCATTTTAGATTGGGATAACTTAGTAAAAGATTTTAATTTAAAATTTAACAAAGAAAAAAGACATCTCTTCAGATCTAATCACCCCAGTGAAAAGGAAAGAGATAAGATAGTTAATAGATGGAAAAGATTTATTAAAAATGAAGAAATTAATATTACCTTTTATGACTGGTAGGAAAAATATCAAAGTAAATGTAATGTTATTAGTAAAACTGAATGGATTAAAAAAGACAAATCCAAAGTATCATATAGTCATCCACCTTTATAGACAGTTCTAATTCCAGTTAAGAACACTTCTGTTTTCGCTAGTCCTTTCAAAATACCTGATGGAACTAATGATAATAAAAAAATAATTGAACAATTAAACTTTAATAATCAATATCTAGCAACAGTAGTAAAATAGCTAGATAGATTGAAGAAAAATTCAAAGAAAGTATTATTAAGAAACATGATTCAAAGATTGAACAACCTTTAATCAAATTACCTGAAAACAGATATAATTTAAGTTTACCTAAAGAAGAAAGTGAATTGGTCCAATCTATTGAAAAGTTATTTAAAAAACATAAAACAGAACCCGGTTCAAGTGGAACTATTGCTGTTATCGATCAAGTTGAATCTGAAGTTGATAATGAAAGTTCTTCTGATCACTCTAATCACTTGTCTATTTAAACCTTAATGAACAACAATATAACTTAACTGTTAATAACACAAGTATTACCAGAAATTGGTACTCTAGACCAACTCCTCCGGACCTACAGTTCGAAGAGAGAAATCTAGATAAACAGTTTTATGTGTCTTCTAATATAATTTATGAATGGAATATAGATGGATTTAGTGAACACGAAATTCTTAATAAACTTAATCATATGTCTATGGTAGCCAACAGTTATATTACCAAATTCAACACTTTATCTCAATCGGATATAGTTGAATTATTAGTTAGTGGATTTACTGGTATTCTCAGGTCTTGGTGGGAAAAAACATCTAACAGAAGACATTAGAATATCCATAGTTCATGTTATTCAAAGAGATAATGAAGGCAGTCCCATCTTCGATGAAGCTGCTGGTATTGGTCTTCCTGATGGAGTTAATACCCTAATATTTACTATAATTAAACATTTTGTTGGAACCCCTAGTAATATTTCGGAAAGAATTCATGATCAATTAAGTAATCTTACGTGTCCCACTCTAAGTGATTTCAGATGGTACAAAGATGTATTTACCTCTAGAGTTATGATGAGAAATGACTGTAATAAACCATTTTGGAAAGAGAAATTCGTTAATGGTTTACCTTCTTTATTTGCTCACAAAGTTAGAGAAGAATTAAGTAAAAATTTAGGATATATTGACAATGATAATTTAACCTATGGTGATATTATTAGTTATATTCAAAAAATTGGATTAAAAATGTGTATTGATTTTAAATTAGCTAAACAGGCTAGTAAAGATAGAAATAAAGCTAAATACGAGTTAGGAACATTTTGTGAACAGTATGGTTTGCCGCCGGTTGCTCCCTCTAGAAGAAAGCACATGCATAAGAATAAACATATTGAGTCACATAAAAGTCACTAAGCGTCGTAAGAAAAGGTATAATAAAAGTAATAATAAAGATAATAATCAAGATACTTAGTACAATAAACTAAAGTCATAAAAAAAATCATATAAAAAATCAAAGAAATATGATAAAAGTAAAATTGTCTGTCACAATTGTGGGCATAAAGGACATTATAAAAGTGAATGCAGAGTTAAACAAAAATTAGCCAAATTAAATATTTCGACTGAAGATACTAGAACTATTATTAGAATTAAAAAGATCTGACTAAACAGTTACTAACAACATACTACTTGGCTCTGATACCATTTTGGGGCGGAAGGAGAAATTAAAGAAGAAGAACAAGTGCGCATACAAACACAATTAAATTACTAAATAAAATTGTTTTATTGATAATGACTTAAACTGAATTACAAGATAACTTACAATTTTACTGAAATAAGAACATTAGATGAAATGGGGTTAAGTAGGCTTAACAGCTGTTTAGGCTAAAGATTTATCAAAGAAAGAACTCTGAGTCTTTCTAAGTCTTCCTAAACCAAATGAATTCGATTTCCTTTTATAGAATAAGGAAACGAACTGTTACAAGATTACTATTACAATAACTGGGGTAAAGTAAAATTAATAAACATTTCACTAAAGTAAAAGAACAAGTAAAAACATTTTACTAAAGTAAAAAGAAAAGAAACTGCTTTCGGTGGAAAAAGCAGACGTCTCTTTTGACTAATGCGGCTGTGGGGCCAGATGCTTGACTGATTGCTGCTTTTGGTGAATAAGCAGAAGATGCTGCTAACTATGCTGCCGGGGCAGGTTTAGGGCTGACTGAGGCTGCCGGAACAGGTGCTGGCTGCCGGGGCAGGTACTGGCTGACTGAGGCAGTGAAGGAAGCTGATCATCATACCCACCTTGATTGATTACTACAGGATTCAAGAAATGGATCTTGAGCATCCTGGAGATGAATTGTGCCATAGGGATCACAATTATTACCGATTGCTTCCTCAAATGTTTATAAATAAAAGAAAGAGATTGCTTTACCGATTACCTGATCATCTTCTTAATCTTTTCTTTCTTCTAGTTAAAGTTTCTCTTTTAAAAACTTATCCCGCTGTTATATGGTATCAGAGCCACACGGTTGGTTCTTGATGCTATCGGTGGTTTCGATTAAAAACTAGTTTGATTTGTTTACTTAAATGTTTTTTCAAACTTTTATTTTTCTTGCTCCGCTTTTAATCGCCCAATCCTTCGCCGTAAACCTTCCAAGATCGCCTTAAGTCCCGAATAATGCCGTTTGTAAGTCTCAATTGGGAGCAGTGTAAGGCTAAAGGGAATCTTTTATATCAACGGGTATGTGATCAAGGCAAGTAAAGTTTGAGTCTAAGTGGACCTTCAAGAAAAAGAATTTTTGTTTAAACAGTTAACAAAGAAGTCTTCTGTTTAGATCGATTTCGCTGATAGATCAGGACCAATCGAGTGATCCTTTGTTTCAGATTTCATATGATTTATTTTTAAACACATTTTTTTTTACAAAATCTATAAAATTTTGAAGATTTTGACCAATTTTCGGTAGAAAATAACCCTTTCACCCCCAAAAATTAGGTTTATAAGAAGGAGGAAAAAAATTTCAACCGAAAATTGGTCAAAATCTTCAAAATTTCTTAGATTTTGTAAAAAAATTTGTTTAAAAACAAATCAGATGAAATCTGAAACAAATGATCACTCGAGTGGTCCTGATCTATCAGAGAAATCGAACTAAACAGCAGACTTCTTTGTTAACTGTTTAAACAAAAATTCTTTCTCTTGAAGGTCCACTTCGACTCAAACCTTACTTTCCTTGATCACATATTTCTTTTATTTATAAACATTTGAGGAAGGTATTACAATACTATTTAAACAACTCAAAGTGTTTAGAGTTGTTTAGGCTTAATTCATTGTAGCCTCAGAGTTTCTCTCACTAGAAAGCTCTTCCGAGGTCCTGTCCCTTCTCTCTTAGTTAGGCGGAGACGAAGCTTTCAACTTCGATCTTCTTAGTTAGAAGATGAAGACGAAGTCCTTAATACTTCGATCTTCCCTCTTAAACATTTAGTCTAGGAATTAATGTAACCCCTTCCCAAATGTTTATAAATAAAAAAAGAGATTAATTTACCGATACACCGGTTATCTTCTTAATCTTTTCTTTCTTATGTTAAAGTTTTTCTTTTAAAAACATATCCCGCTGTTATATTTGGGGGCAGAAGTGAGAAATGAAAGAAGAAGAACAAAGTGCGCATACAAACACAAGTTAATTACTAAATAAAATTATTTTATTGATAATAACTCAAACTGAATTACAAGATAACTTACAAATTTTACTTAAATAAGAACATTAGATGAAATGGGGTTAAGTAGGCTTAACAGCGGTTGAGGCTAAAGATTTATCAGAGAAGGAACTCTGAGTCATTCTAAGTCTGCCTAAACCAAATGAATTCGATTTCCTTTTATAGAACAAGGAAACGAACTGTTACAAGATTACTATTACAATAACTGGGGTAAAGTAAAAGTAAGAAACATTTCACTAAAGTAAAAGTACAAGTAAAAACATTTTACTAAAGTAAAAAGAAAAGAAGCTGCTTTCGGTGGAAAAGCAGACGTCTCTTTTGACTAATGCGGCTGTGGGGCCAGATGCTTGAGTGATTGCTGCTTTTGGTGGAAAAGCAGAAGATGCTACTGACAATGCTGCCGGAGAATGTATTGGGTTGACTGAGGCTGCCGGAGCAGGTGCTGGCTGCCGTGGCAGGTGCTGGCTGACTGAGGCAATGAAGGCGGCTGATCATCATACTCACCTTGATTGATTACTACAGGACTCAAAAAAATGGATCTTGAGCATCCTGGAGATGAATTGTGCCATAGGGATCACAATCACCTACATCTTCAAGATACTGACTAGAATTTTCTCCTCTAGACTGAGAAGAAGCTTTGTCAGATTCTTCGTGTAACTGGTCCAGTCTAAAATGGATGGCATCAGCTAGACGCCTTAACTCAGAAGTGGAGTAATTGGAAACGTTAGTAACTTTATCTGAATTAGGAGGATCAACTGATTTTTCTTTTGCCTTATCAACTGTTTTACTGGAAGATGAACCGGCAGGGGCCGTAGTGACTGAAGGAGTGGTAACTGGAGGAGTCAATAAAGGAGAAGGCATAAATTCTTTCCGAACTTGGCCAGCTATTCTATCAACACCGAATTTATCCCACCATTTAATGAAAAAATGGCGAGAGACATGAGAAATGGGAGAGAGGTAAGTCTGAGCAGTCCTAATACCTATGGATGACGGAGACTGTAATACTGTGACTTCTTGGGTAGCTAAAATGATATATTTCCATTTAAGAATACAAGGGATTTTATATTTACTATAAAATATAAGAAGACTGGAATTTCCTCATATTTGGACTGATAATTACTATAATGACAAAAATGTTGTAACTGGGCAAGGAGAGGTTTGGGGAAAATATCATGGCACAAACCATACCTTAGTCCACCAAAGGATAAACCTATTTGGGGAATTGACTTTTGAACTTGTGGTCGAACTGGAAAAACCACGAATGACTATGATCTTCATTTTGATGAAGCATGATTTTATGCCAAGCCTCAATATAATCATAATAGCAATAAGTGCTAGTATGATTAGAAAGTGACTTGAGATCAGAAGGATGACTACCCCAATCAGACAGATTGAGAACTTGTTTAATATACAATGAATGATAATGAAGCTTAGATTTATCATCGTTGGCATAGATTGGTTTAATAAAGACTGACTCTGTTTCAATAAGGATGTCCCTATAATACACAAGTGATTTATAAGGAGCTAATGGAAGAAAATGCCATCCAGTAGGAAAATACTGGGCAGCCAATTGAATTGGGTCATTTTTGGGTTTCATATGTAACTCAATATGAAATAAGTGCTGATCAAAGATCTGACAATAATCAGACACTGGGTGACTAGGTTTTGATGAGGTAGCTTGAGTTTGACAAGCAAAAATATCAAATGGTTTGGGCTGACTAGCAAGAACTGAGGAGTAGGGCTTGGGAACTGTACCAAACACCTGGAATTTATTATGGGTTTGGGTAACTGGATGAGGAACAACAGTTCCTTTTGACTGATTAACTGGGCCGGTAGAGCGGCCATGACCACGAAAAGATTAACCTCCTCGAACACTCATGTTGCTGCAATAGTACCTGTGTTAATGAACTCACGAGTGAGAAAATCTGGAACTGAGTTGTTACTTCCTTTAATATATTCAATATCAAAATCAAAAATACTTAAAATTGTTTGCCATCTAGCGAATGAATGCTTTGAGGCGACATTCTCAACATCCTTTTCAAGAATAAATTTTGCTGACTTGCAATCTATTCTAACTAGGAATTTTTGGTTTCATAAATTTCTTTGAAATTTTTTAATACATAGAACTAATGATAAAATCTCTTTTTTAATAGTACTGTATTTTAACTGTGTAGGATTCCATGCGCCAGAATGGAAACGAACAATTTGTTCATCAGAAGGTAGGAGTTAATTTTTGTTTGAGTATGCCACCGAATCCAATGTTAGAGGCATCAGTTTTAATTATTTTGATAGCTGAATCGTTTGAGATGTCAAGGCAGGGAAAAACCATAACATATTTTTTAACTTGTTGGACGACAGAAGTATGAACGTCAGTTCATGGAGGTGGGTTACTTTGTAAGCGCTGAAAGAGAGGCTTACAAATCTTCCTGAGGTTCTTGTAAAACTTGCCAATATAATTGAGCGAGCCAAGAAATCTCTGTAGTTGAGTTTTATCGGTAATCTTATTTGGGAACTGGTCGGCGAATTGAATAGCTCTGTCAATTGGCCACGTGAGTCCCTGATAGAGGATTAATCCGAGAAACCTGACTTTAGTCAGAAACAGACTACATTTGGAAGGTGAAAGAACAAGACCATTTGTTTTAACTGTTTTGAAGAACGAATTCAAATGTTTAATATGCTCTTCAATAGTCTTGGAGAATACAAGGAAATCGTCGATGTATACAATAATAAAATGACTGAAAGGATTCAAAATATTATTAAGAATATTTTGAAATTCACTGGGTGCATTTTTAAGTCCAAATGACTGAACATTCCATTCGTAGTGTCCGAACGGAGTGGTGAATGTAGTTTTGTACCTATCATCAGGGATGAATAGCAATTTACCAGAATCCGAAATGACCATGGTGACTTACTATGTCTAATTAAACCCTTATTAAGAAGATTATTAATTTCATTTTTACATAACTCCATCTGTTCATGACTCATTTGAATAGGCCTAGCTTTGGTGGGAATTAAATGTTCTTTAAATTCTTTAGCATAAGGTAATCTAACTGTGTGCTTTTTCCTATGCCAAAAGGCATTGAGAGAGTCAAAACATAAATTTTTTATTAAATAATCCTTGAATTCTTTTATTTTTTCTTGAACTCTGTTACTCTTAAGTTGTTCTTCAACTTGTTGATACCTAACTTCTTCTTTGAGGAAATTTAGGTGAGTAACTTTACAATTTAACAGATTCAATGATTTTGAAATTGATTCTTCCTAAATAAATTATAATTCTCTTTCTTTTGGCTTAATTAGGAATTTAAATGTAATTTTCTTTCCTAAATGTTCACAACTTAGACCTTTATTACTAATGGTAAATGGATATAATAAATATATAAACGGTAAACCTAAAATGATTTGGTCAGTAAGATTGCGAACTAAGACAAATGAGGTCTTAAAACATATACTGTCTTGACAAATATGTATATTAGGTAATTTATATTTTATTTCCATTTGACTACCGTTGGCTGAGTTTAGTTTTTCACTAGTTTTCTTATAATATCTTGTTGGGATAATACCTTCTTGGATACAGTTTAAGTCTGCACCGGTATCAACTAGAGCAGGGAGCTGTACTGAGAAAGTTTTATCGATAACTAAATTAATAGAGATATACCATTTTAAATAGTAATATCTTTAATTCTTTTAAGTGAGAGACCTTGAATAAAGAGATCAGAATCTTTAGCACCCGATGATTCTGGTTCATCGTGACTTTCATCACTAGAAGAGGAATCATGAACTTGAAGACCAGCTTTTTTTTTTTTTATCATCAATCTCTTTTCTTAAGTTGGAAATATCTAATTTTGAGTTAGAAATTTCTTTCTTAAGTTTCTTAACTTCTTAATTTAATTCAGGGAGGGTAATTTCTTTTACCGGAGCCTTAAATCTTTCAAGAGTTTTATTGAGGCTGAAAATAGGTTTTTATTTGGCTCTAAGAACCTTATAAGTAACTTTCTTATCTTTAGTTAACAAATCTTTTAATTGTTTTAAATACTGAAGTTTTTAATTCAGGGTCTGTGATTTTACTAATTAAATCTATTAATAAAGAACTTTCTTCTTCTTCTTTTGTAATTACATTAACTCTTTTACAACAATTTTTATTGCAATTTTCTGTACATATGGTGACTTCATTTTCACTATCAGATTCATTATTAGATCCGTTATTACTAGAAGATTCCGGGATATCAGAAGCTTCTCCATTACTGCTGCTACTGTTATTATCAATTCTCATTAATTCTAATAATTATTTTGTATCTTCAGTGCAAATATTTAATTGGGCTAATTTTTGTTTAACTCTACATTCACTTTTATAATGTCCTTTCTGCCCACAATTGTGACAGACAATTTTACTTTTATCATATTTCTTATATTTTTTATATGATTTTTTCTTTGATGACTTTGGTTTATTATAATAAGTATCATGATTATTATCTTTATTATTACTTTTATTATACCATTTCTCACTTTCGCCCCCAAATGGTATCAAAGCCAAGTTGTATGTTGTTAGTAACTGTTTAGTCAGATCTTTTTAATCAAACTCTTCTTCACTTTTCAAAATCTTCTTCTTCCTTAGTGTTCTGCAGTCACCTTACTTATCTGTAGTCCACATAGTTCGTGTTTAACCTTTGTAAGTCTCCAGGGTGTGAGCAGTGTCGGGTTATAGAACATAGGTATGAGTCTACTTTGGGTAAACGGGGTATGTATGAATGAACCTTGAGTGAGATTTTATTTTGAAACAGTAAAGATGAGTAGATTATTCTGATCCAGCTCTTCAGTTAGTAACAGGTCAGCTTTGCATCCAGTCCCAGATATAGTAAACAAAGAAGAACATAGTTATGAAAACCTTAATCAAGTTTTACATAATTGGAATATACCTAGAGTATCCCCAAAAGATATTTATCAGTCAACCTTTGCAGATAAATTCAAAACGGACTATAATGTCAAAACAGTTGAAAGAGTTTATGCAATTAACAAGGAATACGAAAATTGTAGTTTTTTATCACCTGAAGTTATTAAAAAACACAGGAAAAAGGGTTACAATTTTTTTCATATAGGTCTTGTTCAAGTTGCAGTCAAGCCACTCAACCAAAAAGGAATTAATTCATCAATCTATCTCTGCCTTAGAGATGCTAGATTTTTAAATTATTATCCAAATATTATTAGTGCCATGGAAGCAAGTTTTCATAATGGACCTATCCATTTCAATTGCTTTCGTGATTTCACCTTGAGTCTTAGCGATCAAAACTTATTTAAAGCTTTATCATTAAACATTAAAACTGATGGAGAGATTACTCAGATGATTGAGGGATCTCAACCCATTGCTTTAATTTACAGAATTTATTATAAGACAATGAAATCAAACTTAAACATTCATGCTCTTAATAAGAGTCCAAAAGATCAAACAGTTTTAATTCAAAGTTCAACTAGTGATGCTAATATCCAAATCCCAAGAACAATTCTTTGGAAGGATATTACCTTACCTAATCAATGGACTTTACCGAATGAATTACCACAACAACCTGTAGTTAACAATTTATTAAATATTGAAAACATCCAACAGTTTTCTGATGGAACTGTTAAAATTAGTTTTGAACGTACTAAAATACCAATTATCATAGAAGACATTTCCAGTTCTTCATCCCCTTCAGTTATCCACACTAGAAGAGATACTGAAATCCTTAGTAATCTTTCGGTTAGAGATATCAAATTTAAAGATATCCTTAATCAAGGACAAGTTAGTCATCCTTGCTATACTCAGAATGATACTGCAGAAGATGATGGTTCTTCTTCTCCGGCATCCTTAGTATACCCTTCACAGTTCGATATTAATGTTCAAATTCATAATCAATTGAGAGTCATTAAAAAGAATTTAATTTTAGATTTGGATAACTTAGTAAAAGATTTTAATTCAAAATTTAACAAAGAAAAAAGACATCTCTTCAGATCTAATCACCCCAGTGAAAGGGAAAGAGATAAAATAATTAATAGATGGAAAAGATTTATTAAAAATGAAGAAATTAATATTACCTTTTATGACTGGTATGAACAATATAAAAGTAAATGTAATGTTATTAGTAAAACTCAATGGATTAAAGAAGACAAATCCAAAGTATCATCTAGTCATCCACCTTTAGAGAAAGTTCTAATTCCAGTTAAGAACACTTCAGTTATCGCTAGTCCCTTCAAAATACCTAATGGAACTAATGATAAAAAAATAATAATTGAACAATTAAACTTTAATAATCAATATCTAGCAACAGTAGGAAAACAACTAGATAGGATTGAAGAAAAATTTAAAGAACGTATTATTAAGAAATCTGATTCAAAGATTGAACAACCTTTAATCAAATTACCAAAAACAGATATAATTTAAGTTTACCTAAAGAAGAAAGTGAATTGGTTCAATCTATTGAAAAGTTATTTAAAAAACTTAAAACAGAACCCGGTTTAAGTGGAACTATTGTTGTTATCGATCAAGTTGAATCTGAAGTTGATAACGAAAGTTCTTCTGATCACTCTAATCACTCGTCTATTTCAAACCTTAATGAACAGCTAAATAAATTAACTGTTAATAACACAAGTATTACTAGAAATTGGTACTCTAGACCAACTCCTCCGGACCTACAGTTTCGAAGAGAGAAATATAGATAAATAGTTTTCTGTGTCTTCTAATAAAATTTATGAATGGAATATAGATGGATTTAATGAACAAGAAATTCTTAATAAACTTAATCATATGTCTATGGTAGCCAACATTATATTACCAAATTTAACACTTTATCTCAACCGGATATAGTTGAATTATTAGTTAGCGGATTTACTGGTATTCTCAGATCTTGGCGGGAAAAACATCTCACAGAAGACATTAGAATATCCATAGTTCATGCTATCCAAAGAGATAATAAAGGTAATCCCATCTTCGATGAAGATACTGGTATTGGTCTTCTTGATGGAGTTAATACCCCAATATATACTATAATTAAACATTTTGTTGGAACCCCTAGTAATATTTCGGAAAGAATTCATGATCAATTATGTAATCTTACATGTCCCACTCTGAGTGATTTCAGATGGTACAAAGATGTATTTACCTCTAGAGATATGATGAGAAATGACAGTAATAAACCATTTTGGAAAAAGAAATTCGTTAATGGTTTACCTTCTTTATTTGCTCACAAAGTTAAAGAAGAATTAAGTAAAATTTAGGATATATTGACTATGATAATTTAACCAATGGTGATATTATTAGTTATATTAAAAAAATTGGATTAAAAATGTGTATTGATTTTAAATTAGCTAAACAAGCTAGTAAAGATAGAAATAAAGCTAAATACGAGTTATTTCCTGGATAAAAATTTTAAGGTGGAAATGTATGGGGATGGTGACTCATCTGAGAAGATGATCAACAGCACTTTCCGGCATCCACAGGAGACGGACCAGTTAACCAAGATGACGCCAGAGGAGTCTTCAGTCACCGACAGGTGATGGCCCACGCCATCATCTCTTTTACTTTAGTTAAAATGTAAAAGTAAAAGTAAAAGAATAAAACTTTTACTTTTACTTAAGTTAAATGTTTCTTACATTTACCCATGTAAAAGTAAATGTAAAATATTTCTTACGTTTTACTTTTACTTTAGTAAATTACTTTTACTTCAGTTAATGTAATAGTGATTCCTGCGTGAATCAAATAGTAATTTACTTTTCAGTTTTCTATTTAAGTAACTCGAAGTGTTTAGAGTTACTTAGGTTTAATTCAATGTAGCCTCAGAGCTTCTCCCTCTAGAAAGCTCTTCCGAGGTCCTCTCCCTTCTCTCTAGAGTTAGCCGAAGACGAAGCTTTCAGCTTCGATCTTCTTAGTTAAAGATGAAGACAAAGTCCTTAATACATCGATCTTCCCTTAAACATTTAGATCTAGGATTTATATGTAATCCCTTCCCAAATGTTTATAAATAAAAAAAGAGATTACTTTACCGATTAACCGGTCATCTTCCTAATCTTCTCTTTCTTTTGTTAAAGTTTTTCTTTTAAAAACTTAATCGCCGCTGTTATATGGTATCAGAGCCACACGGTTGGTTCTTGATGCTATCGGTGGTTTCGATTAAAAAAAGTTTGGTTTGTTTGCTTAAATATTTTTTTAAACTTTTATTTTTCTTGCTCCGCTTTTAATCGTCCGACCTTCGCCTTGAACCACCTAAGATCGCATTAAGTCCCGAATAATGCCGTTTGTAAGTCTTAATTGGGAGCAGTGTAAGGCTAAAGGGAATCTTTAGATCTACGGGTAAGTGTTCAAGGCAAGTAAGGCTAGAGTCTAAGTGAACCTTCAAGAGAAAGAATTTTTGTTTAAACAATTAACAAATATGTCTTCTGTTTAGATCGATTTCACTGATAGATCAGGACCAATCGAGTGATCCTTTGTTTTAGATTTCATCTGATTTGTTTTTAAACAATTTTTTTTACAAAATCTAAGAAAATTTGAAGATTTTGACCAATTTTCGGTAGAATTTTTTTTCCTCATTCTTTATAAACCAAAATTTTGGGGGTGAAAGGGTTATTTCCTGGATAAAAATTTTAAGGTGGAAATGTATGGGGATGGTGACTCATCTGAGAAGATGATCAACAACACCTTCCGGCATCCACAGGAGACGGACCAGTCAACCAAGATGACACCAGAGGAGTCTTCAGTCACCGACAGGTGATGGCCCACGTCATCATCTCTTTTACTTTAGTTAAAATGTAAAAGTAAAATTAAAGAATAAAACTTTTACTTTTACTTAAGTTAAATATTTTTAACTTAGTTAAATTTTTTTTACATTTACCCATGTAAAAGTAAATGTAAAATGTTTCTTACGTTTTACTTTTACTTTAGTAAATTACTTTTACTTCAGTTAATGTAATAGTGATTCCTACTTGAATCAAATAGTAATTTATTTTTCAATTTTCTATTTAAGTAACTCGAAGTGTTTAGGCACCCACCGCCCCACGAATGAATGTATGACTTCATTCATATATTGAATTCTATTAATTCAATGTAGCCTCAGAGCTTCTCTCTCTAGAAAGCTCTTCCGAGGTCCTCTCTCTTCTCTTGTAGTTAGCCGGAGACGAAGCTTTCAGCTTCGATCTTCTCAGTTAAGAAGATGAAGACGAAGTCCTTAATACAACGATCTTCCCCCTTAAACATTTAGATCTATGAATTAATGTAATCCCTTCCTCAAATGTTTATAAATAAAAGAAAGAGATTACTTTACCGATTCACCGGTCATCTTCTTAATCTTTTTTTTCTTCTGTTAAAGTTTTTCTTTTAAAAAGTTATCCCACTGTTATATGGTATCAGAGCCACATGGTTGGTTCTTAATGCTATCGGTGGTTTTGATTGAAAACAGTCTGACTTGTTTACTTAAATGTTTTTTCAAACTTTTATTTTTCTTGCTCTGTTTTAATCGTCCGACCTTCGCCGTGAGCCACCCAAGATCGCATTAAGTCCCGAATAATGCCGTTTGTAAGTCTTAATTGGGAGCAGTGTAAGGCTAAAGGGAATCTTTAGATCTACGGGTAAGTGTTCAAGGCAAGTAAGTCTAGAGTCTAAGTGAACCTTCAGGAGAAAGAATTTTTGTTTAAACAGTTAACAAATATATCTTCTGTTTAGATCGATTTCACTGATAGATCAGGACCAATCGAGTGATCCTTTGTTTTAGATTTCATCTGATTTGTTTTTAAACAAATTTTTTTTACAAAATCTAAGAAATTTTGAAGATTTTGACCAATTTTCGGTAGAAATTTTTTTCCTCCTTTTTTATAAGCCAAATTTTTGGGGGTGAAAGGGTTATTTTATGGATAAAAAATTTAAGGTGGAAATGTATGGGAATGGTGACTCATCTGAGAAGATGATCAACAGGACCTTCCGGCATCCACAGGAGACGGACCAATCAACGAAGAAGATGCCAAAGGCATCTTCAAGTCACAGACATGTGATGGCCCATCCATCATCTCAGCTTTTGCTTTCTATAAAGCAAAAGTCTTTTACTTTAGTAAATGTAAAAGTAAATGTAAAAGAATAACTTTTACTTTTACTTAAGTTAAATGTTTTTAACTTTAGTTAAATGTTTCTTACATTTACCCATATAAAAGTAAATGTAAAATATTTCTTACGTTTACTTTTACTTCAGTTAATGTAATAGTGATTCATGCGTGAAACAAATAGTAATTTACTTTTCAGTTTTTATTTAAGTAACTCGAAGTGTTTAGAGTTACTTAGGATTAATTCAAAGTAGCCTTCGAGCTTCTCTCTCTAGAAAGCTTTTCCGATGTCCTCTCCCTTCTCTCTTAGTTAGCCGGAGACGAAGCTTTCAGCTTTGATCTTCTTAGTTAGAAGATGAAGACGAAGTCCTTAATACTTCGATCTTCCCCATTAAATATTTAGATCTAGGAATTAATGTAATCCCTTCCTCAAATGTTTATAAATAAAAGAAAGAGATTATTTACCGATTCATCGGTCATCTTCTTAATCTTTTCTTTCTTCTGTTAAAGTTTTTCTTTTAAAAACTTAATCGCCGCTGTTATATGGTATTAGAGCCACACGGTTGGTTCTTGATGCTATCGGTGGTTTCGATTAAAAACAGTTTGATTTGTTTACTTAAATGTTTTTTCAAATTTTTATTTTTCTTGCTCCGCTTTTAATCGCCCGACCTTCGCCGTAAACCACCCAAGATCGCCTTAAATTCCGAATAATACCGTTTATAAGTCTCAATTGGGAGCAGTGTAAGGCTAAAGGGAATCTTTAGATCTACGGATATGTGTTCAAGGCAAGTAAGGCTAGAGTCTAAGTGGACCTTCAAAAAAAAGATTTTTTTGTTTAAACAGTTAACAAAGAAGTCTTCTGTTTAGATCGATTTAACTGATAGATCAGGACCAATCGAGTGATCCGTTATTTCAGATTTTAGTCTGATTTGTTTTTAAACAATTTTTTTTTACAAAATCTAAGAAATTTTGAGGATTTTGACCAATTTTCGGTAGAATTTTTTTTTTCCTCCTTCTTTATAAACCAAATTTTTGGGAGTGAAAGGGTTATTTCCTGGATAAAAATTTTAAGGCGGAATTGTATGGGGATGGTGACTCATCTGAGAAGATGATCAACTGCACCTTCCGGCATCCACAGGAGATGGACCAGTCAACCAAGAAGACGCCAGAGGAGTCTTCAGTCACCGACAGGTGATGGCCCACGCCATCATCTCTTTTACTTTAGTAAATGTAAAAGTAAAAGTAAAAGAATAACTTTTGCTTTTACTTAAGTTAAATGTTTTTAACTTTAGTTAAATGTTTTTTACATTTACCAATGTAAAAGTAAATGTAAAATGTTTCTTACGTTTTATTTTTACTTTAGTAAATTACATTTATTTCAGTTAATGTAATAGTGATTCCTGCGTGAATCAAATAGTAATTTACTTTTCAGGTTTTCTATTTAAACAACTCAAGTGTTTAGAGTTGTTTAGGCTTAATTCAATATAGCCTCAGAGCTTCTCTCTCTAGAATGCTCTTCCGAGGTCCTCTCCCTTCTCTCTTAGTTAGCCGGAGACGAATCTTTCAGCTTCGATCTTCTTAGTTAGAAGATGAAGACGAAGTCCTTAATACTTCGATCTTCCCCCTTAAACATTTAGATCTAGGAATTAATGTAATCCCTTCTTCAAATGTTTATAAATAAAAGAAAGAGATTACTTTACGGATTCACCGGTCATCTTCTTAATCTTTTCTTTCTTCTGTTAAAGTTTTTCTTTTCAAAACTTATCCCACTGTTATATGATATCAGAGCCACACAGTTGGTTCTTGATGCTATCGGTGGTTTCGATTGAAAACAGTTTGAGTTATTATCAATAAAACTATTTTTATTTAGTAATTTAATTGTGTTTGTATGCGCACTTGTTCTTCTCCCTTTTAATAAACCTTTCACCCCCAAATGGTATCAGAGCCAAGTTGTATGTTGTTAGTAACTGTTTAGTCAGATCTTTTTAATCAAACTCTTCTTCACTTTTCAAAATCTTCTTCTTCCTCAGTGTTCTGCAGTCACCTTACTTATCTGTAGTCCACCTAGTTCGTGTCTAACCATTGTAAGTCTCTAGGGGTTGAGCAGTGTCGGGTTATAGAACATAGGCATTAGTCTACTTTGGGTACATGTGGTATGTATGAATGAACCTTGAGTGAGATTTTATTTTGAAACAATAAAGATGAGTAGATTATTCAGATCCAGCTCTTCACTTAGTAACAGGTCAGCTTTGCCTCCAGTCCCAGACATAGTAAACCAAGAAGAACATAGTTATGAAAACCTTAATCAAGTTTTACATCATTGGAACATACCTAGAGTATCTCCAAAAGATATTTATCAGTCAAACTTTGCAGATAAATTCAAAACAGACTATAATGTCAAAACAGTTGAAAGAGTTTATGCAATTAACAAGGAATACGAAAATTGTAGTCTTTTATCACCTGAAGTTATTAAAAAACACAGGAAAAAGGGCTACAATTTTATTCATATAGGTCTTGTTCAAGTTGCAGTTAAGCCACTCAACCGAAAAGGAATTAATTCATCAATTTATCTCTGCCTTAGAGATGCTAGATTTTTAAATTATTATCCAAGTATTATTGGTGCCATGGAAGCAAGTTTGCATAATGGACCTATCCATTTCAATTGCTTTCCTGATTTCGCCTTGAGTCTTAGTGATCAAAACTTATTTAAAGCTTTATCATTAAACATTAAAACTGATGGAAAGATTACTCATGATGATTGAGGGATCTCAACTCATTGCTTTAATTTACAGAATTTATTATAAGACAATGAAATCAAACTTAAATGTTCATGCTCTTAATAAGAGTCCAAAAGATCAAACAGTTTTAATTCAAAGTTCAACTAGTGATGCTAATATCCAAATCCCAAGAACAATTCTTTGAAAGGATATTACCTTACCTAGTCAATGGATTTTACCGAATGAATTACCACAATAGCCTGTAGTTAACAATTTGTTAAATATTGAAAACATCCAGCAGTTTTATGATGGAACTGTTAAAATTAGTTTTGAACTTACTAAAACACCAGTTATCATAAAAGACATTTCCAGTTCTTCGGCCCCTTCAGTTATCCACACTAGAAGAGATACTGAAATCCTTAGTAATCTTTCGGTTAGAGATATCAAACTTAAAGATATCCTTAATCAAGGTCAAGTTAGTCATCCTTGCTATACTCAGAATAATACCGTAGAAAATGATGGTTCTTCTTCTTCGGCATCCTCTGTATACCCTACCCAGTCTGATATTAATGCTCCAATTCATAATCAATTAAGAGTCATTAAAAAGAATTTCATTTTAGATTCGGATAACTTAGTAAAAGATTTTAATCAAAATTTAACAAAGAAAAAAGACATCTATTCAGATCTAATCACCCCAATGAAAAGGAAAGAGATAAGATAGTTAATAGATAGAAAAGATTTATTAAAAATAAAGAAATTAATATTACCTTTTATGACTGGTATGAACAATATCAAAGTAAATGTAATGTTATTAGTAAAACTCAATGGATTAAAGAAGACAAGTCTAAAGTATCGTCTAGTCATCCACCTTTAGAGACAGTTCTAATTCCAGTTAAGAACACTTCAGTTATCGCTAGTCCCTTCAAAATACCTGATGGAACTAATGATAATAAAAAAATAATTGAACAATTAAACTTTAATAATCAATATCTAGCAACAGTAGGAAAGCAGCTAGATAGGATTGAAGAAAAATTTGAGGAAAGTATAATTAAGAAACCTCATTCAAAGATTGAACAACCTTTAATCAAATAACCTGAAAATAAATATAATTTAAGTTTACCTAAAGAAGAAAGTGATTGGTCCAATCTATTGAAAAGTTATTTAAAAAACTTAAAATAGAACTCGGTTGAAGTGGAACTATTGCAGTTATCGATCAAGTAGAATCTGAAGTTGATAATGAAAGTTCTTCTGATCACTCTAATCACTCGTCTATTTCAAACCTTAATGAACAGCTAAATAAATTAACTATTAATAACACAAGTATTACCAAAAATTGGTACTCTAGACCAACTCCTCCGGACCTACAGTTCGAAGAGAGAAATCTAGATAAACAGTTTTATGTGTCTTCTAATAAAATTTATGAATGGAATATAGATGGATTTAGTGAACACGAAATTCTTAATAAACTTAATCATATGTCTATGGTAGCCAACAGTTATATTACCAAATTCAACACTTTATCTCAACCGGATATAGTTGAATTATTAGTTAGTGGATTTACTGGTATTCTCAGGTCTTGGTGGGAAAAACATCTCACAGAAGACATTAGAATATCCATAGTTCATGCTATCCAAAGAGATAATGAAGGCAATCCCATCTTCGATGAAGATGCTGGTATTGGTCTTCCTGATGGAGTTAATACCCTAATATTTACTATAATTAAACATTTTGTTGGAACCCCTAGTAATATTTCGGAAAGAATTCATGATCAATTAAGTAATCTTACGTGTCCCACTCTAAGTGATTTCAGATGGTACAAAGATGTATTTACCTCTAGAGTTATGATGAGAAATGACAGTAATAAACCATTTTGGAAAGAGAAATTCATTAATGGTTTACCTTCTTTATTTGCTCAAAAAGTTAGAGAAGAATTAAGTAAAAATTTAGGATATATTGACTATGATAATTTAACTTATGGTGATATTATTAGTTATATTCAAAAAATTGGATTAAAAATGTGTATTGATTTTAAATAGCTAAATAAGCTAGTAAAGATAGAAATAAAGATAAGTACGAGTTAGAAACATTTTGTGAACAGTATGATTTGCCGCCGGTTGCTCCCTCTAGAAGAAAGCACATGCATAAGAATAAACATATTGAGTCACGTAAAAGTCATAAGCGTCATAAGAAAAGGTATAATAAAAGTAATAATAAAGATAATAATCAAGATACTTATTACAATAAACCAAAGTTATCAAAGAAAAAATCATATAAAAAATCAAAGAAATATGATAAAAGTAAAATTGTCTATCACAATTGTGGTCAGAAAGGACATTATAAAAGTGAATGTAGAGTTAAACAAAAATTAGCCCAATTAAATATTTCTACTGAAGATATAGAACAATTATTAGAATTAATGAGAATTGATAATAGCAGTAGCAACAGTAATGAAGAAGCTTCTAAAATCCCAAAATCTTCTAGTAATAACGGATCTAATAATAAATCTGATAGTGAAAATGAAGTCACCATATGTACAGAAAATTGCAATAAAAATTGTTGTAAAAGAATTAATGTAATTACAAAAGAAGAAGAAAGTTCTTTATTAGTAGATTTAATCAGTAAAATTTCAAGTATTCTTCTTTTATTTAGTTTGACCAATGTACATTTACTAAAGTAATTCAATCGTGGGGACGGAAGTGAGAAATGAAAGAAGAAGAACAAGTGCGCATACAAACACAAGTTAATTACTAAATTAAATTATTTTATTGATAATAACTCAAGCTGAATTACAAGATAACTTACAAATTTTATTGAAATTAAGAACATTAGATGAAATGGGGTTGAGTAGGCTTAACAAGCGGTTGAGGCTAAAGATTTATCATGAGAAGGAACTTTGAGTCTTTCTAAGTCTGCCTAAACCAAATGAATTCGATTTCCTTTTATAGAACAAGGAAACTGAACTGTTACAAGATTACTATTACAATAACTGGGGTAAAGTAAAAGTAAGAAACATTTCACTAAAGTAAAAGTACAAGTAAAAACATTTTACTAAAGTAAAAAGAAAAGAAGTTGCTTTCGGTGGAAAAGCAGACGTCTCTTTTGACTAATACGGCTGTGGGGCCAGATGCTTGACTGATTGCTGCTTTTGGTGAAAAAGAAAAGATGCTGCTGACTATGCTGCCAGAGCAGGTATTGGGCTGACTGAGGCTGCCAGAGCAAGTGCTAGATGCTGGGGCAGGTGCTGGCTGACTGAGGCAATGAAGGCGGCTGATCATCATACCCACCTTGATTGATTACTACAGGACTCAAGAAAATGGATCTTGAGCATCCTGGAGATGAATTGTGCCATAGGGATCACAATCACCTACATCTTCAAGATCTTGACTAGATTTTTCTCCTCTAGACTGAGAAGAAGCTTTGTCTGATTCTTCGTGTAACTGGTCAAGTTTAAAATGGATGGCATCATCTAGATGCCTTAACTCAGAAGTGGAAGTAATTGGAAATGTTAGTAACTTTATCTGAATTAGGAGGATCAACTGATTTTTCTTTTGCCTTATCAACTGTTTTAGTGGTTGTTTTACTGGAAGATACAACGGCAGGGGCCGTAGTGACTGAAGGAGTGGTAAATGGAGGAGTCAATAAAGGAGAAGGCGGAAATTCTTTCTAAACTTGGCCAACTATTCTATCAACACCGAATTTATCCCACCATTTAATGAAAAAACGGCGAGAGACATGAGAAATAGGAGAGAGGTAAGTCTGAGCAGTCCTAATACCTATGGACGACGGAGACTGAAATACTTTCACTTCTTGGGTAGCTAAAATGACATATTGCCATTTAAAAATCCAAGGGATTTTATATTTACTACAAAATATAAGGAAGACTGGGATTTCCTCATATTTAGAATGATAATTACTATGATGACAAAAATGTTCTAACTGGGCAAGGAGAGGTTTGGGGAAAATATCATGGCATAAACCATACCTTGTCCACCAAAGGATAAACCATTTGGGGAATTGACTTTTAAACTTGTGGTTGAACTGGAAAAACCACGAATGACTATGATCTTCATTTTGATGAAACATGATTTTATGCCAAGCCTCAATATAATCATAATAGCAATAAGAGCTAGTCTGATTAGAAAGTGACTTGAGATCAGAAGGATGACTACCCCAATCGGACAGATTGAGAACTTTTTTAATATACAACGAATGATAAAGAAGCTTAGATTTATCATCGTTGGCATAGATTGGTTTAATAAAGACTGACTCTATTTCAATAAGGATGTCCCTATAATACACAAGTTATTTATAAGGAGCTAATGGAAGAAAATGCCATCCAGTAGGAAAATACTGGGCAGCCAATTGAATTGGGTCATTTTTGGGTTTCATAGGTAACTCAATATGAAATAAGTGCTGATCAAAGATCTGACGATAATCAGACACTAGGTGACTAGGTTTTGATGAGGTAGCTTGAGATTTGACTAGCAAAAATATCAAATGGTTTGGGCTGACTAGCAAGAACTGAGGAGTAGGGCTTGGGAACTGTACCAAGCACCTGGAATTTATTATGGGTTTGGGTAACTGGATGAGGAACAACAGTTCCTTTTGACTGATTAACTGGGCCGGCAGAGCGGCCATGACCACGAGAAGATGAACCTCCTCGAACACTCATGTTGCTGCAATAGTACCTGTGTTAATGAACTCACGAGTGAGAAAATCTGGAGCTGAGTTGTTACTTCCTTTAATATATTCAATATCAAAATCAAAAATACTTAAAATTGCTTGTCCATCTAGCGAATGAATGCTTAGAGGCGACATTCTCAACATCCTTTTCAAGAATAAATTTTGATGACTTGCAATCTATTCTAACTAGGAATTTTTGGTTTAATAAATCTCTTTGAAATTTTTTAATACATAAAACTAATGATAAAATCTCTTTTTTAATAGTACTGTATTTTAACTGTGTAGGATTCCATGCGCCAGAATGGAAACGAACAATTTGTTCATCAGAAGTAGGAGTTAATTTTTGTTTGAGTATGCCACCGAATCCAATGTCAGAGGCATCAGTTTCAACTATTTTGAAAGCTTGAATCGTTTGAGATGCCAAGGCAGGGCAAAACCTTAACATATTTTTTAACTTGTTGGACGACAGAAGTATGAACGTCAGTCCATGGAGGTGGGTTACTTTGTAAGCGCTGAAAGAGAGGCTTACAAATCTTCTGAGATTCTTGTAAAACTTGCCAATATAATTGAGAGAGCCTAAGAAACCTCTGTAGCTGAGTTTTGTCGGTAATCTTATCTAGGAACCGGTCAGGAGAATTGAATAGCTCTGTCAATTGGCCGCGTGAGTCCATGATAGAGGATTAATCCGAGAAACCTGACTTTAGTCAGAAATAGACTACATTTGGAATGAGAAAGAATAAGACCATTGGTTTTAACTATTTTGAAGAACGAATTCAAATGTTTAATATGTTCTTCAATAGTCTTGGAGAATACAAGGATATTGTCGATGTATACAATAATAAAATGACTGAAAGGATTCAAAATATTATTAAGAATATTCTGAAATTCACTAGTTGCATTTTTAATTCAAAATGACTGAACATTCCATTCGTATTGTCCGAACGGAGTTGTGAATGTAGTTTTGTACCTATCATCGGGATGAATAGAAATTTGCCAGAATCCGGAGTTAAGGTCAAATTTACAAAAGATTGTGGATACACTTAACCTACTAAGGAGATCATCCGTGTTGGGCAAAGGGTACCTAATCCATTCTAGTACTTTGTTTAATGGTTTATAATTAATAACTAACCGAGGGACACCTCTTTCTTTCTCAACTTCGTTATTAACATAGAAAGCTGGGCAAGACCATGGTGACTTACTATGTCTAATTAAACCCTTATTAAGAAGATTATTAATTTTATTTTTACATAACTCTATCTATTCATAACCCATTTGAATAGGCCTAGCTTTGGTGGGAATTAAATGTTCTTTAAATTCCTTAGCATAAGGTAATCTAACTGTGTGCTTTTTTCTATGCCAAAAGGCATTGGGAGAGTCAGAACATAAATTTTTTATTAAATAATCCTTTAGTTCTTTTATTTTTTCTTGAACTCTGTTACTCTTAAGTTGTTCTTCAACTTGTTGATACTTAACTTCTTCTTTGAGGAAATTTAGGTGAGTAACTTTACAATTTAACAGATCCAATGATTTAGAAATTGATTCTTCCTGAATAAATTATAAATCTCTTTCTTTTGGCTTAATTAGGAATTTAAATGTAATTTTCTTTCCTAAATGTTCACAACTTAGACCTTTATTACTAGTGGTAAATGGATATAATAAATATATAAACAGTAAACCTAAAATGATTTTGTCACTAAGATTGCGAACTAAGATAAATGAGGTCTTAAAACACATACTGTCTTGACAAATATGTACATTAGGTAATTTATATTTTATTTCCATTTGACAACCGTTGGCTGAGTCTAATTTTTCACTAGATTTCTTATAATATCTTGTTGGGATAATACCTTCTTGGATACAGTTTAAGTCTGCACCGGTATCAACCAGAGCAGGGAGCTGTACTGAGAAAGTTTTATCGATAACTAAATTAATAGAGATATACCATTTTTGAATAGTAATATCTTTAATTCTTTTAAGTGAGAGACCTTGAATAAAGAGATCAGAATCTTTAGCACCTGATGATTCTGGTTCATCGTAACTTTCATCACTAGAAGAGGAATCATGAACTTGAAGATCTGATTTTTTATCATCAATCTCTTTTCTTAAGTTGGAAATATCTAATTTTAAGTTAGAAATTTCTTTCTTAAGTTAATTTACTTCT
This sequence comes from Panax japonicus, assembly GCA_020205505.1. NCBI lineage: Eukaryota > Viridiplantae > Streptophyta > Magnoliopsida > Apiales > Araliaceae > Panax > Panax japonicus. The sequence goes on from CM035097.1 coordinate 17,898,892, forward strand.
TGATTTAAATCTTTCAAGAGTTTTATTGAGGCTGAAAATAGGTTTTTCTTTGGCTCTAAGAACCTTATCAGTAACTTTCTTATCTTTAGTTAACAAATCTTTTAATTGTTTTAAATACTGAGTTTTTAATTCATGGTCTGTAATTTTACTGATTAAATCTACTAATAAAGAACTTTCTTCTTCTTCTTTTGTAATTACATTAATTCTTTTACAACAATTTTTATTGCAATTTTCTGTACATATGGTGACTTCATTTTCACTATCAGATTCATTATTAGATCCGTTATTACTAGAAGATTCTGGGATTTCAGAAGCTTCTTCATTACTGTTCGTACTGTTATTATCAATTCTCATTAATTCTAATAATTGTTCTATATCTTCAGTAGAAATATTTGATTGGGCTAATTTTTGTTTAACTCTACATTCACTTTTATAATGTCCTTTCTGCCCACAATTGTGACAGACAATTTTACTTTTATAATATTTCTTTGATTTTTTATATGATTTTTTCTTTGATGACTTTGGTTTATTGTAATAAGTATCTTGATTATTATCTTTATTATTACTTTTATTATACCTTTTCTTACGACGCTTATGACTTTTATGTGACACAATATGTTTATTCTTATACATGTGCTGTCTTCTAGAGGGAGCAATTGGCGGCAAACCATACTGTTCAGAAAATGTTCCTAACTTGTATTTAGCTTTATTTCTATCTTTACTAGCTTGTTTAGCTAATTTAAAATCAATACACATTTTTAATCCAATTTTTTGAATATAACTAATAATATCACCATAGGTTAAATTATCATAGTCAATATATCCTAAATTTTTACTTAATTCTTCTCTAACTTTGTGAGCAAATAAAGAAGGTAAACCATTAACGAATTTCTCTTTCCAAAATGGTTTATTACTGTCATTTCTCATCATAACTCTAGAGGTAAATACATCTTTATACCATCTGAAATCACTCAGAGTGGGACACGTAAGATTACTTAATTGATCATGAATTCTTTCCGAAATATTACTAGGGGTTCCAACAAAATGTTTAATTATAGTAAATATTAGGGTATCAACTCCATCAGGAAGACCAATACCAGCATCTTCATCGAAGATGGGATTGCCTTCATTATCTCTTGGGATAGCATGAACTATGGATATTCTAATGTCTTCTGTGAGATGTTTTTCCCACCAAGACCTTAGAATACCAGTAAATCCACTAACTAATAATTCAACTATATCCAGTTGAGATAAAGTGTTGAATTTGGTAATATAACTGTTGGCTACCAGTAGACATATGATTAAGTTTATTAAGAATTTCTTGTTCACTAAATCCATCTATATTCCATTCATAAATTTTATTAGAAGACACAGAAAACTGTTTATCTAGATTTCTCTCTTCGAACTGTAGGTCCGGAGGAGTTGGTCTAGAGTACCAATTTCTTGTAATACTTGTGTTATTAACAGTTATTTTATTTAGCTGTTCATTAAGGTTTGAAATAGACGAATGATTAGAGTGATCAGAAGAACTTTCGTTATCAACTTCAGATTCAACTTGATCGATAACAGCAATAGTTCCACTTGAACCGGGTTCTGTTTTAAGTTTTTTAAATAACTTTTCAATAGATTGGACCAATTCACTTTCTTCTTTAGGTAAACTTAAATTATATATGTTTTTAGGTAATTTGATTAAAGGTTGTTCAATCTATGAATCAGGTTTCTTAATAATACTTTCTTTGAATTTTTCTTCAATCCTATCTAGCTGTTTTCCTACTGTTGCTAGATATTGATTATTAAAGTTTAATTGTTCAATTAATTTTTTATTATCATTAGTTCCATCAGGTATTTTGAAGGGACTAGCGATAACTGAAGTGTTCTTAACTGGAATTAGAACTGTCTCTAAAGGTGGATGACTAGACGATACTTTGGATTTGTCTTCTTTAATCGATTGAGTTTTACTAATAACATTACATTTACTTTGATATTGTTCATACCAGTAATAAAAGGTAATATTAATTTCTTCATTTTTAATAAATCTTTTTTCATCTATTAACTATCTTATCTCTTTCCTTTTCACTAGGGTGATTAGATCTGAATAGATGTATTTTTTTTGTTAAATTTTGAATTAAAATCTTTTACTAAGTTATCCCAATCTAAAATGAATTTCTTTTTAATGACTCTCAATTGATTATGAATTGGAACATTAATATCAGACTGTGAAGGGTATACTGAGGAGGCCGGAGAAGAAGAACCATCATCTTCTAAGGTATCATTCTGAGTATAGAAAGGATGACTAACTTGTCCTTGATTAAGGATACCTTTAAGTTTGATATCTCTAACCGAAGGATTACTAAGGATTTAGTATCTCTTCTAGTGTTGATAACTGAAGGGGCTAAAGAATTGGAAATGTCTTCTATGATAACTGGTGTTTTAGTACGTTCAAAACAAATTTTAATAGTTCCATCAGAAAACTGCTGGATGTTTTCAATATTTAACAAATTGTTAACTACAAGCTGTTGTGGTAATTCATTCGGTAAAGTCCATTGATTAGGTAAGGTAATATCATTCCAAAGAATTGTTCTTGGGATTTGGATATTAGCATCACTAGTTGAACTTTGAATTAAAACAGTTTGATCTTTTGGACTCTTATTAAGAGCATGAACGTTTAAGTTTTATTTCATTGTCTTATAATAAATTCTGTAAATTAAAGCAATGGGTTGAGATCCCTCAATCATCTGAGTAATCTCTCCATCAGTTTTAATGTTTAATGATAAAGCTTTAAATAAGTTTTGATCACTAAGACTCAAGGTGAAATCAGGAAAGCAATTGAAATGGATAGGTCCATTATGCAAACTTGCTTCCATGGCACCAATAATACTTGGATAATAATTTAAAAATCTAGCATCTCTAAGGCAGAGATAGATTGATGAATTAATTCCTTTTCGGTTGAGTGGCTTGACTGCAACTTGAAAAAGACCTATATGAATAAAATTGTAACCCTTTTTCCTGTGTTTTTAATAACTTTAGGTGATAAAAGACTATAATTTTCGTATTCCTTGTTAATTACATAAACTCTTTCAACTGTTTTGACATTATAGTCCGTTTTGAATTTATCTGCAAAGGTTGACTGATAAATATCTTTTGGGGATATTCTAGGTATATTCCAATTATGTAAAACTTGATTAAGGTTTTCATAACTATGTTCTTCTTGGTTTACTATGTCTGGGACTAGAGGCAAAGCTGACCTGTTACTAACTGAAGAGCTGGATCTGAATAATCTACTCATCTTTACTGTTTCAAAATAAAATCTCACTCAAGGTTCATTCATACATACCTTGTTTACCCAAAGTAGACTCATACCTATGTTCTATAACCCGATACTGCTCACACCTTGGAGACTTACAAAGGTTAAACACGAACTAGGTGGACTACAGGTAAGTAAGGTGACTGCAGAACATTGAGGAAGAAGAATATTTTGAAAAGTGAAGAAGAGTTTGATTAAAAAGATCTGACTAAACAGTTACTAACAACATACAACTTGGCTCTGATACCATTTGGGGGCGGAAGTGAGAAATGAAAGAAGAAGAACAAGTGCGCATACAAACACAAGTTAATTACTAAATAAAACTATTTTATTGATAATAACTCAGACTGAATTACAAGATAACTTATAAATTTTTACTGAAATAAGAACATTAGATGAAATGGGGTTAAGTAGGCTTAACAGAAGTTGAGACTTAGAAAGACTCAGAGTTCCTTCTTTGATAAATCTTTAGCCTCAACCGCTATTAAGCCTATTTAATCCACATTTCATCTAATGTTCTTATTTCAGTAAAATTTGTAAGTTATCTTGTAATTCAGTTTGAGTTATTATCAATAAAATAATTTTATTTAGTAATTAACTTGTGTTTGTATGCGCACTTGTTTCTAATATCTTCTGTGAGATGTTTTTCCCACCAAGACCTGAGAATACCAGTAAATGCACTAACTAATAATTCAACTATATCCGGTTGAGATAAAGTGTTAAATTTGGTAATATAACTATTGGCTACCATAGACATATGATTAAGTTTATTAAGAATTTCTTGTTCACTAAATCCATCTATATTCCATTCATAAATTTTATTAGAAGACACATAAAACTGTTTATCTAGATTTCTCTCTTCGAACTGTAGGTCTGGAGGAGTTGGTCTAGAGTATCAATTTCTGGTAATACTTGTGTTATTAACAGTTAATTTATTTAGCTATTCATTAAGGTTTGAAATAGACGAGTGATTAGAGTGATCAGAAGAACTTTCGTTATCAACTTCAGATTCAACTTGATCGATAACAACAATAGTTCCACTTGAACCGGGTTCTGATTTCTTAGATTTTGAATTGCATCTTCCACTTGGCTTTGATTCTTAATAATATTTTGAATCCTTTCAGTCATTTTATTATTGTATACATCAACGATATCCTTGTATTCTCCAAGACTATTGAAGAGCATATTAAACATTTGAATTCGTTCTTCAAAACAGTTAAAACCAATGGTCTTGATTCTTCTCCCTTTTAATTTCTCCTTCCGCCCCCAAATTGTGACGCCCCCAAAATAGGTATACAACACCCATTCTGAGTCTCCAAATACATGGTACATAAAGCAAACTACAACTTCAATAATACAAATGTCGTGTGAAATACTGACAATACATACTGTGAGTTTAAATACAAATATTGTCTTCTAGACAATATCCACACGCAAATAAGTCCTCATTACAATTATTCAAACACTATTTTATAGAAATAGTGAGGACTGCTAAAACATCTTTCTAGAAACCTCACTCCATACCCCAACTCGATCCTGCTATGTTCTCACCTCCTGAGAAGAAAAATCGAACAAAAAGGAAAATGGTGAGCTCAACTAGCCCAGTAAAGAACATTATGACTAAGATAATATACAACAAATTATCGTTAGTCTTCAACAGGGAAAAAAATATGATAAAATATAATCGACAACAAGTTTTAGATCTACAAATACAGCGAAAACAACAATCCATTAGAAGAGTCACATAGAGGATGAATTCTACTATCTTCTAATATTTAAGAGTCCATCATCAATATTTTATCCCTGTAACAACAATAAATATACATCTTTAATCATCTTTGCACTACAGGCCAAAGATATTCATTTATATCACCGGTTGGTCATGTTCATCTCAACACTTGTTCATCTTTGCACTACGGGCCAAAGATATTCATCAGTAATCATTTATCTTTGCACTACAGGCCAAAGATATTCAATAGTATCATCATTTAGGACTGAGGATGATGAAAAATATTTTTTAAAGAAACGAATCCAGTGAAATAAAATGACAAGGATTAAGGATTAAGGATTAAGGATTCGTACTTTAGTTTGTCCAAATTCAAAAATACTCCATAATAAACTAATTATGAGCCAAACTTCAAGAATGAAGATCAAAACATGGTTACAATCAAAGCTAGTAACCATAATAGACATTTTGGACAAAAAGGAGAATTTTCATTTTTCGGTGAATAGTGCCGTATTCGTGAATAGTGCCGTATACGTGAATAGTAACCTCGGCACAAAAAGTTCCAAATTTGATAAAACGTTCACCAATAATTCGACATCATGATATTGAAGAAAATAATATCATTTAAGAAGAAAATAACATCTCTTACCTCAAAATAACCGTATTTCTGACTGAATTTCGAGTATAGTGCTGACAAAACTCGCACCGTATAGCAACACTCAAAGTATACTCACAAGAATATGCTCGATAATATAGAGAGAGAAAGAGAGAAAACTTGTTTCTGGTGTGATTTTCAATTCTAACTTAGCCCTCTATTTATAGAAAAATGCTAGAACGCCAAATGAGACTAAATTAATAAAATATTAATTTTTTTTCATTTCTTTTCTGCGCATACCATTTGAACACTTCAGCCACCAGCCAACCTTGACCCAATTTCCAGCAGCCCACATTTTCAAACAAGAGTGGGTTCCCACCCGAAAATTAATAAAAATCATTTTATTTTCTGAAACTTCAACAATTCATAGAAAATAGACCGTTTATCAGAAAAAATACGAATTTTATGTCCATTCTGCCTGAAATCGAATTCTCTACAACTTTTTAAAAGAAAGGTTTTCCAAATTCCAACAGAAAATATCCGAAATCCACAAATAGATGATTTTTAATTCTTCCAGTCCGACAAAATATTGATAAAACACCTCAGCATTAATTCCTTCAATTATATCCACATAAAATAATATATTCATCAATTATATCCACATCAAATAAATATTTCCTTATCATATGAATCAATAATTAATTATTTTTAAATAATATTATAGAATCACAATTATGACAACCAGGCCGTTCCTAGGAAAGAGGGGGCTTTCCAATAAAGATTTCTCCTTACTGGCGCGCAATTAGATGACCAACCTCTCCTTGACAGAGCTTTCTAGACATTGCCAATAATGCTATCTAATAATATTATTCAAATAATATGAATTTGATCTGATAATGAGAAATACTGTGCAGTGACAATTATTGAAACAATAATAATATAAACTAACAATGCAGCAATTATTGAATTAATATAATAAAATAATGAACAGTAATTACTGTAACAATTATTGAGTAGTGCCTTCTTACGTACAAATCAATAATTCAACAATATTGTGCAATACCGTGTGCTATTGTACAACCACGCGTATTACTATATTTTAACCACCAGGTAACCCAACAGTGTTAACGATAATAATTTACGCCGTTATTTATAAAACTCAATCTTTGTCATTTTCTTTCATCCAACCATTTTCCGTTATGAGGCCCACAAATGACTGCGCCGTCGTACGAATATTACGCGACAGCAAGAATATTCCACCACCAAACAAATATTCCCCGACAAAAAGAATATTTTGTAACCACTTGCTTATTTTGTAAAATTTTTACATTTCACCCATAACCAAATCATTATATCAAATTAACCCTTATTAATTTAGAATAATGAATAAAGGAAAATTCAATTTTATTTATAATAAGTTGGGGTCTTACACAAATGGTATCAAAGCCAAGTTGTATATTGGTAGTAACTGTTTAGTCAGATCTTTTTTATTAAACTCTTCTTCACTTTTCAAAATCTTCTCCTTCCTAAGTGCTCTGCAGTCACCATACTTACATGTAGTCCACCTAGTTCGTGTCTAACCTTTGTAAGTCTCCAGGGTGTGAACAGTGTCGGGTTATAGAACATAGGTATGAGTCTACTTTGGGTAAACAGGGGTATGTATAAATGAACCTTGAGTGAGATTTTATTTTGAAACAGTAAAGATGAGTAGATTATTTAGATCCAGCTCTTGAGTTAGTAACAGGTCAGCTTTACCTCCAATCCCAGACATAGTAAACGAAGAAGAACATAGTTAGGAAAACCTTAATCAAGTTTTACATAATTGGAATATACCTAGAGTATCTCCAAAAGATATTTATCAGTCAACCTTTGCAGATAAATTCAAAACGGACTATAATGTCAAAACAGTTGAAAGAGTTTATGCAATTAACAAGGAATACGAAAAATGTAGTCTTTTATCACCTGAAGTTATTAAAAAAACACAAGAAAAGGGGTTACAGTTTTATTTATATAGGTCTTGTTCAAGTTGCAGTCAAGCCACTCAACCGAAAAGGAATTATTTCATTAATCTATCTCTTGCCTTAGAGATGCTAGATTTTTAAATTACTATCCAAGTATTATGGGTGCCATGGAAGCAAGTTTGCATAATGGACCTATCCATTTCAATTGCTTTCCTAATTTCACCTTGAGTCTTAGTGATCAAAACTTATTTAAAACTTTATCATTAAACACTAAAACTGATGGAGAGATTACTCAGATGATTGAGGGATCTCAACTCATTGCTTTAATTTACAGAATTTATTATAAGACAATGAAATCAAACTTAAACGTTCATACTCTTAATAAGAGTCCAAAAGATCAACAAGTTTTAATTCAAAGTTCAACTAGTGATGCCAAGAAGCTTCTGATATCCCAAAATCTTCTAGTAATAACAGATCTAATAATGAATCTGATAGTGAAAATGAAGTCACCTTATGTACAGAAAATTGCAATAAAAATTATTGTAAAAGAATTAATGTAATTACCAATGAAGAAGAAGAAAGTTCTATATTAGTAGATTTAATCAGTAAAATCACAGACCCTGAAATAAAAACTCAGTATTTAAAACAATTAAAAGATTTGTTAACTAAAGATAAGAAAGTTACTGATAAGGTTCTTAGAGATAAACAAAAACCTATTTTCAGCCTTAATAAAACTCTTGAATGATTTAAGTCTCCGGTAAAAGAAATTACCCTCCCTGAATTAAATCAAGAAGTTAATAAACTTAAGAAAGAAATTTCTAACCTAAAATTAGATATTTCCAACTTAAGAAAAGATATTGATGATATAAAATCAGATCTTCAAGTTCATGATTCCTCTTCTAGTGATGAAAGTCACGATGAACCAGAATCATCAGGTGCTAAGGTGGAAATGAATGGGGATGGTGACTCATCTGAGAAGATGATCAACAACACCTTTCGGCATCCACAGGAGACGAACCAGTCAACGAAGAAGAGGCCAGAGGCATCTTCAAGTCACAGACATGTGATGGCCCATCCATCATCTCAGCTTTTGCTTTCCGTAAAGTAAAAGTCTTTTACTTTAGTAAATATAAAAGTAAAAGTAAAAGAATAAAACTTTGCTTTTACTTAAGTTAACTGTTTTTAACTTTAGTTAAAATTATAGTAAATATTAGGGTATTAACTCTATCAGGAAGACCAATACAAGCATCTTCATGTTTTCAAAATCTTTCAACGAGTAAAATATTTTCTTTTTACTTTAGTAAAATGTTTTTACTTGTACTTTTACTTTAGTGAAATGTTTCTTACTTTTACTTTACCCCAGTTATTGTAATAGTAATCTTGTAACAGTTCATTTTCTTGTTCTATAAAAGGAAATCAAATTTATTTTGTTTAGACAGACTTAGAAAGACTCAGAGTTCCTTCTCTGATAAATCTTTAGCCTCAACCGCTGTTAAGTCTACTTAACCCCATTTCATCTAATGTTCTTATTTCAGTAAAATTTGTAAGTTATCTTGTAATTCAGTTTGAGTTATTATCAATAAAATAATTTTATTTAGTAATTAACTTGTGTTTGTATGCGCACTTGTTCTTCTTCTTTCATTTCTCACTTCCGCCCCCAAATGGTATCAGAGCAAAGTTGTATGTTGTTAGTAACTGTTTAGTCAGATCTTTTTAATCAAACTCTTCATCACTTTTCAAAATCTTCTTCTTCCTCAGTGTTCTGCAGTCACCTTACTTACCTGTAGTCCACCTAGTTCATGTTTAACCTTTGTAAGTCTCTAGGGTGTGAGCAGTGTCGGGTTTTAGAACATAGGTATGAGTCTACTTTGGATAAACAGGGTATGTATGAATGAACCTTGAGTGAGATTTTATTTTGAAACAGTAAAGATGAGTAGATTATTCAGATCCAGCTCTTTAGTTAGTAACAGGTCAGCTTTGCCTCCAGTCCCAAACATAGTAAACCAAGAAGAACATAGTTATGAAAACCTTAATCAAGTTTTACATAATTGGAATATACCTAGTGTATCCCCAAAAGATATTTAGCAGTCAACCTTTGTAGATAAATTCAAAACGGACTATAATATCAAAACAGTTGAAAGAGTTTATGCAATTAACAAGGAATACAAAAATTGTAGTCATTTATCACCTGAAGTTATTAAAAAACACAGGAAAAAGGGTTATAATTTTATTCATATAGGTCTTGTTCAAGTTTCACTCAAGCCACTCAACCGAAAAGGAATTAATTCATTAATCTATCTCTGCCTTAAAGATGCTAGATTTTTAAATTATTATCCAAGTATTATTGGTGCCATGGAAGCAAGTTTGCATAATGGACCTATCCATTTCAATTGCTTTCCTGATTTCACCTTGAGTCTTAGTGATCAAAACTTATTTAAAGCATTATCATTAAACATTAAAACTGATGGAGAGATTACTCAGATGATTGAGGGATCTCAACCCATTGCTTTAATTTACAGAATTTATTATAAGACAATGAAATCAAACTTAAACGTTCATGCTCTTAATTAGAGTCCAAAAGATCAAACAGTTTTAATTCAAAGTTCAACTAGTGATGCTAATATCCAAAATCCCAAGAACAATTCTTTGGAAGGATATTACCTTACCTAATCAATGGACTTTACCGAATGAATTACCACAACAGCCTGTAGTTAACAATTTGTTAAATATTGAAAACATCCAGCAGTTTTCTGATGGAACTGTTAAAATTAGTTTTGAACGTACTAAAACACCAATTATCGTAGAAGAAATTTCCAGTTCTTCAGCCCCTTCAGTTATCCACACTAGAAGAGATACTGAAATCCTTATTAATCCTTCGGTTAGAGATATCAAACTTAAATGTATACTTAATCAAGGACAAGTTAGTCATCCTTGCTATACTCAAAATGATACCGAAGAAGATGATGGTTCTTCTTCTTCGGCATCCTCAGTATACCCTTCACAGTCTGATATTAATGTTCCAATTCATAATCAATTGAGAGTCATTAAAAATAATTTCATTTTAGATTGGGATAACTTAGTAAAAGATTTTAATTCAAAATTTAACAAAGAAAAAAGACATCTATTCAGATCTAATCACCCTAGTGAAAAGGAAAGAGATAAGATAGTTAATAGATGGAAAAGATTTATTAAAAATGAAGAAATTAATATTACCCTTTATGACTGGTATGAACAATATCAAAGTAAAAGTAATGTTATTAGTAAAACTCAATGGATTAAAGAAGATAAATCCAAAGTATCGTCTAGTCATCCACCATTAGAGACAGTTCTAATTCTAGTTAAGAACACTTCAGTTATCGCTAGTCCCTTCAAAATACCTGATGGAACTAATGATAATAAAAAAATGATTGAACAATTAAACTTTAATAATCAATATCTAGAAACAGTAGGAAAACAGCTAGATAGGATTGAAGAAAAATTCGAAGAAAGTATTATTAAGAAACCTGATTCAAAGATTGAACAACCTTTAATCAAATTACCTGAAAATAGATATAATTTAAGTTTACCTAAAGAAGAAAGTGAATTGGTCCAATCTATTAAAAAGTTATTTAAAAAACTTAAAACAGAACCCGGTTCAAGTGGAACTATTGCTGTTATCGATCAAGTTGAATCTGAAGTTGATAACAAAAGTTCTTCTGATCACTCTAATCACTCGTCTATTTCAAACCTTAATGAATAACTAAATAAATTATCTGTTAATAAAACAAGTATAACCAAAAATTGGTACTCTAGACCAACTCCTCCGGACCTACAGTTCGAAGAGAGAAATCTAGATAAACAGTTTTCTGTGTCTTCTAATAAAATTTATGAATGGAATATAGATGGATTTAGTGAACAAGAAATTCTTAATAAACTTAATCATATGTCTATGGTAGCCAACATTTATATTACTAAATTCAACACTTTATCTCAACCAGATATAGTTGAATTATTAGTTAGTTGATTTACTGGTATTCTCAGGTCTTGGTGGGAAAAACATCTCACAGAAGACATTAGAATATCCATAGTTCATGTTATCCAAAGAGATAATGAAGGCAATCTCATCTTCGATGAAGATGTTGGTATTGGTCTTCCTGATGGAGTTAATACCCTAATATTTACTATTATTAAACATTTTGTTGGAACCCCTAGTAATATTTTGGAAAGAATTCATGATCAATTAAGTAATCTTACGTGTCCCACTCTGAGTGATTTCAGATGGTACAAAGATGTATTTACCTCTAGAGTTATGATGAGAAATGACAGTAATAAACTATTTTGGAAAGAGAAATTCGCTAATGGTTTACCTTCTTTATTTGCTCACAAAGTTAGACAAGAATTAAGTAACAATTAAGGATATATTGACTATGATAATTTAACCTATGATGATATTATTAGTTATATTCAAAAAATTGGATTAAAAATGTGTATTGATTTTAAATTAGCTAAACAAGCTAGTAAAGATAGAAATAAAGCTAAATACGAGTTAGGAACATTTTTGTGAACAGTATGGTTTGCCGCCGGTTGCTCCCTCTAGAAGAAAGCACAGGCATAAGAATAAACATATTGAGTCATATAAAAGTCATAATCGTCGTAAGAAAAAGTATAATAAAAGTAATAATAAAGATAATAATCAAGATACTTATTACAATAAACCAAAGTCATCAAAGAAAAAATCATATAAAAAATCAAAGAAATATGATAAAAGTAAAATTGTCTGTCACAATTGTAGGCAGAAAGGACATTATAAAAGTGAATGTAGAGTTAAACAAAAATTAGCCCAATTAAATATTTCTACTGAAGATACAAAACAATTATTAGAATTAATGAGAATTGATAATAACAGTAGCAGCAGTAATGAAGAAGCTTCTGATATCCCAAAATCTTCTAGTAATAACGGATCTAATAATGAATCTGATAGTGAAAATGAAGTCACCATATGTACAAAAAATTTCAATAAAAATTATTGTAAAAGAATTAATGTAATTACAAAAGAAGAAGAAGAAGAAAGTTCTTTATTAGTAGATTTAATCAGTAAAATCACAGACCCTGAATTAAAAACTCAGTATTTAAAACAATTAAAAGATTTGTTAACTAAAGATAAAAAAGTTACTGATAAGGTTCTTAGAGCCAAAGAAAACCTATTTTCAGCCTCAATAAAACTCTTGAAAGATTTAAGGCTCCGGTAAAAGAAATTACCCTCCCTGAATTAAATCAAGAAGTTAATAAACTTAAGAAAGAAATTTCTAACTTAAAATTAGATATTTCCAACTTACGAAAAGAGATTGATGATAAAAAATCAGATCTTCAAGTTCATGATTCCTCTTCTAGTGATGAAAGTCACGATGAACCAGAATCATCAGGTGCTAAAGATTCTGATCTCTTTATTCAAGGTCTCTTACTTAAAAGAATTAAAGATATTACTATTCAAAAATGGTATATCTCTATTAATTTAGTTATCGATAAAACTTTCTCAGTACAGCTCCCTGCTCTGGTTGATACCGGTGCAGACTTAAACTGTATCCAAGAAGGTATTATCCAATCAAGATATTATAAGAAAACTAGTGAAAAATTAAACTCAGCCAACGGTTGTCAAATGGAAATAAAATATAAATTACCTAATGTACATATATTGTCAAGACAGTATGTGTTTTAAGACCTCATTTGTCTTAGTTCGCAATCTTACTGACAAAATTATTTTTGATTTACCGTTTATATATTTATTATATCCATTTACCACTAGTAATAAAGGTCTAAATTGTGAACATTTAGGAAAGAAAATTATATTTAAATTCCTAATTAAGCCAAAAGAAAGAGATTTATAATTTATTCAGGAAGAATCAATTTCTAAATCATTGAATCTGTTAAATTGTAAAGTTACTCACCTAAATTTCCTCAAAGAAGAAGTTAGGTATCAACAAGTTGAAGAACAACTTAAGAGTAACAGAGTTCAAGAAAAAAAATAAAAGAATTAAAGGATTATTTAATAAAAAATTTATGTTCTGACTCTCCCAATGCCTTTTGGCATAGGAAAAAGCACACAGTTAGATTACCTTATGCTAAGGAATTTAAAGAACATTTAATTTCCACCAAAGCTAGGCCTAGGTGTATACTCTTATACCCTTAATCCTGAATAATTCACTAAAAGAAATTTTAAATCCTCAAAATTCCTTTCTGAAAGCATCAAACACATACACTTATTTTCTGTCTAGGTGTATTATTTGACCTTAAATCAATCATTTAAGATTTTAATAAATTTTCTAAATTCTCGGGTTGTCACAGGTCTTGCCCAGCCTTCTATGTTAATAACGAAGCTGAGAAAGAAAGAGGTGTCCCTCGGTTAGTTATTAAATATAAACCATATACTCTTAATTTAAGTTTACCTAAAGAAGAAAGTGAATTGGTCCAATCTATTAAAAAGTTATTTAAAAAACTTAAAACAGAACCCGGTTCAAGTGGAACTATTGCTGTTATCGATCAAGTTGAATCTGAAGTTGATAACAAAAGTTCTTCTGATCACTCTAATCACTCGTCTATTTCAAACCTTAATGAATAGCTAAATAAATTATCTATTAATAAAACAAGTATAACCAAAAATTGGTACTCTAGACCAACTCCTCCGGACCTACAGTTCGAAGAGAGAAATCTAGATAAACAGTTTTCTGTGTCTTCTAATAAAATTTATGAATGGAATATAGATGGATTTAGTGAACAAGAAATTCTTAATAAACTTAATCATATGTCTATGGTAGCCAACAGTTATATTACTAAATTCAACACTTTATCTCAACCAGATATAGTTGAATTATTAGTTAGTTGATTTACTGGTATTCTCAGGTCTTGGTGGGAAAAACATCTCACAGAAGACATTAGAATATCCATAGTTCATGTTATCCAAAGAGATAATGAAGGCAATCTCATCTTCGATGAAGATGTTGGTATTGGTCTTCCTGATGGAGTTAATACCCTAATATTTACTATTATTAAACATTTTGTTGGAACCCCTAGTAATATTTTGGAAAGAATTCATGATCAATTAAGTAATCTTACGTGTCCCACTCTGAGTGATTTCAGATGGTACAAAGATGTATTTACCTCTAGAGTTATGATGAGAAATGACAGTAATAAACTATTTTGGAAAGAGAAATTCGCTAATGGTTTACCTTCTTTATTTGCTCACAAAGTTAGACAAGAATTAAGTAACAATTAAGGATATATTGACTATGATAATTTAACCTATGATGATATTATTAGTTATATTCAAAAAATTGGATTAAAAATGTGTATTGATTTTAAATTAGCTAAACAAGCTAGTAAAGATAGAAATAAAGCTAAATACGAGTTAGGAACATTTTTGTGAACAGTATGGTTTGCCGCCGGTTGCTCCCTCTAGAAGAAAGCACAGGCATAAGAATAAACATATTGAGTCATATAAAAGTCATAATCGTCGTAAGAAAAAGTATAATAAAAGTAATAATAAAGATAATAATCAAGATACTTATTACAATAAACCAAAGTCATCAAAGAAAAAATCATATAAAAAATCAAAGAAATATGATAAAAGTAAAATTGTCTGTCACAATTGTAGGCAGAAAGGACATTATAAAAGTGAATGTAGAGTTAAACAAAAATTAGCCCAATTAAAAATTTCTACTGAAGATACAAAACAATTATTAGAATTAATGAGAATTGATAATAACAGTAGCAGCAGTAATGAAGAAGCTTCTGATATCCCAGAATCTTCTAGTAATAACGGATCTAATAATGAATCTGATAGTGAAAATGAAGTCACCATATGTACAAAAAATTTCAATAAAAATTATTGTAAAAGAATTAATGTAATTACAAAAGAAGAAGAAGAAAGTTCTTTATTAGTAGATTTAAACAGTAAAATCACAGACCCTGAATTAAAAACTCAGTATTTAAAATAATTAAAAGATTTGTTAACTAAAGATAAGAAAGTTACTGATAAGGTTCTTAGAGCCAAAGAAAAACCTATTTTCATCCTCAATAAAACTCTTGAAAGATTTAAGGCTCCGGTAAAAGAAATTACCCTCCCTGAATTAAATCAAGAAGTTAATAAACTTAAGAAAGAAACTTCTAACTTAAAATTAGATATTTCCAACTTAAGAAAAGAGATTGATGATAAAAAATCAGATCTTTAAGTTCATGATTCCTCTTCTAGTGCTGAAAGTCACGATGAACCAGAATCATCAGGTGCTAAAGATTCTGATCTCTTTATTCAAGGTCTCTCACTTAAAAGAATTAAAGATATTACTATTCAAAAATGGTATATCTCTATTAATTTAGTTATCGATAAAACTTTCCCAGTACAGCTCCCTGCTCTGGTTGATACCGGTGCAGACTTAAACTGTATCCAAGAAGGTATTATCCCAACAAGATATTATAAGAAAACTAGTGAAAAATTAAGCTCAGCCAATGGTAGTCAAATGGAAATAAAATATAAATTACCTAATGTACATATTTGTCAAGACAGTATGTGTTTTAAGACCTCATTTGTCTTAGTTCGCAATCTTACTAACAAAATCATTTTAAGTTTACCGTTTATAAATTTATTATATCCATTTACCACTAGTAATAATGGTCTAAGTTGTGAACATTTAGGAAAGAAAATTACATTTAAATTCCTAATTAAGCCAAAAGAAAGAGACTTAAAATTTATTCAGGAAGAATCAATTTCTAAATCATTGAATCTGTTAAATTTTAAAGTTACTCACCTAAATTTACTCAAAGAAGAAGTTAGGTATCAACAAGTTGAAGAACAACTTAAGAGTAACAGAGTTCAAGAAAAAATAAAAGAATTAAAGGATTATTTAATAAAAAATTTATGTTCTAACTCTCCCAATGCCTTTTGTCATAGGAAAAAGCACACAGTTAGATTACATTATGCTAAAGAATTTAAAGAACATTTAATTTCCACCAAAGCTAGGCCTATTCAAATGAGTCATGAACAGATGGAGTTATGTAAAAATGAAATTAATAATATTCTTAATAAGGGTTTAATTAGACATAGTAAGTCTCCATGGTCTTGTAGCGCCCCCGGAAAATTCTTGGCAGTTTACTTTTGCACTTTGACAGTTTTGGAGACCTTTACTAAATCTTAAATAAAATGATATCTATAACTCCGATTAATGATCCGTCAATTTTGTTGGATTCGTATCTTTCCGAACTACAGTTTTCATCTATAATAATCCATATTTGGATATGTTAAGCTCCTGGAAATTAGCCCAGAAGTGGCTGTTACAAACTGTTATTTTAACAGTTTTTATTTGCTTTGTGTAGTTTGGGAGAAATCCCATAACTTGCTCATTTTTCAACCTAATTGAGTAATTCCAAAGGGATTTTACCCTTAACACATATATCTATCTCCACAAATTGACCAAACTCAAAAATTCAAAGTAGAATGAGAGATAAGCTCATTTCCATATCGCGCTTGGTTTCTCCAAAAATTTTGTTTTCGCAGTTTTGATTATGCTTCTTCCGAACGTCATAACTACTTCATCCGGAGTCCGAATTAGTCCGTTCCGGAGTCTATGGAAAGCTTAAACAGTGTACTACAACATATCAAAAGTCCAGAATTTTTAGAGCATCTTAACAAATCCGGAATTTTCTGTTTTGGAGCAGCAGTTACCAATTCATTTAAAAAAAACTGTTTTGGTTCTTCTTCTTTGTTCAAGCTCATGAACCATACAAATGGCAAGATCTAACCATAAAATATCATATATCATGTAGACCTACCCTCATATGATTCAAAATCATAAGTTCAACACTTGGTCAAAAACAACCAAAATGAAATAAACTAATTTATGATTAGGGTTTATACATTTACTTACCATGTTCTCCTTCTTCTTCTTCATAGCTTGATTATGGAGCTTTGATGTCTCACCAAAAACTCTCCCTTCTCTTCTCTTCTCTTCTCTCTTTCTCTCTCTCTCTCTCTCTCTTTAATCTAACAAATCTTGAATTGGTATAATACATTGGATGCTCAAATGGATGTTATAATTGAATGCTATAAGTCACACACTAGATTATAAATATTCCCCACTCAATAATTTGCTAGATTTTGCAAGATAACATAGGATTCTTTAGCAATTATTCACCAAAATGGGACAAAAAGGGTAAAATGGATATTTCCACATTAATAGTTAATTTCTTTTTAATTCTTATTTATCATACCAAATGTCCAATATGTCCCTCCTTATTTGGGCTTAAATTTGGGCCACCATTTCCATCTTTTGGGCAATCAATAAATAATATATTGGACTTAAAATTTAATTCTTTGGGCCATGTAAATTAACATAGTCCAATACTATTAATTCTTTTCCAACCCAAATCATTTAATTAGGATTTTTATTTCTTAAATCCTTACTCATGCACATTTATTTCTTTAACCCAATTAGACTTGCTAAAATTAGGTTATAAAATTAATTAACTGAGATGTATAAAATAAATCTCTTAGAGTTAGTATATATCTAAATACTATTATTTCCCCCAACGCATAACTCTTAAGTTATTCAATCATTCATTCTTAATATATAATTAGGATTACATTAGTTTATTTTATTGGTTTATATAATAAACAAACAAACACATAATATTCATATTCATTACACACATAACTTTTAATCCCTTGGGGTTTTATACAAAACATTAGGATTTTTAATTTAACAATTAGGGTTATCCCTAATATATAATCAAAAATACTTAAGTCATTATATTTAGCTTTTGACTTCCCAAATTAGGGTTTCAAATATCAAATTAGGGTTTCAGATTCCCGGTACTGAAATTATGGTTTTCAGAACCGATTTCTAGGGTTTCTTATAAATCGTAAAAATTTTATAACTGAACATGGACGTTCTTAATATATACGATTAGGATTTGACACATGTTTAATTTATTTGGTCAATCCTTGACCCTTAACCACATTCTGCACACATAATACCGTAATCACAGAACATATACTCTTATACCCTTAATCCTGAATAATTCACTAAAAGAAATTTTAAATCCTCAAAATTCCTTTCTGAAAGCATCAAACACATACACTTATTTTCTGTCTAGGTGTATTATTTGACCTTAAATCAATCATTTAAGATTTTAATAAATTTTCTAAATTCTCGGGTTGTCACAGGTCTTGCCCAGCCTTCTATGTTAATAACGAAGCTGAGAAAGAAAGAGGTGTCCCTCGGTTAGTTATTAAATATAAACCATTAAACAAAATACTAGAATGGATTAGGTACCCTTTGCCCAACAAGGATGATCTCCTTAGTAGGTTAAGTGTATCCACAATCATTAGTAAATTTGACCTTAGGTCCGGCTTCTGGTAAATTGCTATTCATCCCGATGATAGGTACAAAACTGCATTCACCACTCCGTTCGGACACTACGAATGGAATGTTCAGTAATTTGGACTTAAAAATGAACCCAGTGAATTTTAGAATATTCTTAATAATATTCTGAATCCTTTCAGTCATTTTATTATTGTATACATCGACGATATCCTTGTATTCTCCATGACTATTGAAGAGCATATTAAACATTTGAATTCGTTCTTCAAAACAGTTAAAACCAATGGTCTTGTTCTTTCTCCTTCAAAATGTAGTCTGTTTCTGACTAAAGTCAGGTTTCTCGTATTAATCCTCTATCATGGACTCACGCGGTGAATTGACAGAGCAATTCAATTCGTCGACCGGTTCCCAGATAAGATTACCGACAAAACTCACCTATATCCGGTTGAGATAAAGTGTTGAATTTGGTAATATAACTGTTGGCTAGCATAGACATATGATTAAGTTTATTAAGAATTTTTTGTTCACTAAATCCATCTATATTCCATTCATAAATTTTATTAGAAGACACAGAAAACTGTTTATCAAGATTTCTCTCTTCGAACTGTATGTCCGGAGGAGTTAGTCTAGAGTACCAATTTCTAGTAATACTTGTGTTATTAACAGTTAATTTATTTAGCTGTTCATTAAGGTTTGAAATAGACGAGTGACTAGAGTGATCAGAAGAACTTTTGTTATCAACTTCAGATTCAACTTGATCGATAACAGCAATAGTTCCACTTGAACCGGGTTCTGTTTTAAGTTTTTTAAATAACTTTTCAATAGATTGGACCAATTTACTTTCTTCTTTAGGTAAACTTAAATTATATTTTTTTTCAGGTAATTTTATAAAAGGTTGTTCAATCTTTGAATCAGGTTTCTTAATAATACTTTCTTCGAATTTTTCTTCAATCCTATCTAGCTGTTTTCCTACTGTTGCTAGATATTGATTATTAAAGTTTAATTGTTCAATTATTTTTTATTATCATTAGTTCCATAAGGTATTTTGAAGGGACTAGAGATAACTGAAGTGTTCTTAACTGGAATTAGAACTGTCTCTAAAGGTGGATGACTAGACGATACTTTGGATTTGTCTTCTTTAATCCATTGAGTTTTACTAATAACATTATATTTACTTTGATATTTTTCATACCAGTCATAAAAGGTAATATTAATTTCTTCATTTTTAATAAATCTTTTCCATCTATTAATTATCTTATCTCTTTCCTTTTCACTAGGGTGATTAGATCTGAATTAATGTCTTTTTTCTTTGTTAAATTTTGAATTAAAATCTTTTACTAAGTTATCCCAATCTAAAATGAAATTCTTTTTAATGACTCTTAATTGATTATGAATTGGAGCATTAATATCAGACTGTGTAGGGTATACTGAGGATGCCGGAGAACAAGAACCATCATCTTCTGCGGTATCATTCTGAGTATAGCAAGGATGACTAACTTGTCCTTGATTAAGGATACCTTTAAGTTTGATATCTCTAACCGAAGGATTACTAAGGATTTCAGTATCTCTTCTAGTGTGGATAATTGAAGGGGCTGAAGAACTGGAAATGTCTTCTATGATAACTGGTGTTTTAGTACGTTCAGAACTAATTTTAACAGTTTTATCAGAAAATTGCAGAATGTTTTCAATATTTAACAAATTGTTAACTACAGGCTGTTGTGGTAATTCATTCGGTAAAGTCCATTGATTAGGTAAGGTAATATCCTTCCAAAGAATTGTTCTTGGGATTTGGATATTAGCATCACTAGTTGAACTTTGAATTAAAACTATTTGATCTTTTGGACTCTTATTAAGAGCATGATTGTTTAAGTTTGATTTCATTGTCTTAAAATAAATTCTATAAATTAAAGCAATGGGTTGAGATCCCTCAATCATCTGAGTAATCTCTCCATCATTTTTAATGTTTAATGATAAAGCTTTAAATAAGTTTTGATCATTAAGACTCAAGGTGAAATCAGGAAAGCAATTGAAATGAATAGATCCATTATACAAACTTGCTTCCATGGCACCAATAATACTTGGATAATAATCTAAAAATCTAGCATCTCTAAGGCAGAGATAGATTGATGAATTAATTCCTTTTTGGTTGAGTGGCTTGACTGCAACTTGAACAAGACCTATATGAATAAAATTGTAACCCATTTTCCTGTGTTTTTAATAACTTTAGGTGATAAAAGACTACAATTTTTGTATTCCTTGTTAATTGCATAAACTCTTTCAACTGTTTTGACATTATAGTCTGTTTTGAATTTATTTGTAAAGGTTGACTGATAAATATATTTTGGGGATACTCTAGGTAAATTCCAGTTATGTAAAACTTGATTGAGGTTTTCATAACTATGTTCTTCTTGGTTTACTATGTCTAAGACTGGAGGCAAAGCTGACCTGTTACTAACTAAAGAGTTGGATCTGAATAATCTACTCATCTTTACTGTTTTAAAATAAAATCTCACTGAAGGTTCATTCATATATACCTCATTTACCCAAAGTAGACTCATACCTATGTTCTATAACTCGACACTGCTCACACACTGGAGACTTACAAAGGTAAAACACGAACTAGGTGGACTACAGGTTAGTAAGGTGACTGAAGAAGACTGTGGAAGAAGAAGATTTTGAAAAGTGAAGAAGAATTTGATTAAAAAGATCTGACTAAACAGTTACTAACAACATACAACTTGGCTCTGATACCATTTGGGGGCGGAAGGAAGGGAGATGAAAGAAGAAGAACCAGTGCGTATACAAACACAAGTTAATTACTAAATAAAATTATTTTATTGATAATAACTCAAACTGAATTACAAGATAACTTACAATACTGAAAAATAATTTACCATTGATAGTGACATTAAATTTTACTGATTATTTTATTAAAGCAGTAAACGCTCCAGACCGAAGTCTAGGCTCATCGAAGTCTGAAGCGTTTACTACTTTAATATATATATATATATATATATATATATATACATTTATATATATTAACTGTTTGTTGGACTTTGTTCGATGAGCCTGGATTTTACATCTGGAGCGTTTACTACTTTAATATATATATACATTTATATATATTAACTGTGTGTTGGACTTTGTTCGATGAGCCTGGATTTTACATTCGGAGCATTTACTTGCTTTTATATATATATATATATATATATATATATATATATATATATATATATATATATATATATATATATATATATATATATATATATATTCGTCCCACCTAGAGTTTACTTTGTGGTGGTTGATCGCTTTTACAGCTTTCTTTACGTTTGGTCCTGCCTGGAGTTCACTTCGTGGCAGTTGATTTCTTTGTACAGCTTTATTTTTCATTTTGTCCCGCCTGGAGTTTCCTCTGTGGTGGTTGATAGCTTTACAACTTTATTTATATTTTGTCCCACCTGGAGTTTCCTCCGTGCTGGTTGATAGCTTTTATAGCTTTATTTACATTTCTGATCCCCCATATAGGTGCTTCGTGGTTGGTGATCATGTCTGTAAATATATATTTACAACTTTTATATATATACCTGCTTATTTCTTTCATACAAATTGCAGTATCATGTGCGCCTAGGAATCATGTGACCACAAATTCAGCCTATTGGATCTAGATTCTGTTCCCATGATGGACATTTTCAGCTGTAAGCAGCTTGTAAATTATTTTGCGGTGTCTGAATTTCCTCAGATGGTTTCCATACCCACAAGGAAGTCGGCATTATTTTGTATATTATTTTCGAACGGATGCCTCGCATCTGTAAAATAAAATCAATCCAACCAAACACTTAATAAAATGGAAGTGTAAAAGGTCTCAATTACTATTGAGCATCAGGGTTCTAAAAACCTTTTTTTTATAAAACATCATTGCTATATCTTGCTAAAAACTGAATTTTTACATAAATTAAAACCCTGTGTATATAGGTACGAACGAGGCCTCGCACTTCTTCTAAATAATAGCACATTGACCCACACACACACACATTCAGATAATAGTTTCTTGAAAAGAGGCGGTCACCGTGGTAACACGGATGTCGGGGGTGCCTAACACCTTCCCTCGCATAACCAAGTCCCCGGACCCTAATGATTCTCGGTTTCACTGACCCGTTTAGCAGTGTCACATCACTGGGTCATTGTGCAAACCTTTTCTCGGTTGTGTTGGTACAACCATTTAAAAAACCAACTGGCGACTCTTAACAGTCCATCGTCGACATTATACAT
Source organism: Panax japonicus (assembly GCA_020205505.1). Lineage (NCBI taxonomy): Eukaryota > Viridiplantae > Streptophyta > Magnoliopsida > Apiales > Araliaceae > Panax > Panax japonicus. The sequence continues at coordinate 17,922,098 of CM035097.1, forward strand.
GTCGGACCTTTTTCACTTGTTTTTTCAAACAAATCTCACCTAAAATGAGAACACCAAAGAACAAGTAACGGAAAGGGACAATTAAAAATCCCGACGTCGACAGGTGGAGACTCTCTTGGGGACCCCAGTAAGAGGACTTAAGCCGCTATTACAATCTTTTCAAAGCTATTATCTGCTTGTGTGTTGATGTTGCATTTACATTTATGATGAATGTGTACGAATGCATTTACTTATTGCACTTGGTGCTTCACACCATATCTGCTTGTGATATTAGTGATTCACACATGTCATCATCTCCATATGGTGAGACGCGATGTATATGAATGTATGTTGTGTGGTCCCTCCACCAGGAGGCTATCCCGTCGGTGTTTGATTACTGGACTCGTGGGAAGACTAATTCCCCGAGGCTCAGGAAAGGCACCACCCAAATTTGCTCCAGTTGAAAGACCAGATTAACTTCCCGTTGTGTAAATTGTGATGATTTGGGAACCTTCATGCCAAAAAGTCGCGAGAGTAACCTAAGATAGGTCATCCTCTGATAAACCCAAAACGGAGGAAAGTCTCTTCATGCTCTCTCATTTCAATTACTTGTAAACACAATTACTTGTAATTACATTCCATATATATCTCCATGTAATGAGAAATATGAAGAAATGTGTATACATACATAACATATTATCCTGTATTACCAAACAGCTGACATCCGTTTTGCAGGATAAAATTCCTAAAAAAGACACATCACATAGCATGTTATTATACACACATTCCCTAAAGACTAAACTATGCAAGTCTTTCGCAGTGAACCAATTGGACCTACTACCCGGTCAAAATCCAAAAAGGCTGCAGGCCTACAGTCAATCATGTCATCATCTGACCAGACTGACCTTAATCCAGTTTCTCGCAAAAAATTTGAAGGATTAAGCAAACAAATTACATATTTGACTGTTCTACTCAAAGAACTACACTAGTCTACTCAGGGTCAAAAAATACCCGTACATGTTGAATCCTCTACACAAGGAGGAAACCAGGTCATTACAATACCTGAACTGCAATTGGATACGACCAACAAACTCATGATGCCACCCATCTCATAGGAGATCCAGACACTGGTGATATCAAAAAGAAAGTCCTCCAAATGGAAGAGACCCTTCGTGTTATCAAAGGAATTGGAACACACGGGAGTGTTTCATATGCTGATCTTTGCATTTTTCCTGGTGTTCATTATCCAAAAAAGTTTAAGACTCTTGACTTTGAAAAATTTGATGGATTGAGAGATCCTTACACACATTTAGAGGTGTTTATTGGAGAACTTAGATCTTATGCAGAGGACGAAAAGCTCAGAATGCAGCTGTTCCAAAAGAGTCTAACTGGAGAAGCCCGTTCGTGGTACACAAGATAAGATAACTCAAAGATCCATAGTTGGAAAGAACTAGCACATGCTTTCCTCACTCAATACAGCTTTCAGTCTCAGATGGCTCCTGATCGGTATCAAATTACCAAGATCAAGAAACAGTCTAACGAGTCTTTAAGAGAGTATGCTCAACGGTGGAGACGCCTGGCTGCCCAAGTTATTCCTTTCATGACGGAATCAGAGATGGTCATAACTTTCATAGACATACAAGAAGAGCCTTTCTATGAAAGAGTTTTAGCCGATATCGACAAACCATTTTCTGAAATGGTCAAGCATGGGGAGATGGTTGAGATGGGATTGAAGTCCTGAAAAATTCAAGACCTAGCTGCCCTTAAAGCTGTTGTTGATCAAATCCAATCCAGAAATTATGGAAACAACCACCGGAGGGTCCATAAAAAGAAAGAGGAAGATGTTTCCCTGATACTACAGGGTCAAAAAGGCAATCAGAACATACCTATTCAAAGGAGAAACTACACTCCCTTTCAAGCACAATCTTCGAACCCTCCAATACCAAAAGGTAGAGAAGTCAAATGCCCTCGAGTGTTCACACCCCTAGAGGACACACTCGAGAATATTCTAACTCTTCTGACAGCACATAATAAAATTACTCATCTTCTTCCACTAGCCAGCCCTAATGGACGGGGTTTCAATGCTGCTCAAAAATGTGCATATCATGCCGGGGCACCTGGACATGATACTCAGGATTATTGGGCCTTGAAACACAAGATCCAAGACCTGATAGACAACGGTGAGATCGTGGTTACCAAACCAGATCAGCCTCACGTTCAAGACAACCCTCTTCCTCAACACAAAGAAGAACAGGTCAACATGATCAATTGGAGCAATGGACAGAATTCCAATTTCAACTGTGAATCCTCCCAGACCCTCAAAGACAGTGTTGACAAATGGGATTATACCATATTCCAGTTCATAATGGAATGAAAGATGAAAGCTCTATGCAAGCAAATTGAGCAATTGGTAGAACTGGTGACTTATCAACATCAAGTGACATGCCAGTTAGTCAGCCAGGAGCATGCCAGTCTCCTACCTCTTGTCATGAATATTCCCTCGTCAGTTTCAAAAAATGAAATGCTAAAAGACAAAGTGACAAAGAGAGAAAATGCCAAAGCCCGTCAGGATTTTGCCAACAAAAGGGAATTCACATATCTGGGCCAACCTATGGAGGAAATTTTCCAAATGTTAATAAATGAAGGAAGGATAAGTTCCCTTCTACCTCCAATTAACCCCTATCCAGGACGGTACAATTCTGATGGAGTATGTCAATATCACTCCCATTCTCGCGGTCACAGCACAGAAGAATGCTGGGCACTCCGCCACCTCATCCAAAATCTAATTGACAGTGGTGTCCTGAACCTAGTGGATGATGATACCGTGTTACGTGCAAGTGAGAATACGTGTCCTACTAAGTTGAAGAGTTTGGTAGCAGTCATATCCACTGAGACTGATGGGGCTAATAAATTACTCATAATGCCAACAATTCAACTCAAGGGAAGCAACAATCCTTTGAAAGTGGCCGCTCCCATGCCAATCAACTTGCCATACAGAGCACAATATCCTATTGTTAGCTTGCGCAAGGTTTCATGGAATTATGGAGAAGGTGATGGATCCACCTCACATACAATTGCTATAGTGTCGAAGGAAAATCCACTGTATCTTCCCCAACGGGTGATGAAGTCTACCATCAAATCAAAGGGGAAAATATCCATGGAGAAGATTGAAAAATTCCTCCGCACTATGGGTCATAACAAAGCCAATGTGGTTTTAAACTTAAGAGAAGCTCCACATCAAATGTCAATTTTGGACTTGGTCCTAACTTCTGAGGATCACCGGACAATCTTGCTGAAGGTTTTAGAAGAAGCCTATCTACCAACATCAGTTGATACGGAAAAATTTCAACATCTGGTTGATCACATTTTCAACAACAATGTGATATCTTTCATTGATGATGACATACCGCCCGAGGGGACTGGTCATTGCAAACTGTTGCACATTACGGTTGATGAGTGAGTTTTATACACATGAATTGGATACATTCGGGCTTAATTTATTGTTGTTCTCGAGTCTTTTAGGATGTTTTTATGTGTTTGTGTCTATTCATGCATGTTTTATATTGTTCTGTAGGAATTGGAACAAAAGTTACTTGGATCGATGTTTGGGGTGGCTAGATTCGCGTTTTCGGCTTGCCATTTACACAGCAGTCACTTCAGAGCCAATTTGACTATATCTCTGGATATTATTTCGCAAAACTTCAAGAATGAAAGTTGTAGATCTACTCTTCCTCTTTCCAGAACATCTTGAATCATCTAAATCGGATTTCGGACGAAGACGTTATGACCATTTTCCCAAAGGACATCGGAGCAGAAAATGTTGGAAAAAGCAGCAAGCGCCTAGGCGCTCCAGTCAAGGCTAAATCAAGCGCCTAGGCGCTCCAAGTCAGTAACCATTCATCTGACCAAACGCCTAGGCAGTTCAGCCAAGGCCAAATCAAGCGCCTAGGCGCTAGGAAGCAGAGTTTGAGCTGGGGAAAGGCTTGGTGCGGGCCTGGACGCGTTTTGGTCGAATTTTGATACCTTATTGACTTCAAATTGGATTGGGTTTGTTCCTAAGTTAAAAATTAGACTTGTAACCTATAAATACATGATGTAAGGCATAAAATAAGAGGAGATTACATAGCTTAGCTTAGGAGATTACATAGCTTAGCTTAGGGGATTACATAGATTAAACTAGATTAAACACTCCTTTAGATTAGAACATAACCCTAGTTCTAATTAGATTTGGAGATTGAAGCAACTTGGAGACCATTGAAGATTTGAAGTAGGAGCAAGGAGGGAGCGTCAAGTCTACTGACAATAGATTATTTCTTCTCATCTTCTTCTATCTTTATCTTTTAATGATTATTCAATTGTGGATTCTTAGTTTAAATTCAATAATCATGAACTAATTCTTTGTTTGAGATTACAATAGATCTTATTGTGTAGTTTATTTTAATATGCTTCATTATCATCTAGTATTTTCTATTGTGAGGATTGTCTATTATGATTTGGAATTAATTGTTTAATTGATTGGCCATCAATTACCGTGATAATCTATATGAACTCGAGAGATGAAGTATAGATTTAGATCTAATCATGATAGCATGTGTTCAGGATTTTGTTAGTAGCTTAAACTTGATGAGTGTTAAGGTAGAGATATGCTTGACGCCACATGTAATCTTATAGAGAACTTGTTCTTCAACTTTCTTCAATTGTAATTCACATAGAGATATAGTGGGTTAGTTGGTTAAGGTGTTTAACGAATTTCTATCTTAATTGTGGATTGACGTTAATATGGTATTAGTGCATCGAGAGGTGGTTAATACTACTTTCGTGTTCTTGATTAACAATTCGGGATAGAGAATAATTGATGAGAAGTGTGTTAACCTAAATGAAGAAATAAGTGAAGTTGTGATCTTAAATCTCCATAATCTGATTTTTAATTAGTGATAATTAGAATTAGTTTAGTTAAATATTTTAATTTATTACATTAAATTCATTTGTTTAAATAAGATTGAGTTGGTTACGGGTTAGTACTAGGTGATTTTTATTAAATAATTCTCTGTGGGAACGATACTCGACTTATCACTTTATTACTTGTTGACCACGTATACTTTCGTGTTGTGCGTATATAGATTTTAGCCAACAAGTTTTTGGCGCCGTTGCCGGGGAATTAGTTTAATACAGTTTTACCAATATTAGCTTCAATCAAATTAGTCTTAATTTAAACATTTTTATTTTTATTTTTAATTCTCTTCCTATATATCTCTCTTTTCAGGTACCATGGATGACTTTGCGTATCAATGGCCATACACGAACATGACTCAACCAAAGGAAGCGGAGATTGACAGACTCGGGACTCTCTCCGCAATGTCAGCACAAATTGAAGAACTTTCGAGGAAGTTGGACGTTATCGCAGCCCAACAGAGTCGAAGGATGGCAGTTACCTGTGGCTATTGTGCTGGCAATCACCCGAGTAATCAATGCACCATCAATCTTGGGCCGGTACAATATGGTGGTAACTACCTCAATCAGTATGTATATGATAATTATCATCAAGTTTGGGGGTATCACCCGGATTCTTCAGGGAGCTACAACTATCAAGACCAATACTCTGCTCCAAATCCAACATATCCATCAAATTTCTCAAATCCACCTCCAATGCAACAAGAAGACAATTCAGATTTCAAGGAATTTATGTTAAGGATTATAGCAGAAAAAGAAGAGATGATAATGAGTCAGGAGTTATCAACCCTAAATTTTAATAATCGAATGGAACAACTCCTCACTACCTCAACCAATGGTCCTCAATACATGGCTTCCGAGACTGAAACAGAAAGTTCAAGGTTGGAGGAATTGGTGTCCAAGTTCATAGCATCAAATGAGGAGAGAATGAGTAATCAAGCGAGGTCAATTCAAAATCTTGCGGATCAGATAGAGCAAATGACCAAAGCCGTAAGCAACCTTCCTCCAAACACTTGGTTTTATGGCACGGATGATGAAATTGACGGAGAACCTGAACCAAATCTGCAACTGGATGAGCCACAAGGTATAGGAAGTGTGGAGACAATTGGGGATAATGAAATAGAGGTCCACAAAGATTTAAATGGGTCTCCACCAAAGTTCAACGATCTGGTTAGATTTGCAAAATCGTGCCCGCTTGGTAGTCATGTCGTCGGCGAAGATCTTATTGACATAAGAGTGAGTACAATTTTGAATCCATGGTGGGACGAGAAAGAGAAGATAGACGAAGAGAACATTGTGTGTGACAAACTTCCATGCCCCAAAGTGATCACATACACAATGAAGAAAACACCTAGTTGTGGGACGTTCTTGATTGAGATCTTACCAAATCAGAGCATGCTAGGTGACTTTGATGCATTGGCCATCGTAAATGGGAACCTACCAAAAGCTATATTATTTCTGATGGATGGAGGGTTTCTCAACTTTCGAAGAGGAATTGGATAGCATTGACCAGACAAAGTCAGGCTGAAAGACTATAAATCAAGCGCTGACTGGGAGGTAACCCAGGAATTTTTACATTAATATGCTTTATTAGTTTATTTAGTAGATAGGAATTAAGTTGCTTATTAAGTTCTCTTATAATCTAATCCATGTTGTCTCTCTTCTTTGCAGGTATTGGAGGTCCAATGGATAGCAAAATGATCGTCGTCGCCATCGTCACCATCAACCCACGCTTAGCTGATTACAGGGAAGTTCTCTTCTATTTATCGTTATATTTTTACAATGAGGACATTGCATTGGTTAAGTTTGGAGGTGTAATTGTCCAGCTCCAGTTCATGCATGTAGTATTCATCTAGTGCATTCATATAGTATTTAGTTAATAGTTTTTCATGTAGTTTGCATTCATAAAAAAAAAAATTTGTAGTTTTTGCATGTTTCCAGCCGTTAGATAGTTTAAGTCTGTTTTGGCCAGTGATGAGATTGGAATTGAGTAGACAAGTATAGTATTGTCTGTTAAGACTTTGATGTGATTTCTTGTCATGATTTGAACCTTTACCTGTTTGAAACTGATATAATAAGGATAACACAGTAAAAACAACTATGTTGACTGATTGAGTTTAAATTGACGCATAATGGACTTCTAGAGGATAATACTAATGTGAAGGAATGAAAGACATGAAGAGGCGGAGACGGCTAAATTTTGATAAAAACTTAAGTTTGGGGGGAAAATTTGGGATATATAAGCTTCGTTAAAAAAAAGAAAAAAATAAAATAAAATAAAAATTACCGTGGCTAGTTTTGTTTCGGAGCCTTTGTTACTTGAGTAAGTACGCCCGAAGGGGTATCTTAAAACCTAGCGCCCTAAGGTCTTATATGGTCTGGGAGTCGTTGGTCGAAAGCTCGCTAAGGGGTGACATTGTTAGCCTAATGGAATGAGACATTGCACAGTCATGGTTAAAAAAAAAAGAAAAAAGAAATAAAAAAAAGAAATATAATAAAACGGGAAAAGAGCAAAAAGCCCCCGTGATGAAAAGTAAAGCATAAGTATCCTGGATTGGACTCTTGAACTTGGTGGATGTTTGACTTTAGTTGGATCTAGCTTGTTCGTGAAGCTTGATTTTGCTGGTTATTGCTCCATGAGAAATTCGGATGATTTCTATTTCCTTGATTGTATGTATTCTAATATGTATTTTGCGGAATTCTGTTGTAATTGCTAATGAACTGCACAGCTGCTAGATTAATTGCGCATTGCTCCATTGGGTGCTCTCCAGCGCACAACTCGCATATTATTGCCATTTGCTGTACTTGCTGTGTTTGTTGTGCTTGTGTTGCTTTCACCGACTCCAACATCTTTGTAAGTGCAGATATATGTGCTTGCATCGCTGTCATGCTATCTACTTCTAATACCCCAGCTGCCTTTGCCTGTGTCATTCTTACTGGGGGCCACTGGTAGTTATTAGCTGCCATGGTTTCAATCAACTCATATGCTTCCTCGTAACTCTTAGCCATGAATGCTCTGCCTGATGCTGCATCAATACTCGTCCTCAGATTCCCATGTAGTCCATTGTAAAAGGTGTTCATTTGTAGCCACTGGGGTAATCCATGATGCGGGCATTTTCTAAGCAGTTCTTTGTATCTCTCCCAAGCCTCATATAATGATTCCCCATGTTGCTGTTCAAACATCGTAATCTCGTTCCTCATCTTCGCAGTTTTTACCGGTGGAAAGAATTTTGCGAGGAATTTTTGAGCTAAATCCTCCCATGTTGTTATTGAACCGGATGGTAGTGAATTCAACCAACTCTTCGCCTTGTCCCGTAAAGAGAATGGGAACAATCGAAGTCTCACCGCATCATCCAAAACCCCATTGAACCGAAAAGTGTCGCACATTTCCAGAAAGCTGACCAGATGCTCATTTGGATCGTCATTTGCAAAACCCCCAAACTGAACTGAATTCTGAATCATTTGTATCATCCCAGGCTTAATTTCGAACGTATTTGCTGCTATTACTGGCCTAGTGATGCTTGACTGCAGTTCAGTCACCTTGGGTGTTGCGAAATCCCTTAATGCTTTTCGATCTTCGGCTGCCATTACTGTTACCTCTTCTTTTTCAGATGTTTCGAATTCTTTCCTCGTTTCCTTGATCCACTTGCTCAACCTCTGAAACCTTTTCTCAATGTCGTCGTCAAAAGGTAGCAAATCTGGATTTTTAGACCGAGTTTGCATAAACTGCTTTCACACCTGAAATAGAAGAAACAAAACAAAAAAAATAAAAAAAATGTCTAAGTAAAACTGGATTAATTAAACTGATATTGTAAAACTATTAAGATTTATACTAAATAGTCCCGGCAACGGCGCAAAAAACTTGTTGGGTAAAATCTAATTACGAACAACACGCAAGTATACGTGGTCAATAAGTAATAAAGTGATGAGTAGAGTGTCGTTCCCACAGAGACTTATTAGCAAAAATCTCAACTTACAATTATCAATCTTCTTTTAACCCTAATTTTATTAAACAACTCAAATTCAATGATTAAAAATAATTATTCTAAATTAAAAAGTAATTAAACTATCACAAACCAATCACAAATATCAAAATCTAGAATTTCAAACAATTAATGGAGAATTAGACTTATGATTTCACCCTAAGCTTCACTCTGATTTTAACACTTTTATTCCAATTCAACTCACTATTCCAGTTTATTAATCAAGAACACGAACGTAGTATTAACCACCTCTCGATGCACTAATACCATATTAACGTCAATCCACAATTAAGATAGAAATCTGTTAAACACTTTAAGCAACTAACTCACTATATCTCTATGTGAATTACAATTGAAGAAGGTTGAAGAATAAGTTCTCTATACGATTACATGCGATGTCAAGCATATCTCTACCTTAACACTCATCAAGTTTAAGCTATTAACAAAATCCTGAACACATGCTATATCAACTAGGTCTAGATTTGAATATCCTCTCTCGATTCCATCCAAATCCACAAAGAATTGTTGATCAAGCAATTCGTAGATTCAAGCACAAATTAATATAGATAAACTGGAAATAGCTTATTAAATTGGAAATCAAAGTTTACAAAACCATAGATTCACTTAAAAGATCCATCATAAGCCTAAAAAGTGATTTAGTTCATAATAAACGAAATAAACACTGAATAAATCATGAAAATCATCTTTTCAATTACAAATAATAAACTAAGATGAAGAATATTGAAAAACACCCCTCACGTAGCCTAGAATCGCAATCGTCTTGAAAATCGCCTTTAAATACTCCTCCTATACTCGCTAGAAAAACTGAGATTTTTCTTCGTAATTTTTTCTCGTGTCTCTCTGCAAATCTCTTGAAAAATTGATTGATTACTTGCAAAATTCGTTCTTACCCTTTTTTAGAGTCCTCTCCTATTTGTATTGGTCTCAGCCCTCATTCAGACTTCTCTTTGGCCTCAAAAACCCACTTGACAGCAGAAAAACGCACATCTTTACGCACTAGAGCGCCTAGGCGCTCATCATAGGGCAATTTCAAGCGCCTAGGCGCTTGGGCTGCATTATGTTTCTGACATGGAGCGCCTAGGCGCTTGGTCTAGGCTTGTATGGAGCGCCTAGGCGCTTGCTCCTTTTTCCAACATTTTCTACTCCGACGTCCTTTGGGAAAATGGCCATAACTTCTTCGTCCGAACTCCGATTTAGATGATTCAAGATATTCTGGAAAGAGGAAAAGTAGATCTACAACTTTCATTCTTGAAGTTTCACGAAATAATATCCAGAGCTATAGTCAAATTGGCTCTGAAGTGACTGCTGTGTAAATAGCAAGCCGAAAACGCGAATCTAGCCACCCCAAACATCGATCCAAGTAACTTTTGTCCCAATTCCTACAAAACAATATAAAAAATGCATGAATAGACACAAACACATAAAAACATCCTAAAAGACTTGAGAACAACAATAAATTAAGCTCGAATGTATCCAATTCATGTGTATAAAACTCACTCATCAAATACCCCCAAACTTAAACCTTTGCTTGTCCTCAAGAAAAAACACAAAAATGTTATGCAATGCAATGTAATGAAACTAATCTATATGCCTATGAATCCAACAGTAATGACAGAAACAAGTCTATTTAACCGGCCTTAGAGAAATCAAGTAAACATGATAATACATCATATTTAAACAAATCAGTAATTTCTCAATCAATCATCAAATCTTAGACTGTTATCACTGATCTAGTGCGTGTGTGCTCCACAACAATGTTAACTGATATAAAGTCAAATTTAAGACATAATGGATATCTTCGAAGGCATCATACAGTGCAAATTTACAAAATTCACGAACAAGCTAGATCCAACTAAAGTCAAACATCCACCAAGTTCAAGAGTCCAATCCGAGATACTTATGCTTTACTTTTCATCACGGGGGCTTTTTGCTCTTTTCCCGTTTTATTATATTTCTTTTTTTTTATTTTTTTTAACCATTTTTTTTAACCATGACTGTGCAATGTCTCAATCCATTAGGCTAACAGTGCTACCCCTTAGCGAGCTTTCGACCAACGACTCCCAGACCATATAAGACCTTAGGGCGCTAGGTTTTAAGATACCCCTTCGGGCGTACTTGCTCAAGTAACAAAGGCCCCGAAACAAAACTAGCCACGGTAATTATGTTTTTTTTTAGCTTATATATCCCAAATTTTTCCCCTAAACTTAAGTTTTTATCTAAATTCAGTCATCTTCGCTTATTCATGTTTTTCATTCATTCAAACTAGCATTAACCTCTAGAAGTCCATTATGTGTCAATTTAAACTCAATCAGTCAACATGGTTGTTTTTACTGTGCTATCCTTATTATATCAGTTTCAAACAGGTAAAGATTCAAATCATGACAAGAAATCACATCCAAGTCTTAACAGACAATACTATACTTGTCTACTCAATTCCAAACTCTTCACTGACCAAAACAGACTTAAACTATCTAACGGCTGGAAACATGCAAAAACTATAATTTTTTTTTTTATGAATGCAAACTACATGAAAAACTATCAACTAAATACTATATGAATGCACTAGATGAATACTACATGCATGAACTGGAGCTGGAAAATTACACCCCCAAACTTAACTGATGCAATGTCCTCATTGTATATAACAAATAAAATTTAAGAAATTAAGCACTGAGGACTTCCCTGAAAAATCGAAGCTTTATTCCTCGTCAGTATCCTCTACTTCTGATTCTTCTTCATCAGCCGGGGGGTATGCAGACAATGGTGGAAATTGGTAGGGAGCAGCAGCTGGATTATCGAACACTTGGTGTGCACAGATTTTGAACACTATTGGTAGGCACTCCCCCAAACTTTTTTTTTTATGAAACTACCATTTCACTAGCATGGATAAAATTACTTAAGAAAAAAAACTAAAAGAAATAAAAAATAAGCGTAAAAATAAAATTGGGTTGCCTCCCAATGAGCGCTTGATTTTAAGTCGTTCAGCCTGACTACTCCCTGTTTATGGTGCGTCTGCAAGTGTGATAGCTATGACGTCCGTGTTAGACTCGCCACCCCAATAGTGCTTTAATCTGTGACCGTTGACCTCGAAAGTTTCTAAAGGATTCCGACTGTAGATTTCAACGGCGCCATGTGAGAACACCCTTTTTATTGTAAATGGTCCTGACCATCTTGACTTAAGCTTGCCTGGGAACAATCTCAACCGTGAGTTGAACAAAAGGACTGATTGCCCTGGCTCGAACGTTCTTTGCATAATTTTCTGGTCGTGCCATCTTTTCACCTTTTCCTTGTATAACTTAGAGTTCTCGTAGGCTTGAAGACGGAATTCGTCAAGTTCATTTAGCTGAAGTAGTCTCTTTTCACCTACGGCTGTTTGATCGAAATTGAGTTTCTGAATCGCCCAATAAGCTTTATGTTGTAATTCGACCGGAAAGTGACAAGCCTTTCCATACAGTAGTTGATATGGTGACATCCCGATCGGTGTTTTATACGCAGTCCGGTATGCCCATAATGCATCGTCCAACCTGAGCGACCAATCCTTCCGATTCGGATTCACCACTTTTTCCAAGATTCTCTTGACTTCCCTATTCGAGACCTCAGCTTGTCCACTAGTTTGGGGATGATAAGTTGTAGCTACCTTATGGTTGACCCCATACTTTGCCAAGAGAGCTGTGAACGACTTGTTGCAAAAGTGACTACCTTCGTCACTGATAATTGCCCTAGGCGTGCCAAACCTTGTGAAAATGTTCTTTTGTAGAAATTTGAGGACCACCTTGGCATCGTTTGTAGGTAAAGCTGCAGCTTCAACCCATTTTGATACGTAGTCCACTGCAAGTAGAATGTACTGATTGTTCAGAGACGATGGGAATGGCCCCATGAAATCAATACCCCATACATCAAAAATTTCAACTTCAAGAATCGTTTGTAGAGGCATCTCATTCCATTTTGAAATATTGCCCACTCTTTGACATCTATCACATGTTTTAACAAAATGGTGGGCGTCCTTAAATAGTGTAGGCCAATAAAACCCAGATTGCAACACCTTTGCAGCTGTCCTCTCACTTCCATAATGTCCGCCATATGCGGATGAGTGACACTCATGCAGGATGTTCTTCACTTCACTGTAAGGCACACACCTTCTAATCATTTTTTCGGCGCACTGTTTGAACAAGTAAGGATCATCCCACATGTACCATTTCACGTCATGAAGAAACTTCTTTTTCTGTTGTCTCGTGAGATCAGGTGGAAGTACGTTGCTCACAAGATAATTCGCATAATCTGCATACCAAGAAAATTCTGCATTTAGTCCAAACAGTTGTTCATCCGGGAATGATTCATTGATTTCACATTTGTCCTCTTTCAATTTCCCTTGATTTTCCAGCCTGGATAAGTGATCGGCTACCTGATTCTCCGTCCCTTTTCTATCTTTTATTTCCAGATCAAACTCTTGAAGTAGGAGAATCCATCGGATAAGGCGTGGCTTATCATCTTTTTTCGCTATCAAATACCGAATAGCCGCATGATCTGTGTAGACTATAACCTTTGTTCCGATCAAATAGGCCCGGAATTTATCAAATGCATACACTACTGCAAGTAATTCTTTTTCTGTAGTTGTGTAGTTCAATTGAGTCTCTGTGAGTGTTTTACTTGCATAGTAAATAGCATGAAATATCTTGTCTCGGCGTTGACCCAAAACAGCCCCAACTGCATAATCACTTGCATCACACATTAATTCAAACGACATATTCTAATCCGGAGCGACGATCACGAGAGCTGTAGTCAGCTTTTTCTTTAACAACTCGAAGGCTAACTTACACTCCTTATCAAAGTTGAATACCGAATCCTTCTCTAGAAGACTGCACAAGGGTTTTGCCATTTTAGAAAAGTCCTTTATGAATCTCCTATAAAACCCAGCATGTCCTAGAAAGCTTCTAATTCCTTTGACTGAACTTGGCGGAGGCAACTTCTCAATTGTTTCCAGCTTTGCTTTATCGACCTCCAATCCTTGTGTCGAAACTTTGTGTCCCAAGATTATACCTTCTTCCACCATAAAGTGGCATTTTTCCCAATTAAGAATCAAATTTGTATCGGTGCATCTTTGTAAAACCATTACCAAATTCTCCAAACACACATCAAAATTATCTCCATAGACAGAGAAATCGTCCATGAAGACTTCCACATTCTTTTCCACCATATCTGAGAAGATAGCCATCATGCACCGTTGAAAAGTAGCAGGTGCATTACACAAGCCGAATGACATCCTCCTGAATGCGAACGTACCATATGGGCACGTAAATGTAGTCTTCTCTTGATCCTCATGAGAGATGACGATTTGATTGTAGCCCGAGTATCCATCCAATAGGCAATAGTACGTATGTCCCGCCAGTCTGTCTAACATTTGATCGATAAAAGGTAGAGGGAAGTGATCTTTTCGGGTTGCCTTGTTCAATTTTCTGTAATCCATGCAAACCCTCCACCCGGTCACTGTTCTTGTTGGAATCAGCTCATTGTTTTCGTTCTGAATCACAGTCATTCCTCCCTTTTTTGGCACACATTGCACTGGACTAACCCACTTGCTATCTGAAATTGGGTAGATGATACCTGCGTCTAACCACTTCAGAATTTCCTTCTTGACTACTTCTTTCATGATCGGATTGAGCCGTCTCTGTTGTTCCACGACCGGTTTAGCATCATCCTCCATCAAAATTTTGTGCATGCAAAAGGTTGGACTGATTCCTTTGATGTCCGCTATTGTCCATCCTATTGCCGATTTATGTTCCTGAAGCACTCGCAGCAGCTTTTTTTTTCCTGCAATTCATTTAGTGCAGCAGAAATAATAACAGGTAAAGAATTTAACTGACCTAAATACGCATACCTGAGATGTTTAGGGAGTGGTTTCAACTCAAGAATTGGTGGTTCCTCCAATGATGGTTTCAGTTTTTCTGCGGCAACTTCCTCCACGTGCAATGGTTCAAACGGTGTTCTAAATCTGGAAACTCGTGGCAATGAGTCTAGTATTTGCAAGTACTCCACCAATTCTGGATCATCGACCTCTTCATCCCCCAATAACATTATTTTTAACGGATCGTGAACCAAACTCTTGCTCATATCTTCACCGATGATTTGCTCAATTAAATCTATTCGAAAACATTCTTCCTCATCCGTGGGAAATTTCATGGCCTTAAACACATAGAATTTTACTTCTTGATCTTGGACCCTCATAGTGAGTTCTCCCTTTTGTACGTCTATGAGTGTTGTGCCCGTAGCCAAAAATGGTCTCCCTAGGATAATTGGGATGTTCTTGTCCTCCTCAAAATCCAGAATGATGAAGTCCGCGGGGAATATAAATTTATCCACTTTCACTAGAATGTCCTCTACTATACCTCTCGGATATGTGACTGACCTATCCGCCAATTACAAAGAAATGTTTGTAGGCTTGGGTGCAGGAAAACCCAATTCTAAGTATACTGACAATGGCATAAGGTTTACACTCGCCCCCAAATCACATAAACACTTGTTGAAATGCATATTCCCAATCGTGCATGGGATAGTAAAGCTCCCCGGATCCTTGAGTTTTGGTGGTAATTTCTGTTGTAATACCGCACTACACTCCTCGGTTAGTGCAACTGTCTCGAAATCTTCCCATTTCTTTTTCCTTGACAGAATCCCTTTCATAAATTTCGCGTAGCTCGGCATTTGCTCTAGGGCCTCTGCAAATGGTATATTGATTTGAAGTTTCTTAAAAATTTCCAAAAATTTTGAAAATTGCTTGTCTAATTTCTGTTTTTGGACTCTTTGTTGAAATGGTGGTGGTGGATAAACAATTGGCTTATTGTTCATACTTGTTTCCTCACTTTGTTTATCCTCACCCTTGCTTACTTCAATTTTTCTGCTATCATCAACTTTTTCATTCGGAGTCATTGAATTTTCTGCGTTACTACCCTCAAGTTGTTTCCCACTCCGCAATGTGACTGCTTGACACTGTTCATGATTACCCTTCGGATTTCTCTCGGTGTCACTTGGTAATGTCCCTTGTGGTCTATTATTCAGTGCCAATGCCATTTGTCCTATCTGATTCTCCAAATTCTTGATTGTCGTTGCTTGATTTTTCATGGCCGCTTCATTGTTAGTAATGTATTTTGACACCAACTCCTCTAGATCTGATTTCCTTTCTTGGTATTGGGTTGGTTGTTGCTGGTTCTGAAACCCTGGTGGATATGATTGTCGTGAAGCTTGATTTTGCTGGTTATTGCTCCATAAGAAATTCGGATGATTTCTATTTCCTTGATTGTATGTATTCTGATATGTATTTTGCGGAATTCTGTTGTAATTGCTAATGAACTGTACAACTGCTGGATTAATTGCACATTGCTCCGTTGGGTGCTCTCCAGCTCACAACTCGCATATTATTGCCATTTACTGTACTTGATGTGTTTGTTGTGCTTGTGTTGCTTTCACCGACTCCAACATCTTTGTAAGTGCAGATATCTGTCCTTGCATCGCTGTCATGCTATCTACTTCTAATACCCCAGCTGCCTTTGCCTGTGTCATTCTTGCTGTGGGCCACTGGTAGTTATTAGCTGCCATGGTTTCAATCAACTCATATGCTTCCTCGTAACTCTTAGCCATGAATGCTCCGCCTGATGCTGCATCAATACTCGTCCTCAGATTCCCATGTAGTCCATTGTAAAAGGTGTTCATTTGTAGCCACTGGGGTAATCCATGATGCGGGCATTTTCTGAGCAGTTCTTTGTATCTCTCCCAAGCCTCATATAATGATTCCCCATGTTGCTGTTCAAACATCGTAATCTCGTTCCTCATCTTTGCAGTTTTTGCCGTGGAAAGAATTTTGCGAGGAATTTTTGAGCTAAATCCTCCCATGTTGTTATCGAACCGGATGGCAGTGAATGCAACCAACTCTTCGCCTTGTCCCGTAAAGAGAATGGGAACAATCAAAGTCTCACCGCATCATCCGAAACCCCATTGAACCGAAAAGTGTCGCACATTTCCAGAAAGCTGACCAGATGCTCATTCAGATCGTCATTTGCAAAACCCCCCAAACTGAACTGAATTCTGAATCATTTGTATCATCCCAGGCTTAATTTTGAACGTATTTGCTGCTATTACTGGCCTAGTGATGCTTGACTGCAGTTCAGTCACCTTGGGTGTTGCGAAATCCCTTAATTCTTTTCGATCTTCGGCTGCCATTACTGTTACCTCTTCTTTTTCAGATGTTTCGAATTCTTGCCTCGTTTCCTTGATCCACTTGCTCAACCTCTGAAACCTTTTCTCAATGTCGTCGTCAAAAGGTAGCAAATCTGGATTTTTAGACCGAGTTTGTATAAACTGCTTTCACACCTGAAATAGAAGAAACAAAACAAAAAAAATAAAAAAAATGTCTAAGTAAAACTGGATTAATTAAACTGATATTGTAAAACTATTAAGATTTATACTAAATAGTCCCCGGCAACGGCGCCAAAAACTTGTTGGGTAATTTCTAGTTACGCACAACACGCAAGTATACGTGGTCAACAAGTAATAAAGTGATAAGTTGAGTATCGTTCCCACATAGAATTATTTAATAAAAATCACCAAGTACTAACCCGTAACCAACTCAATCTTATTTAAACAAATGAATTTAGTGTTATAAATTAAAATATTTATCTAAACTAATTCTAATTACCACTAATTAAAAATCAGATTATGGAGAATTAAGATCACAACTTCACTTATTGCTTCATTTAGGTTAACACACTTCTCATCAATTATTCTCTATCCCAAATTGTTAATCAAGAACACGAAAGTAGTATTAACCACCTCTCGATGCACTAATACCATATTAACGTCAATCCACAATTAAGATGGAAATTCGTTAAACACCTTAACCAACTAACCCACTATATCTCTATGTGAATTACAATTGAAGAAAGTTGAAGAACAAGTTCTCTATAAGATTACATGCGGCGTCAAGCATATCTCTACCTTAACACTCATCAATTTTAAGCTACTAACAAAATCATGAACACATGCTATCATGATTAGATCTAAATCTATACTTCATCTCTCGAGTTCATATAGATTATCACGGTAATTGATGGCCAATCAATTAAACAATTAATTCCAAATCATAATAGACAATCCTCACAATAGAAAATACTAATTGATAACGAAGCATATTAAAATAAACTACACAATAAGAACCATTGTAATCTCAAACAAAGAATTAGTTCATGATTACTGAATTTAAACTAAGAATCCACAATTGAATAATCATTAAAAGATAAAGATAGAGGAAGATGAGAAGAAATAATCTATTGTCAGTAGACTTGACGCTCCCTCCTTGCTCCTACTTTAAATCTTCAATGGTCTCTAAGTTGCTTCAATCTCCAAAACTTATAAGAACTAGGGTTATGTTCTAATCTAATGGAGTGTTTAATCTAGTTTAATCTATGTAATCCCCCCTTATTTTATGCCTTACATCATATATTTATAGGTTACAAGTCTAATTTTTATCTTAGGAACAAACCCAATCCAATTTGGAGTCAAAAAGGTGTCAAAATTCGCCCAAAACGCGTCCAGGCCCGCACCAAGCCTTTCCCCGCGCTCAAACTCTGCTTCCTAGCGCCTAGACGCTTGATTTGGCCTTGGCTGGACCGCCTAGGCGCTTGGTCAAATGAATGGTTACTGACTTGGAGCGCCTAGGTGCTTGATTTAGCCTTGGCTGGAGCGCCTAGGCGCTTGCTCCTTTTTCCAACATTTTCTGCTCCGACATCCTTTGGGAAAATGGCCATAACTTCTTCGTCCGAACTTCGATTTAGATGATTCAAGATGTTCTGGAAAGAGGAAAAGTAGATCTACAACTTTAATTCTTGAAGTTCTTCGAAATAATGTCCGGAGCTATAGTCAAATTGTCTCTGAAGTGACTGCTGTGTAAATGGCAAGCCGAAAACGCGAATCTAGCCACCCCAAACATCGATCCAAGTAACTTTTGTCCCAATTCCTACAAAACAATATAAAACATGCATGAATAGACACAAACACATAAAAACATCCTAAAAGACTTGAGAACAACAATAAATTAAGCCCGAATGTATCCAATTCATGTGTATAAAACTCACTCATCAACGGTCTTGTCCTCCGAACACATGCTAGCTGAAGTCTTGATAGATGGAGGCTCATCTCTAAATATATGTCCATACGCTACCTTGGTGAAGATGAATATCAATCTAAACCAAATCCGGAATAGCCATACTATCATCAAGGCTTTCGACGAAGCCCGCCGGAATTCGGTTGGAGTAATTGAACTGCCAATCAAAATTGGTCCCTATACATTCTGCATATCTTTCCACGTACTCAAGATAGATTCGAGATACAACCTGCTCTTGGGATGACCGTGGAATCATATGGCAGGGGCAGTCCCCTCCACCCTTCATCAACTATTGAAATACATTATCAACAATAGCCTAGTCACGGTCAATGCTGAACCAAAGTGTCCTCAACACGGGGACATGCCATTCATCAATGTCAATGCAGATGTTGAACCGGTCAGTTTTCATGCCTTGGAAGTAAACAATACCCAATACCATCCTATTGGAATGTCATTTCCTGAACCCAAGATTTCTGACGAAGTGATGGAAGCTACTCAAGAAATGATATCCTTGGGTCATCAGCCAGGATAAGGGCTGGGTAAAGATCGCCAGGATATTGATGAGTGGGTTTTTAACCTATGAATTATGTTTATTTGGCTTGTTATCTTGTTATTTTTTGGGTATTTTCATGTTACTTCTTACGGGGTTTACGTTTGCTGTAGGTAACTCCGACTCATATAGCAAATGGGAGCTTTGGAGGACACTTTGGAGCAACAGTGTGAATTCTGGTGGCCTAGCGCGGACTGTGATTTAGCAAGTAGCTGCTGAGCGCGGAGTGCGATGGGGAAGTGAAAATCTGCTGACTACCAAGCGCTGAGCCCGCTGTATCAAGAAGAATTTGAGCGCGGACCGCACTGGAGCATGGAGAAGTTGTTGGACGGCTAGCGCGGAGCGCGCTGCAGAAACGTTGAAGCTGGCGCGGACTGCGCTTGTGCGCGATCTGGAGTGAGGCAAGTCGTGGTGAGTTGAAGGAGTCTCTCTTGAGTAAAACTTAGAGATGGATTAGGAGTCAGGGCATAAGAAGTAAATAAAGGCTGATCTAAACATCATACTTGGGAATCATTCATTCATATCATATCTTTAAATCAATCAAGAATGTTTTGGAGAGAGCAAGAGTTGGAGGAACGAAGAACAGGAATAATTTCACGAAGATTTCAGAATCGAAAGTTGAGAAGGGTGGTGTATTATTATTCTTCTCTAATTTTTATCTTTGTAATTGGGATGATGTGTCCTTTTATTTATTTAGTGTTTAATTCATTTAGTATGGGCTAAATTACTTGTTAGGCTTTTAATGGATCTCTAAGTGGAACGATGATTGTGTAGCTTTGGTTTTCAGTTTAATTAAGCTATTATGCAGTTTATCTATATTAATTGGAGCTTGAATTTATGAATTGCTTAATCAACAATTTTATTTGGATTTGTATGAACTCGAGAGATGAAATATAAATCTAGACCTAGTTAATATAGCGTGTGTCATGAATTTTGTGAATAGCAGATTCTTTATTATTATCGATGTAGAGATATGCTTGACATCACATGTAATCGTGAAGAGAACTTGGAATTAAACCTTGCTTAACTGGAATTCAAATAGAGATATAGTGAGTTGATTAATTAAGGTGTTTGACTTAATTCTATCTTGATTGTGGATTTGGGTTAATATGGTGTTAATACATTGAGAGGTGTTTAATACTACTTATGTGTTCTCGATTAATAAACAAGGATAGTGAGTTAAACGGGGATTCTTATAGTGAAGTTACGAGCCTAATTCTCTAATATTTGTTTGAAAATTCAGATTTAGGGTTTGTTGGTATTGAGTTGAGTATTGATAATTTAATATTTTTAATATAAACTGGAAATTTATTAGTTTAATAAAATTTGGATTATTAGAAGATTGGTAGTTGCAAGATAAATTTGTGTTAAATCTCTGAGGGAACGATACTTTACTTACTATTATATTACTTGTTGACCACGCATACTTGCGTGTTGTGCATATATAGATTTTACCCAACAGATATCAAGTACCCAATTCAATTAACCAAGCAAACAGGAATAGCTGGACTAGGCTATTCTGTCAGTTCTAGTCATAGGAATCCTCAAAAGCATCAGTAGATTCCTTAAGCTTCAATCGTGCGGCGTTTATCTTCTACAACAAACTCTGAGTCCGCACAACCTCCTGTAAAGGTGCCAGCCAACGTGATGACTATGTTATTTCCCAAGCCGGTGCTGGTAAAGGGGAAAGAAGTCTTTGTTCCAGATCCCCGAGTGGAGGAAGAGAAACAAAGAATTAAGCAAGACGTCATCCGAATGATGTCGGGCATACGCATCATCGTTCATGATGAATATACAAACAGATACACCCCCGACGATGATTGCTCAGACATAATGGACATCATTCGGGATAGGGAGGACGATGACAATCCCTCTATCATTGTAGTACACCCGAACTTTGCCCTTCCCAATTGGAACATCATTCCTTACATTGGTCGACAAGGGTAAAATGGGTAGAACTCTTTCTGCCCTGTAGATATCATAACTGCTTACTTTTCTGTACAGTATTATCATTTTATTTTGTCAGTATATGCTAACACTGTGTATGATCAAAACGTTTCATATATACTAAGTGAAAGCATATTTTGTTTCAGGACCCTAAATTTAGATCTACCTGTACTTGGTAATACAGTGCCTCTTCTCCACATGGATTGTACCTTTGATGTAGAGATGAATTCGGCCTTGATGGAAATACATGATGACATTGAGGTGCCTCCAAAAATTCAAGAATGGGTCAAAGACAAACCTAAACCCAACCTTGATCAAACCACTTCCTTCAATCTCGAACCTTAGAAAACCCTAAGTTAATCCAGATTGGTTCATACCTTACCCCAAACTAAAGGAATGACATGGTTATGCTACTAACCGAATTCCAGGATGTGTTTGCATGGTCTCACAAAGATATGTTGGGTTTGTCCACTGACATTGTTCTTTATTGTCTTCCCATTAAAGAGGGATTTAAGCCAGTCAAGCAAAAGCTCAGGCGATTGAAACCTGAGTGGAGTTTAAAGGTGAAAGAAGAAATTATTAAACAATTTCAAGCTGGCATCATCATGGTGTCCACATATCCTCAGTGGATATCCAACATTGTTCCCGTGCCTAGACCTGGAGGGAAGGTGCGAGTATGCATGGATTAACCAGGACTTGAACAAAGCTTGCTTAAAAGATAGCTTTTGTAACAACCCGATATTTTCTGTATAAATAAATCAGAAATTTTACATATAAATTTTTATTTTATTTTAATGATGAGGATTTATACAAGATAATGTGTATATGTATTTATGTGGTAAATAAAAATATATTTATTACATGAATATTTACAAATAATTTTATTTTAGAATTATTGATTATTATAAAGTATATTCTTATAATAATTAATTTTATAGTAGAAATGTTTTTATTAATTATTTTCCATGAAAATATAATCATATATTATTTAAATAATATATGAAATGGTTATTAGAATTATTATCATAAATATTTTATTATATGAATTTATTTCAGATTAATTAAGTTAATTATTTTAACTTAAAAATGGTGTATATGAATATTAAATCAGATATGGAATCCAAACCCTAATTTTGAATTTTGATTAAGGAATAAGAATAATAATATAATATTAATTATATTTCTCAGTGATATGCATATGTATTGTTTGTGTTTATTGACAATAATTGATAAATTATGGTATTTCACGCTAAAATCCTAGAATTATTGATAAACCCCAATTCGAAAGTCAATTACGACTTTAAACTTTGGTTGAGTCATTATGTAGTCGTGATGCTGTGATAATGTGTCTAATGACAAGTATTATATATTTTTATATTAGTTAGGAAAAACCTAATTTTCTAGATTAGGAAACGCTAATTAGCTAGAAACCCTAATTTGCTAAATTGGTAACCCTAATTGTTAATTTCAAGCTAAATGCTAATTAGTGGACATTAATGTGAATCCCCAAATTTTATGAATAAAGATTTAAATTTATCAAAATATTTTTTGAATATTATGGTGTGGATTTGATATAATGTTATAGTTTTGGGTAGTATTTATAAATTTTTCAAAGTATGCAAGTTGTTATAAAATATTCGATTGGTCGGAGAATATTCTTTTTGTCAGAGAATATTCGTACGACGGCACTATAATTGGTGGACCCCACAACGAAAGTATTGTCGTAATTAGAAAACGACAGAATTATCTTTTTATAAAAATAACGGCGGAAGTATTACCGTTAAAACTGTTGAACTACTCGGTAGTAAAAGTATAGTAATATGTGTGGTTGCATAGTAGCACACGGTATTGATTATGCTTACGTAAGAAGTCACTCAGTTATACTCAATTATTGCTACAATAATTGCTGCATCATCTCTCATATTATTGATTCAATTATTGTCACAGTATCATCTGCATAAATTGTTATTTTATTAAATCAATAATTGAGACGACAAAGTTATTCATATTATTAAATTGAAATATTTACAATGTCTGGAAGTTCTATCAAGGAGAGGTTTGGTCACCTAATTGTGCGCCAATAGGGAGAAATCCTTATTGGAAAGCCCCCTCTTTCCTGGGAAC
Source organism: Panax japonicus (assembly GCA_020205505.1). Lineage (NCBI taxonomy): Eukaryota > Viridiplantae > Streptophyta > Magnoliopsida > Apiales > Araliaceae > Panax > Panax japonicus. Next base: position 17,945,799 of record CM035097.1, read on the forward strand.
GACCTGGTTGATAAATATTGTGAGTTATAATATTAATGATGAATGTTATTAAAATTGAAGTTGTGTTCAGAGTTGAATTTGGAGACGCGGATGTGATATTTGAGTCCAAAACGATAAAATTAGTAAAAATAGTCTATAAACACAAAATTTTCCAGAATTCACTATTTGGTCAAAAAGTCAACAGTTGACTTTTTTGGAAAAAGTCAAACTTTAAAATTTCAAAATTTATATTTTTGATAAAAATGGTTTCATTGTGTTGTAATTATTTGTGTTAGTGAAAATCGACAATTATTTCGATAATAATTGATTTCTGGAGGTTATATTGACCAATCGAGTATTTAACCGGATAAATGAGCAATTAATTGCTATTAATTCACATGGCTTATATAACTATTTGTTCACATATGTGTATTATTGAATCACATTATTTACTATTAGGAGAGTTGGTGCAAGATTGATAATACTTGCATGACTAAGTTAAAAATGGAGGTATAGATGGAGGTACAATACTGTAATTCGTATTTTTCACATTATTATACTATTGATTCACATGATTGAACTATTGATTCACATTATTTACTATTAGGGGAGGTGGTGCAAGTTTGATAATACTTACAGGACTAAATTAAAAATGAAAGAAAAGTTGGAGGTATTGTACTGTAATTTTTCGAGGCCCAAAACGTGCAATTATCGAAACTAAATTTTTCTATAAATAGAAGCTCATTCTTCCTTCATTTCTCACCAATTCACAAAAGCTTTAGAGCGATTATTATAGAGAGAAATTATAGAAAGAAGAAGAGAAGTTTGCTACCTCACTATTCCAATATCCAATTTTTCTAATGGTAGGGAATATTATTTGTTGTACTCGTAGGGAGTATTATTTCTTTCTTAACCATGAAGAGAACTTCTATTGTTCCATTTTTTATTATTCTGTTGGAATAACTTGTATACGCGGGCTACCCTATACTTGGTGAAATTCTTCTGTTGTTCCATTCTTTATCACTCTGTTGGAACATCATGTCTGTGTGTTCTACGCCGGACCTGGATCCGTCTTTATTATTCTGTTGGAACATCCTGTCTGTGCGTTCTACGCTGGACCTGGTTCTGTCTTTATTTTTCTGTTGGAAATCTTGTCTATGCGTTTTACACCGGACCTGATTCCGTCTTTATTATTTTGTTGGAATATCATGTCTGTGCGTTTTACGCCGTGCCTGATTCCGTTATTTATTATTCTGTTGGAATAACCTACCTGTGCGGTCTATCGTATGCCTGGTGATTTCTTTTGTTATTCCATTCCTTATTATACTTAGTTGGTTAAAGTTTTGGCTTCTATACTCCATGAAATTAGTGGAATATCCTTGATATTTGCGCTTCATCCAGTATCTTTTCATGGAAAAATTCTTCTGAGCATTCTTGAATTTTACTCTACAAAGCAGTATCATGTTGACAATTTGGACGTTATTAGTTCCTGGATAAATTAATTCTTGAACTTGTTTTTTTGAATTCTTATATCATTGTCATCATCCTCATGTTTATATTTTGTTGAAAGTCATTTGTGGCCTATAGTGCATAGATGGACTTGGTATGATTATGACGAGGGGTTATTCGGTGTAATCATGACCGTAATGTTACAAATGATGTGGAAAAAGTCCTAATTGGCCCGTAGAGCATTGATGGACAGTTGTTGGCATGATCATAACCATTATTGAATACACAAATATTCTTGGCCCGTAGTGCATGGATAATTGTGGTCGTGATACTAAAGAATATCATTGGTCGTAGTGCAGGGGTGATTCGCTGATGTGGATTATTTATTTAGCTGAGTCCCAGCGATAAAAGTGATGAAAAACCTTCTAAATCATAAAAGATAGTAGATTTTATTCTCCTACTTGACTCTTTTAATGGATTGCTTGTTCCGCTGCAGTTAAACTTGATGGTCGTTATATTGTATCAGTTTAACACTGTTGAAGGCTAACGATAATATATTATGCATTGTCTTAGTCATAATATTTCCTACTGGGCTAGTTGAGCTCACCCTTTTACTTTCATTATTCTCTTCAGGAAATGAGAACGTAGCAGGGACTAGTCGGGGAACGAAGTGACGGACCAGATGATAGCATTAGTAGTCCTCACTATTCAGTGAAATAATGGAAAATAAATGTAATAATATTGAATTTGAGTTTGAATATTGTCTAAACGACAATATTTGTATTAAAACTCACAACTTATGTTTTGTAATACTTTACACGACAGTTGTATAATTAAATTATATTTGAATTATGTATCATGTATCTGGTGACTCATGATGGGTGATGTATACCCTGTTTTGGGGGCGTCATAATTAAAATACTAATGTTCAAGTATAATGTAATTAGAAAATTAAACATGATTAAGAAACCCTAATTTGCAAAAATTAGAAACTAATATTATTTTTATTTTTGTGAAAACTCTAATTAGTAATTTTAAAAACCTAATTACTTATTATAAACCCTAATTGTTTAATGATCAAGGTTAATTATGATTAGTAAATTTTAAACAATCGAATTAGAAAACTAATTATATTTAGTAAACTCTAAATTATATATATATTTTTTGGAAACTAAATTGTTATTTTGGAAATCCTAGAAATTGCTCTTAAAATCTAAAGTGGTTCAAACCCTAATCGAAACCTTAAACCCTAAGGGTTTGACAAGTTACCATTTTGCCATTAAAAATAAAAACCAAATGACCCTTTTAGCCTTAGTTGTATTATTAAAGCTAGAATAGGTTTTGACATTTAGGTGAGTTGGTGACTAACTCATACCCACCCCACATGCTCAAAATCTCAGCAGATCAGCCACTAGATCAGCAACATACAATGTATACAAGCATTATAAATAGAATTGGAGAGAAAAAGTGTACATTTTGCTCATTTACTCACCAACACTCCATCAAGTCCCTCTCTCTCTAACCTCCGAAATATACAAGTATATCAGTCCCAAATCAAAGCCCCACGATCAACCATAACATATCAGAAGCCAGAAATCAAAAGATTATCATCAAGGTATAAAAACCCTAGCTATAATCTGACCAAAAATCTCATGTTAGATGTTAGTTTTTGTATGTTAAATATGTTGTATGGAGTCCATATAGTTGATCTGGGTTGGTAGTTGATGGATTAATAACATCAAAGTGCACGAATTTGAAAATTTTCAAAAATTGGAAAATATTGTTTTTGGGTCTGACAGTCAAATGTCAGACCCCAAAGATCTTTGGTTATTAAGTTGTTTTGTTGATTAAATGTTTGAATTTATAGTATGTTAAGATATCTTTAATCTGAAAGAATCAGGGTCAAGAGAGGTGTAGATTGCATGTTATTCTTGGTCAAACTCGGTTGACCGAGCATGACCGAAAGATTTCTAGGTAACCCAGAAATCATTTTCCAGTTCTGACAAGATGTTTAAGGCTCCATATCTGTCAGGTTTTTGTGTTCGTGTTCTTGTTCTTGCTTTGATGTTGTAGTATGTTAGATAGACTCAAGATGAATATCTTTAGACCCTTCATAACATAAATATATCGATCTGAGGGAGTGGTCAAAGTAGACCACAAGTCACTGATTAAGCGTTTCTGGAAAACCCAGAAACTGTATGCATAAGTTTTCTGACAACCATTGACCGATCATTATCTTGCTATTATTTTGATGTTATGGTTATTTTGTGTAATAGATCTGTAGTTCTACATGTGGGCTACAATCGAGAAGTCTTATCTCACTAAAAGCACACATGTAAAACAAGTAGTGGAAGCCCAAATATGACCATCTGAACTGTTCTTCATTTCTGGGTAACCCAGAAAATGAAGAACAGCTCTGACAGTATTTTCATGAGCTTAGATCTTGCAAGTTAGTTATGTTATGAATCTGTTGGTGGCTGGATCCTGTAGTCTTGCACGAGGACTACAAGATCTGACCACGAGCATTCCCAGAATCATTACGGTTTACAAACTATTGTTGGTCAAACTAGCTACCTCGTCAACTAAAATTGGTTTCTGGGATTTGCCAAGAACAGCTCAAGAACACCTATAACGACAGTTTCGTCGCTATATAGCCCTTTAGCGACAAACAGTATTTATTATTTTCCTGAAAATTATTTAATTTCATTAAATAAATAGAAAAAAATAGTTTTTAATTATTAAAAATACCAAATAAATTATTAAAAATTATTTTGAACTCTGAAAATTAGTTTTTAATTATTTTAAGTATATTTCATAAATATTTAATATTTTTGAAATATTATTAGTATTTAATTTATTTAATTATAATATTAAATAAAGTAGATAAAAATGATTTTAATATTTGAAAAATCATTTAAAATTATATTATGATATAAGAAAATATTTTAAGTTATTTTTAATGACTTTTAATATTTTATGATAAATTTTATTAATAAATTAATATTAATGATAATTAAGTTATTTAATAAATGAATTAAATAAATTAATTAAAAATGATTTTATTATATTAAAAATTATGTTATATAATAAGGTATTTAAAAATATTTTAAGTTATAAAATATAACTTTCAATATTTAAAGGTAAATTTCATTAATTAATTATTATTAATGATATGAAAGTTATTTAATAATTATATTAAATAATTTAGTTTAAAATGATTTTAATATTATAATAATCATTTTAAATAAAAATAAAGTGTGTAAAGATATTTTAAGTTATAAAATATAACTTTTAATATTTAAAGGATAATTTCATTAATAATTTAATATTAATGATTATTAATATATTATAAAAGAATATTTGAATTATTGAATAATAGTATTAAATAAATAATTTTAAAAATGGTTTTATTGATTTAAAAATCATTTAAAAAATGATATAAATGAATTAAAAATATTATTAAGTTATACTTAATGACTTTTAATATTTTGATAAATAAAACATTAATACTTTAATATTAATGATAATTATTTAAAAATGATTTTAAATATTTTAAAAATTATTTAAGGGTAATATTAATACTTTAAAAGTATTTCAAGTTATTATAGATAACTTTAACATTTTGGAAATGATTTCATTAATAGTTTAATATTAATTAAATATTAATGATAATAGAATTGTTTAATATTTAAATTATTTAATAATGATTCTGATGTTTGAAAATTCATGATAAATTATAATAAATGTTTTAAATTATTATAAGTCATTTAAAAATAATATGACTGATAATTATAGATATTGAGTTACAGAATAGAGTCTTAGACTCGATAATTACCCGATTAAGCCGTCGGTACACCGACATATTTCAGAAATTGATATGGACTTAGATAATTTGATTAGATATGTGTTTATTTGTGATTCAATGGTTGTTAAACATATGTGACAATGTGATTAGGTTATGTGCTGACTGCAATAAACAGTGTTATGTGTTATAGTATGTGATAGGTGTGTTATATAAAGATAGAACTAAGTTACGAACTGTAAGCAGCGCATCAGGCAAGTATCTTACCTTTGCATTTCCTTTATGCAATGGACATGAGTAAGAAGTTTCAAAATTATATTATTATTATGCTATATTATTAAACCTATTGTGATATATTCTATATCCGATCATTGATTATCAACATGTTAGTATATAGTAATTCATATATATATATATATTCTGTTCGTTAATTTTGAAATATGGTTATACAAGTGTCCCCACTTGGATAACCATTGTATTTAATCACATGTTGATATATATATATATATATATATATATATATATATATATATATATATATATATATATAAGCCGTCTATGCTATTGATCAGCTAGACACAAATTTCGAAATATCTTTGAATATGATAAAACCTTTTTGTATCCAATCAAATTATTTTGGTTCGAATTCCAGTCTAAGTATGAATATCCCGATCACGGAAAAAATTTTATACGCTCAGGCGGACAAAGGATGAACGATAATATCGTTCTAGCAATGTAGTATTGATCAATACAGGGCACATTGGGCAGATCACCCTCGTGCCTGTAAGTTATGATGGTTTGCAGATGAAGTTCTGCTAAACCTTAGCGAAAACTAAAAACAATGTTCATAATCTGTCAACTACCCTATATATATAGTCTGTACGTAGTTTAAAAAATTAGAGATAGAATTGTTATGTTATTATTATCGGTTCAGTTTACTTAACAAGTATAAATTCGTTGTAGAAGTGATGTACAAAGAAAATATTTATTTCTTTCAGCTAATTATATTTCTAATTTTTATTACTTGCTGGGCACTCAAATGCTCATCCTTGCTTAAATTTAAATGTTTTCAGCTAAGTGCGATCAACCTGAAGGTTCAGACAAGAACAAGTAAAAAAGGAAAGTAAACTGAATATGTGTAATGGTATCTTTTGTAATAGTTAGACAGTAATAAGACAATGATATATATTATCTATCATGTAAGGAATTATAGTAAAGGTTGCGTACTTGGGATTAGACTTTGATATATGTAAACTAAGTTTGTTATTTATATAATTGGTATTATTATTAGTATTATTTCGCTCATAGAAATGGTATCGTGAAGCACTGAGTTTGGGTTTCAAGTACCTGAATTTGGGGGCGTCAGAGCTTTCCCGTGCCATTTATTCACATTCTTATTGACAATACTGCGCAATACTATATGTACTCCTTTGTTGATTCCTTTGCGGGGTACCATCAGATCATGGTTGCTGAGGATCGTGAGAAAACTACTTTAATCATGCCTTTGGGAACCTTTTGTTATAGACGGTTGTCATTCAGGCCTCATCAATGCCGGAGCCACCTACCAGCAAGCTATGATGGCTCTCTTCCATGACTTAATACATAAAGAGATCGAGATCTACGTGGATGACATCATTATCAAATCCCGGAAAAAGGAAGACCACTTAGACCATCTCAAAAAGCTATTCAACATGTTGCGTAAATATAACTTGAAGTTGAATCCAGCTAAATGCGCCTTTGGCGTTAGATCAGACAAGTTGCTAGTATTTCTAGTCAACCATAAAGGGATTGAGCTGGATCCTACCAAAATCTAAGACATTACGGAAATGCCCATTCCTCAGACAGAGAAGGAAATACAGGGATTTTTAGGAAGAATCAACTTCGTTAGTAGGTTTATCTCTCAACTCACGGCAACCTGTGAGCCAATCTTCAAGTTATTAAGGAAGAACTTCTCCATGAAATGGAATGATGAGTGCCAAAATGTCTTCCTCACAATTAAAGAACTGCTAGTTAAAGCTCCCATTTTGGTACCACCCAGGGATGAATGTTCCCATGTTCATGTACCTGTCCATAAGTGACAATGTCATGGGCTGCATGCTGGAACAGAAGGACGACAGAGGCCAATAACGAGCTATCTATTACCTCAGTAAACGATTCAGCAGCATTGAACACAAGTACACTCTGATCAAAAGGATGTGTTGTGCTTTAGAATGGGCTTCCATGAGGTTACAACATTACCTCCATGGTCACACAACCCATCTCATATCCCGCGTGGATCCTCTCAAGTACGTGTTCAATAAACCCATGTTAAATTGTCAGCTGTCCAGATGGCAGTTGATCCTACAATAATTTGACATCGTATATTTGACTCAAAAGTCCATCAAAGGTTAAGGAATTGTGGATCAACTCACCGCTGCACCTTCAGGGGATTTCAAACCCTTAGAAACGTACTTCCCCGATGAAGGAGTAATGACAGTTCAGCAACACCATCAGTACAAAACATGCCAAGCATGGAAGATGTATTTTGATGGAGTTGTTAATATGGAAGGTTTTGGAGCTGGAGCAGTTCTAGTATCCGGTACGGGGGAACAGTATCTCGTCGCCGTTAAATTGCTGTTTGTCAGCACCAATAATACAGCTGAGTATGAAGGCTGTCTCATGGGGCTAAAACTTGCCCGTTCAATGGGCATCAGGCGGTTAACTGTCTTTGGAGAATTCGGAGTTAGTGGTCAGACAATCCATAGGAATCTATCAAACCAAAGAGCTACATTTGTTACCTTACTATCGGCATGTTTTGAAGATGGCTTTGGAGTTTGAAGAAATCTCCTTTCTACACATTCCTCGTAATAGGAATGATTTTACGGATGCATTAGTAACTTCGGCCTCCTTAATACACATATCGGACAAGGGACATTTGCCAAGCGTCACAATTGCCCTGCACAAGGCACCAGCCTATGGGAACTACGTTGGAGAAGTATCAGATGAGCTACCTCCCATCCAGTATCCTTTGTATCAACATATCAAGGAATACCTACGAGATGGATCTACACCCACTGAGGCGAGCCCAACCTGAGTGGAGATGCGCTCTACAAAAGAGATGCAAGACTAAGTCTCCTCAGATGTTTAGACAAAGATCAAGCCCAAAGGCTTATGGATGAAATCCATGGGGAAGTCTGTGGCCCCCACATGAGTGGCCCCCTTCTTGTCAAAAAAGTCCTCAAGACAGGACATTATTGGCTATCTCTTAAAGCTGATTCCAGTGACCACGTCAAAAGATGCTATCAATGCCAGATTCATGGGAATGCTATACACGCCCCTCCATGGTAACTCCACAACATAAGTTAACCTTGGACCTTCTCAATGTGGGGAATGGACGTTATTGGGCCCATTGAGCCTAAAGCCAGTAATGGGTAGAGGCAGCCTCCTTTCCCAGGGTTACCAAAGAAGTCATCATTGCTTTCATCAGAAACACTGTCATTTGTCGATATGGACAACCAGAGGTGATTGTGTCAGACAATGCTAAAAACCTCAACAACAAAATGATAGAGGAATTATACAGTAAATTCCACATCAAACATCTTAACTCTGTCATTTATCATCCGAAGATGAATGGTGCTGATGAAGCGGCTAACAAAAACATCTAGAAGATTATGTAAAAGATGTCCGCCAACCACAAAGATTGGCCTGACTTATTGCCTCTTACTATGTTAGCCTACAGAACCTCAATGCGTACTTCCACCGGGGGCAACCCCCTACGCATTAACCTATGGAATGGAAGAAGTGCTGCCCATAGAAGTTGAAATGGAATCCCTCAGAGTGTTGATAGACGCTCAGTTGGATGAATACCAATGGGTACAAGACATGTATCACAAATTGTCTCTAATAGATGAACGAAAAATTGAGGCTATCTTCTATGGTCAGTTATACCAACAAAAGATCGTCAGATCCAACAATAGAAAAGTCCGTCTACTGGTAGTTCAAACAACACGACTTGGTTTTGAAGAGAATCATTGACAACCAAGATCAGTCTAAGGGAAAATTCCCTCCTAACTGGTAAGGCCCGTTTGTTGTGAAAGAAGTATTAACAGGAGGCGCTCTCAGATTGCAAGAAATGGATGGTAATGAATTTCCACAACTCATCAACTCGGACACCTTAAAACGGTACTATGTCTGAAGTTACTATCAAGCAAACATCCTGGTGTTGGATCATCAGATCACCAGTCATTCCTGGTTCTCTAACCCCTTTACCACATACAATTCTTCCACACTTTGCCCCTCAGGGAAAATATACTTTTCAAATCCATCAGCCTGGCTTCTCTACGTTTCTACTAACTTATGGCATCCCACTACGGATTGAACCTCTCGCGTTTGCAGTTTGGCTACCCATACAGGGATCAAGCTTCTCATACTTGCAGTTTATCCTCAACCTAGGATTAAACTTTCTCCTCCCCACAATCAGACCTGCACATGGGATCACGCTTTTAACTCGACCTGAGGGGCGAACTACGTCGACCTGATCTCCTCTTCAATAGGCAGTATATAGGCAACCATATCATATGGCCCGGTCCCAATAAAACAAAAATAACAAAAACATTTCTACCCTCTACTCCTTACAAAAACAAAACTAAATTCCTACACCATTTCTGCCACATACAGCGTTGAACCTCTTACACCAGGTTCGAACTACGCAAACCTAATCTCCTCTTCAATAGGAGTACGTAGGCAGCCAGTCATGGTGCAGGTCTCACCCCCTACCAAAACACAAACCATTGTCAGCTGGTATTGGGATCATCCTTCAATCCACTACATTTCATTTAGCTTTAGACCAAAGGGATGGAAAACCTGAACTCCTCCTAAATAGGAGATTCAGCGACCATCTAAGCTGTGGTTGTGGCTCACAGAGCAACACCAATCTATAAGAGATGGAATTAACTAGGCTTCTCCTTAATAGAAGTATTAGCGACCATCAGTGGTGTGGTCAATCTCAGAGAGGAAAGCCACACTCCTCTCCATATTTCCATACATAACCTAGTCCCAAGACACCAACGATGGTAGGGATACATACAGATCAATGATCCATTCTGAACTATCCTAGAGACAACTCAATGTCCATCCACCCATGAGGAATTCAGAATACATCAAGATTGCAAGCCCTGAAGTAGTAGGCAAAATATCAAGCAAGTTGAAAAGCATATCTAAAATTGAAGTGATCAAGAATATATTTCCCTGTCATATATATATATATATATATATATATATATATATATATATATATATATATATATATAATGTTGTTTTATATATACAATATAAACTGTACATGACAAAATGGCTAAGCTAGTCTGTGCAGGAAAATACAAGCTCATCTACAAGTCAGGGTATATGCGAGCTAACAAGCCCAACATGGCGTCCCTCTCAGAAGAAGGAGGCGAAGTTGTGGTCTCCTGTACGAGAAGGTCCACATGACCCAATAGATCTGCAGCCATCTGTATGGTGACCATATGCTCATCGATGTAAGTGCTCATCTCTTCAATCATGCCAGTGGTAAGGGACCTAACTGCAGTACTATCTGTAACGGTACATATGTGACAACCCCAAAATAGGTCCATTCCATTCAACCCATTCTGAGTCGCCAAATACATGGTACAGAAAACAACTACAACTTTATTACAAAAATTATCGTGCAAAATACAACTAACACATATGCTGTGAGTTTGGATACAAATATATACCAAATGTCACTCATGTCCCAACCGTGGACAGCACCTCACAATGACACCTTACATAAAGGTATAGTCAAAATTTGTTTTAGAAATTAGAATCTTTGGGAAGTGCTCAAGGAAACCTTTGTACATGGGAGGTTATGCTTCTAGGTTATGATAGATATCATATGGCCACAGAATTATCCTTGGTTGAACTCAATAGACCCCAAAGAAAAATGAGAAGATTACTATCATATTCTTCCCAATGGTGAGTCTTCTCTTGACTTATCATTATCTCCACTGTCTCAAATTGAGAATTATACTTCAAACAAACACCAAGATTATATAAGTAGTGCTCGTAAATATACTCAGCAAGTGGATGAGCACAACTCTATCTTATGATGACACGAGGTTGTATGTCATTAGACATCTTATATGATAGTGGCAAAACACCCTTCCAATGTTGGGTTCGCCTCTGCGTATATAATTCACCAAATGTAACTACTAAAAGATGTATACAACACACTTGTCTATACTATTTAGGGAGAACTCCACAGCTAGAGACCACCGTTCTATTCCCTTGTTACCCCCACTCGACCCAGCTACACTTTTATTACCTGAAAGGAATTGTGAAGCAAAGGGTGAGCACAACTAGCTCAGTAAAGAATATCATGACTAAAGATAATTAAATTATCAATAGCCTTCATCACTAACAAATCAGAGATTTAGAACATATGGTAGATGATAAAAATTTTCAACCATAGTTGCATCGGAACGATCAATCCATTAGAAGAGTCAAATAGATAATACAGTCTATTATCTTCTCCATGTTAAAAGTCCACCAACAATGTTTTATCCATGTAACATCAATCAACAGTTCCTTTCCACAATTATATGAATATCTCATTATCATAATTGTGATTCTAAATTTTTCTTCGTACCCAAGACTAATATAATTTTCATCACATGTCTTTACCTGAAACGTCAAAGATCATGGTTATACCAAATCACAGTTCATGTTCATAATCATACTAATAAATTATCTTTGCACTACGGGCCAAAGATATTCATCCACAGTTCATCTTCGCACCACTGGCCAAAGATATTCAACAACAGGTCATTTTTGCACTACGGGCAAAAGATATTCATTAACAGTTCATCTTTGCACTACTGGCCAAAGATATTCATCAACAATTCATCTTTGCACTACAGGCCAAAGATATTAATATCTCAAAGAAATATATAATCACTTCAGAATTTATATAAACAATAATTATAACCATGTTGATCAATTCACCTTTGCACTTAAGCTAAAGATATTCAATTATAAATTCAATGGTCATGATCATACCAGTCACAATTCAACTTTTCACTACTGGCCAAAGAGAACCCTAGTCATGATCATACCAATATTCTACTCATATTTACACTCCAGTGAAAGAGAATTTCAACATTAGGGTTATAAAAATATTATATATGATAATATAATCAATATATAGTTTTAGTCTCTAGAGTAATATTCATAAATCAACTATAATTTGGTTAGAAAAAGAAACCAATTTTTTAGTGAATAGTACTCGTGAATAGTAACTCATGAATAGTAATCCTGACACAAAAATGTTGAAATTCTACAATAAAATCCATACCAATATTTCGATATAATGATATTGAAAGAATAAAATTTCTTAAACTTATAAACAATTTATTTTAACTATTTACACTTTACTAAATAATGAATTTAATCATCATAAAATGCCAAACTTATAAGGTTTCATCACCAATAACTAAAACCCTCATCAAAAATCTGCATATACCACATATATGATTCTCAAGCCATAAAATCATATTTTTCAATTTTCTTGCTTCACATAACATATTTAACTCATTTATATATAACTAGTCTATTTTTATGAAAAATACCAAATCAGTTCCAAAAATATTTCTTTTCTGGGATTTAGCAGAATATAGTCCCATATTGAACATATATTTTTCTTAGAATTTTTAAAATTCATTTACTATTTTTCATATGGCTAAAACCGCCGAATATTTAGACATTTATCATAAATTGTACTTTATTCAAAAATTTCGAAATTCACAGAGTACACTGATATTATATAGATGTACTCCCAATAAAAATTTCATCAATTTTGGAGTTAACCACAAGGAATTATAAGCGGTTACTTTTAAAATAGTCTTTTCTCATAAAATTCATAACTCTTAATCTATACATCCAAAAATCACCATTTTTGGACACAATCAAAAAAACTCATCAACATGTCATTTCAAATTTTTCAAGAATTTTCTGAAGGTCAGAAGAAGTACGAACTGAAAAACATAATAACCCTTAAAATCCCTTACTATCCCTTACCTCAAAAGAGCGGCACTTCTGATTGGATATCGGATATGACGCTGAAGGAAACTTGCACTAATGTATATCAACTCACCAAGTATCTAGATACTCACAAAATACACTCAATAATCTAGAGAGAGAAAGAGAGAAAACTTGTTTCTGGTGTGATTTTCAATTCTAACTTAGCCCTCTATTTATAGGAAAATTTTAGCAGACTTGACCTGCAACCTGATGGCTTTACCTGCTACTATTCCCACCCACCACGTTTGAAATAAAATTCAGTACATTTCTGCACCAACCACAAGTGGGGCCCACTCAATTCTAGAATTTTCAACAAAAATGCTAAATTTGGATACTTCAAAAATTGCTGAACCATTCACCTCTTAAAATTCATAACAAATCATACGTTCATTTTTAACGGTTCAAAATTTGTGGACATATACTCAAATTATATATGTATAACATATCCAAAAATTACAATGATCTAAAAGTCGGATTAAAAATTATAACTCACGCAATATATCTCAAAAACACTAGTTTAATTTTTAATACCTTCATTCCGACAAAAATACTAATAAAATACCTCAACATTAATTCCTTCATTTATAACCACATAAATAAATCCATCACTTATATCCACATCAAATAAATATTTTCTTATCATATAAATCAATAATTAATTATTCACAAATAATATTATAGAATCACAATTATGACAACCAGGCCGTTCCCAGGAAAGAGGGGACTTTCCAATAAGAATTTCTCCTTACTGGCGCACAATTAGGTGACCAAACCTCTTCTTGACAGAATCTTTCTAGACATTGCCAATAATGTTATCTAATAATATTATTCAAATAATATGAATTATTGATCTGATAATGAGAAATATTATGCAGTGATAATTATTGAAACAACAATAATATAAAATATCAACGCAACAACTATTGAATCAATAAAATAAAATATTGAACAGTAATTACTGTAACAATTATTGAGTAGTGCCTTTTTACATAAGAATCAATAATTCAAAAATACTGTGTAATACCGTGTGCTACTTTGCAACAACGTGTATTACTTTATTTTACCAACCGGGTATTCCAACAGTGTTAACGGTAACTATTACGTCGTTATTTATAAAAATTTAATTTTGTCATTTTCTTCATCTGACAGTTATTCTGTTATGGGGCCCACAAATGGCTGCGCCGTCATACGAATATTCCCCGACAGAAAGAATATTCCACGACCAAACGAATATTCCCCGACAACAATGAATATTTTATAACCACTTGTGTATTTTGAAAAAAAAATTCATGTATCACCTTTAACTTTAACTTTTATCAATTTAACCATTTACTGAATAGTAATTATAAGAAAATTGAATAATTTTATTTCATAAAATTTGGGGTCTTACAATCTCCCCTCCTTATGAAATTTCGTCCCCGAAATTTACGTACCTGGTATTTCAAAAAGTTGAGAATATCTTGTTTCCATTTCAGATTCTATCGCCCAGGTCATCATGATTTCTCCATCTCCCGTGATAACTTCATTTGGGTTCCTCATTTGTTGGGAAGTCATGACAACCGCCATCCCTCGAACTACCCGGCTTTGACTTGTCTGGGGCAGCATTTGGCGTCATCACTACCGTTGGAATATATTTTTCTATAGGACATATTCCTCCCTCAACTGCCTCATCGTACTCCTGTTTCATGATCTGAATCATCAATCTTCAATCCATATCGAATTCAGGTTGACCGCTATGTACAGGGTAATTCAAAACTCGATGTTGGATTCTCCCAATTGCTTTCCAAAGAGAGAAATTCATGTCATCTATTTTAGCCTTCTTAGATCGAACATCTCTTTCCATAATATCCACGTGTCGTGTGGCTTTTACCCATGCATAACTCATTCTTACTTGTTAAGTTTTTTCTTCTTTCAGCTCAGATTCCATCTTTATCATCTTATACTCTGCCAAAGAATGATTTTGTTCAAGCATCACATATCGGGTAACACAAAGCTTGAATTGTTGCATCCTTTTGTTCCACGATTGTCTGTCGTTCTTCAGCCTGCTCTTCTAACTCATGAATACGATTTTAAAATTCTATATTTTGATCATATAATACCTCTAATAAACTCTCCTCAGGTACCTCTTTTCCTCACTCTCAGCTGTTACCTCTGTGACTATCTCGGGTGCAACTATCAATTCTTCACTCACCACATGGATATCTCTAATCACATTATCATGGTTAGTGATTAGAGGTATCCCCACGGTCTCATTCACTCCATTGTTAACATTCTCAGCAGCCATTCTCAAATACTGCCATAAAACAAGGGTTAATTAAACAAATTAACATATCACATAATATCCCGATATTATGACTGACCAACAAATAAGCTTAGGTAGGACACACTAGCGAAGGATTTACTGATTTCTCCCCTCCTAGTTATATTCTCCGATCTCTGCTAGAGATCATATCCCTAAGCTCTGATACCAACTGTGACGATCCCAAAATAGGTCCATTCCATCCAACTCATTCTGAGTCGCCAAATACATGGTACAGAAAAAACTACAACTTTATTACAATAATTGTCGTGCAAAATACAACAACATATATGTTGTGAGTTTGGATACAAATATATACCAAATGTGACTCATGTCCCAACCGTGGACAGCACCTCACAATGATACCTTACATAAAGGTATAGTCAAAAACTGTTTTAAAAATTAAAATCTTTGGGAAGTGCTCAAGGAAACCTTCGTACATGGGAGGCCATGCTTCTAGGTTATGATAGATATCATATGGCCACAGAATTATCCTTGGTTGACTCAATAGACCCCAAAGAAAAATGAGAAGATTACTATCATATTCTTCCCAATGGTGAGTCTTCTCTTGACTTATCATTATCTCCACTATCTCAAATTGAGAATTATACTTCCAACAAACACTAAGATTATATAAGTAGTGCTCGTAAATATACTCAGCAAGTGGATGAGCACAACCCTGTCTTATGATGACACGAGGTTTTATGTCATTAGACATCTTGTATGATAGTGGCAAAACACCCTTCCAACGTTGGGTTCGCCTCTCCGTATATGATTCACCAAATATAACTACTAAAAGATGTATACAACACACTTGTCTATACTGTTTAGGGAGAACTCCACAGCTAGAGACCACCGTTCTATTCCCTTGTTACCCCCACTCGACCCAACTACACTTTTATTACCTGAAAGGAATTGTGAAGCAAAAGGGTGAGCACAACTATCTCAGTAAAGAATATCATGACTAAAGATAATTAAATTATCAATAGCCTTCATCACTAACAAATCAGAGATCTAGAACATATAGTAGATGATAAAAATTTCAACCATAGTTGCAGCGGAACGATCAATTCATTAGAAGAGTCAAATAGACAATACAATCTATTATCTTCTCCATGTTAAAAGTCCACCAACAATGTTTTATCCCTGTAACATCAATCAACAGTTCCTTTCCACAATTATATAAATATCTCATGATCATAATTGTGATTCTAAATTCCTCTTCGTACCCAGGACGAATATAATTTTCATCACATGTCTTTACCTGAAACATCAAAGATCATGATTATACCAAATCACAGTTCATGTTCATAATCATACTAATAAATTCATCTTTGCACTACGGGCCAAAGATATTCATCTACAGTTCATCTTCGCACCACTAGCCAAAGATATTCAACAACAGGTCATTTTTGCACTATGGCCTAAGATATTCATTAACAGTTCATCTTTGCACTACTGGCCAAAGATATTCATCAACAATTCATCTTTGCACTACAGGCCAAAGATATTAATATCTCAAAGAAATATATAATCACTTCAGAATTTATATAAACAATAATTATAACCATGTTGATCAATTCACCTTTGCACTTAAGCTAAAGATATTCAATTATAAATTCAATGGTCGTGATCATACTAGTCATAATTCAACTTTTCACTACTGGCCAAAGAGAAACCTAGTCATGATCATACCAATATTCTACTCATCTTTACACTCCAGTGAAAGAGAATTTCAATATCAGGGTTATAAAAATATTATATATGATAATAAAATCAATATAATCAATATATAGTTTTAGTTTCCAGAGTAATATTCATAAATCAACTATATTTTGGTTAGAAAAAGAAACCAATCTTGTAGTGAATAGTATACGTGAATATTAACTCGTGAATAGTAACTCATGAATAGTAACTCATGAATAGTGACTCATGAATAGTAATCCTGACACAAAAATGTAGAAATTCTACAATAAAATCCATACCAATATTTCAGTATAATGATATTGAAAGAATAACGTTTCTTAAACTTATAAACAATTTATTTTAACTATTTACACTTTACTAAATAATGAATTTAATCATCATAAAATGCCAAACTTATAAGGTTTTATCACCAATAACCAAAACCCTCATCAAAAATCTGCATATACCACATATATGATTCTCAAGCCATAAAATCATATTTTTCAATTTTCTTGCTTCACATAACATATTTAACTCATTTATATATAACTAGTCTATTTTCATGAAAAATACCAAATCAGTTCCAAAAATATTTCTTTTCTGGGATTTAGCAGAATATAGTCCCATATTGAACATATATTTTTCTTAGAATTTTTAAAATTTATTTACTATTTTTCATATGGCTAAAATCGCCGAATATTTAGACATTTATCATAAATTGTACTTTATTCAAAAATTCCGAAATTCACAGAGTACACTGATATTATATAGATGTACTCCCAATAAAAATTTCATCAATTTTGGAGTTAACCACAAGGAATTATAAGCGGTTACTTTTAAAATAATCTTTTCTCATAAAATTCATAACTCTTAATCTATACATCCAAAAATCAACATTTTTGGACACAATCAAAAAAACTCATCAACATGTCATTTCAAATTTTTCAAGAATTTTCTGAAGGTCAGAAGAAGTACGAACTGAAAAACATAATAACCCTTAAAATCCCTTACTATCCCTTACCTCAAAAGAGCGGCACTTCTGACTGGATATCGGATATGACGCTGAAGGAAACTTGCACTGATGAATATCAACTCACCAAGTATCTAGATACTCACAAAATACACTCAATAATCTAGAGAGAGGAAGAGAGAAAACTTGTTTCTGGTGTGATTTTCAATTCTAACTTAGCCCTCTATTTATAGGAAAATTTTAGCAGACTTGACCTGCAACCTGATGGCTTTACCTGCTACTATTCCCACCCACCACATTTGAAATAAAATTCAGCACATTTCTTCAGCAACCACAAGTGGGGCCCACTCAATTCTAGAATTTCCAACCAAAATACTAAATTCGGATACTTCAAAAATTTCTGAACCATTCAACTCTTAAAATTCATAACAAATCATACGTTCATTTTTAACGGTTCAAAATTTGTGGACATATACTCAACTTATATATGTATAACATATCCAAAAATTACAATGATCCAACAGTCAGATTAAAAATTATAACTCACGCAATATATCTCAAAAACACTAGTTTAATTTTTAATACCTTCATTCCGACAAAAAATACTAATAAAATACCTCAACATTAATTCCTACATTTATAACCACATAAATAAATTCATCATTTATATCCACATCAAATAAATATTTCCTTATCATAAAAATCAATAATTAATTATTCACAAATAATATTACAGAATCACAATTACGACAATCAGACCGTTCCCAGGAAAGAGGGGGATTTCCAATAAGAATTTCTCCTTACTGGCGCGCAATTATGTGACCAAACCTCTCCTTGACAGAACTTTTTAGATATTACCAATAATGCTATCTAATAATATTATTCAAATAATATGAATTATTTATCTGATAATGAGAAATATTGTGCAGTGATAATTATTGAAACAACAATAATATAAAATATTAACGCAACAACTATTGAATCAATAAAATAAAATATTGAACAGTAATTACTGTAACAATTATTGAGTAGTGCCTTCTTACGTAAGAATCAATAATTCAAAAATACTGTGTAATTCCGTGTGCTATTGTGCAATAACGCGTATTACTTTATTTTACCAACCGGGTATTCCAACAGTGTTAACGGTAACGATTACGTCATTATTTATAAAAACTTAATTTTGTCGTTTTCTTCATCCGACAGTTATTCTGTTATGGGGCCCAGAAATGGCTGCGCCGTCGTACGAATATTTCCCGCAGAAAGAATATTCCACGACCAAACGAATATTCCTCAACAACAATGAATATTTTATAACCACTTGTGTATTTTAAAAAAAATTCATATATCACCCTTAACTTTAACTTTTATCAATTTAACCATTTACTGAATAGCAATTATAAGAAAAATTGAATACTTTTATTTCATAAAATTCGGGGTCTTACAACATCCCAGGTAGATATGGCACTATCCCGCTCAATTATCACTACATGTTTGGCTGATTTGGCCTCATCCCGCTCAACAACAACGACATCTATGCGAGATAATGCCTTGTCTCTCTCTATCAGAGTTGCGTCTCTCCCATCAAGGGCAGTCAACATCAAGGATCGAGCCTGATCTCTCTCAAAGATCATCAAATGAAGACTCTACTCAAAGTACTGTGATGAATGTTAAATCACAACAGTACTGGTACTGGGAGAATCTAAAAGAGATGCTGGCAACCCAGCACCTGGCTCCTCCTCGATGTGGGAATCAATGTCCTCCATTGGCTCTACCTCATCTGTCTCACTATTCGGTATTATGGATACTGCCACAGCCGATGCAATCTCTGTCTCCATCCATGCAAAATACTCTGCTGAACAACCCAGATGGCTCACAGAAAATTCAGCTATCTCACGCTGATCCCACCATGCATACACACGGGATCGGTCCTCTGCTGAAAGATAGTGAGAAGCTGAACACTGACCTATCGCCCCCTCGAAAGGATGAAAGTTCTGAAACTGGTCAAACTGCAACATCACGGCCAGCGGGTGATAAGTAGTCACGCCCCTCAAACCAGGCAGAGGAAGGTAGTTCATGCCCGGAGCATGAGTAATAAAGTTGTATGGTGAGCTGATCCCCGAGCACGACAATATGACAAATGGATCTATGATATCCGCCAAGAATGTGGACCAAGATATAGCATCTATGCACTCCCATGCCTGAAAGAAGTATGACATGGCTATATCGTGGGTGAACCAATACCCATGCGGTCTAAGAGTGCCAATCAGTCTCAAATGTGACTTAAACCACACATATAGCATAACCGAGCTGCTCGTGAACACTCCTATCAGATAAGTGCAGTAGTAGGTGGATGACCGCAGGGTCTCTGCTATGATCATAGGTATAATGGTACAACCCTCCTTGAGAGCTCTCACTGCCATGATGACTCTGATGTCTATCTCATCCATGTACCGTAGCATATAGACATACAACAATACACATAATAGCAGTACATCAACCCTGGCTAGACACCAATGATCCTTTGGTGTGGTAAAATCCCCAGAATATCGTGAATAACTATCCTCAAAGCCAAATCTGTCAAACAGAAAATGTTGGGATATAACTGTGGCTCGATATAAGCTCATCCTGCACCACTCTACGCCTCAATCCAGTGAGGGTCATGAACCGTCAACTCATGTCCCCCAAAGCCATATGCAAGCAAGGTCTGTCCAGCGATAGCATCGTTAATCATGCATACTCCTCCAGAGTATGAGTCAACTCATGGGTCCCAAATCGGAAAACCTACTTATCCGATACCCAATGCTCTAGCATGCCATCCATAAATCTTGTGGGAACCTGAAACATCAACAGGGTCATAGTATGCTACATTAAATGATCTACGGTCATCTTGTCTAATGGTGACATGCTATCATACCACGATCGCATACCCGATAGCCACCAATGATGGTGGGGTATGATCAATAAGGCTAACGGTCGAAGAAGACATCTTTACGGGCCGTGTCATAAGACTATCCAGGGGTCAATGTTGAATATCTCTGGACATACATACATATACATAACATTATACATGCATTGTAGATAATAGATGGCAATATGATATAGGGAATGAAAAACTGAGCATACATTCCTAAGTATATCAACATCTAATATATCATCTCTGTACAAGCTACAAATATAGGGAAATGGGACACAATCCCCCTACTACTAATAGAGGCCTATCAAAAGAGATAGCAAGAATGGGCCTCATCCCTCCGACTCAGTCCAGTTCGAGTTGCAAAGGAGTTCTTACGGACAGAAAAAAATCAAATCGGGAATAAAAACGCTATGCAATTGAGCAAACCAGCATACAATCCTGGTCTTCTGTTGCCTCTTTTTTAGTTCTAACAAAAGAGCTCTAACTCATGCAAGTATACATGTGTCAGCAAGTAATATAGAGTAAGTAAAGTATCGATCCCACAGGGAAAGTTGTTTAATTTAAATTACTATGCATCAATTAAATCACAATATTTATATGCTCAAACTAATGGCTATAATTGGTTTGTTACTCTAATCGCAAATAACGACTAACACAATAAATAAGATGTAATAAATCAAATCTGAAAGTAATGGAATCCTAACTTCATTTAATATTTCATTTAATCACCACTATCATTCAAGACTTGTTCACATATCACAGGAAAGTAGCCAAGAGCACTAAAAGAGTAATAGCCATTTTTCAATGCACTATGACCTACTTACACAGCATCGACAAACGATAGACTCTATGTAATCATCAATATAACCAAAATCACTATATGTCTATGTGAAATTGCAATTATATTGAATTTAAGCACAAGCTCTTATTCTAACTCATACGGTGAAACAGTGTATGTCTATCTGGTTCACGAAATACACAAGCCATATAAAACAGCCCTATATACGTATGCTATCATGATTACACACCATACTTGCATGTTCATTGTCAATTCTATACAAGTACTAAAAGAGAATGGTGATCAAGCATTCATGCATGCAAAACAATCATGATAGAAATCCCATATAATATGTAAAATAATTCCTGCATTCAAGCATGCAACCAAACTACATATTAAAATCAGTTAGAATCCCATAATGGAGTTTAGTTCATGACCGAACCAAAAGCCATTATGGGATCAAAGCTAAACAATGGCTAATACGCAAACAATTGGAAGATGAAAGATAGAAATGATTAAACCAATTGCTGATTATAATCCACTATTAACGTTCAAATCCTCATAAAATCCAACAAAATACTAATAAATATCCACATTGGTAGAAAATCCCAAGAAGGATTAAAAGAGTAGAGTTTAGGCTTCCTTCTACGTTGGAATCTCTCTCAGTGTGTAAACCCTAGTTTTTAAAATGAAAATACAAAAAATTGAATAATGATACCTCTGACACCAGTCAGAAATCGTTTTAAACCAATTACAACCCTTTTAATTAAAAATTAAAATAAAATAATCAGCATTAATCAGCGCGCGGCTGCGCGCTCCCCCAGCGTAATCCTTGCGCGGGCAGCACAACTTGTAGTGTGTTATGTTGTCCATTTGGGTACTCGCGCTGGCGCGCATTCCCAAGCTTGTCCTACCGCGAGGCTTCTGCTATGTTGAGTTCTGGTTTTTCTACTAGTAACTGATCTGTTCCGCTACTCCTTCCTTTGTCCATCCATGCTTAGTCTTCTGCTCCACTTGATCCGCATGCCATGCATATCCCAGCTTGTGTCTCGCTTCATGCGTCCATTCGCCTCGTGCCTTCTAATTCCACCCAATTAGGTTGTTTCCTACACTTTTTCACCAAAAGGAGTTTTAAATAAATGCAATGCAAAATAACATGAAATGTAACTAAAAATACACTAAAATGTACTTGAGATGGGCATAGTGCGCGTGAATTGGTATTCAATAAGTTGGTATAAAACCCACTTATCAAATACCCCCAAACTTGAATTGTTGCTTTCCCTCAAGCAATGCATACTAATGAACAATGAATATGCAGTTATAGTACTATGCAACTAAAATATGATGCAACTAATCTCACATTGTTCCAGCTATCACAGAAATTCAGTCCAAAATGCCTCAGCGAATTTTTCCAGGTTCTAGAATATAGATTTAAACCAAACTGTAGGCATAATGTCGTACACTAGATAATTCATAAATGTTATAGATATGTTGTGTGTGTGTTATGTTCACCAAAACTTGATTTAAGCAAAGAATGCACATACTAAATTGCTCAAAATAGAAAATTATAGTTTAAATCAAGACTCATGTATACATATGCAACGAACACTATTCCAACATATGAAAACAAACTGCGGTTCAACAATGGGCTTAACTGCTTTATTATTACTCACGAGGGCAATTTTCGCACTTTTCTGCGGTGTTTATTGCTATTTTCCTTTTCTTTTTTTCTTTTTTTTCACATGACTGTGCAATGTCTTACTCCATTAGGCAACACTGCTACCCCTTAGCGAGCTTTCAACGAACGACTCCCAGACCATGAAAGACCTTAGGGTGCTAGGTGTAGAGACAATCCCCTCAGGCGTACTTACTCATGTAGCCAGGGCCCCAAAATAAGACTAGCAACGTTATTACTATTTTTTTCTTCTTTTTTTTTATACATAGATACCCATGTTTTCCCAAAGTCTGAATGTCAGTGTTTCATATAGTCTAAGATCACTTCCCTCGTATTTCTCTTTTTAACACTACATTTTCTATTGAGCAATACACTACATACTTCTTATACCTACAAGTGATTGTGAACACACTCATGCAAACTGAAAGCATTTAAACAGCATCATGAACTTCATCGTGTAAAACATTATATCTCAACTCATGTTATCCTAACATACTCAAAAATCTTTTAAAATTTCACTATCATCATCGACTGGACAAAAATTTCCATACGGCAAGAACTGTGAGACATGCAAACTAAAAATGAACATGCAAATAAACATGCAACTATATGCAAAACTAAATTATATGATGCAAAAATTAAACTAATCATGCAAAAACAACTACATACAACTATACTACTACCTCAATACCCCCAAACTTATAATATTCAATGACCCATTAAATGAAGGTAAAGGGTAACGAAAAACTCCCCTAATGATCAGTGGTACCACCCTCCTCGTGTGGTGAATCTGGTGGTGGATATGGCACTGCTGTCCCAAACTGAGGCCACACTAGCGTCGATCCTTGCTGTGCAAAAGCCTCGGCCAAGGCCCTCGTGAGTCCCGTCACAAATGTGCCAAAATTATCGTACATGGAATCGCCTTTTCACTCTAACCTTCGGAGCTGGCGATCACCATAAGCAGCAGGTGCTTGCATGGAAGGGTCTGCCTCATATGTCTAAGGTGGTTGTTGTGACGGCTCTGGGAAAGTAGGTTGAATGATAAAACCTCGTCAGCATGGGTGTGGTACACCTCCTGCCCAATCCTCAAATTTTGCAATGGTGGCATGAGTTATGTAACATTCCAGAATTTTAAAGTGTAATGTTAAATATTTATTAATTTATATAAGTATTTAATGGATATGTTTATTGTTGAATAAATAATTGTTCAATTTGAGAAGATATGGCTTAGTTAATTATTTGTTGAATAAATAATTAAATATTAAATATTAAATATTTATTTATAATATTAAATATTTATTGGATTATATAAGTATGTAATGGCAATTTGAGTGGATGTGATTTAGTTAATTATTTGTTGAATAAATAATTAAGGAGCTAAAAAAATTATTAGTTATGAGATTATATACCAATTTGATTTAATAAGTAAGCTAGAGAGCTTATAGTGATTTAAATAAATTATGATATTTTAAATGGGAAATTGTAATTTAAAATATTAGTTGGTCGAATAAAATTACAATTATAAAAGAAATTATAGTCATGTGACATTAAATTATGTGCTAAAGTAATTTAATAGATTAATGTTTCAATTGATTAATTAATTAAATAAAAGTGTGACTAATAACCTTGCTATAAAGGAGTTACTAAAATAAATTAAGGGAGTTTAATTCATTTTTGTCAAACAAGGCCTAATGCTTATTAAGTCTTTTATCTAATTGGATTTTACCAAACAAGGCATAAGGATTAATGAGTTATTTTTAAGTTAGTTAACCAAACAAGCCTTATGACTTTTGATTTCAAAAGAAATTGTAACTGATGTCAGTTAAGTTAGTATTATATTATATATTTAATATATATTATATCCTATATACGTTAGATATCTAGTACGTAGTTAGAGTTAGGGAGAAAAAACAAAACTCAAAGAAGAAGAAGAAGAGGAAAAACGAGAGAGAATTGGAGAGAAGAAGAAGCTTGAGAATCAAAAAGGGTTGGCCATCATCTTCTTCAAACAAGGTATCAACTAAACTCTATTATGGTTCTTCTTTTCTAAGTTATAGTTGTATTTTCTCTCTCCCAATTTTCTCCATGAAAGCTTTGTAAAAGTGGAATTTTGTTAGGTATATGGTTTTATATGATAATCTAGTGTTGTTAAACTATTTTCTTATGCTATAATTGAGAATAGTCCATGAATTTATATTATGTATATGGTTGTGAAGAAAAAACTATTTTTTACAGAGAGTTTTTGTGAATATATATTGTGAAGCTTAAGATAGAAATTGAGAGTTAATTAGTTGTTTAATTGATAAATTGATCGTCTAATTTGATAAAGTATGTATAATTATTGATAAGATGCTTTTAATTAATTGTTTTGGTTGAAAAACAAAATTTACAGTGTTGGTTTTATTGAAATATCAAAAATGGAGTTTTTGTCAAAAACAGTGAAATTTGATGTTTTAAATTCGTTGTTTATGTTGTTATATGGGTAGAAACATGTTAGAAGTTCTTGAATTATGTTTACATGAAGTTCTTTTATTAATTGCATGTGAATTAGTTTATTAGAAATGAGCTTGTAGGCCAAATTGGCTTTTTCTTGCACTGTTGCCGAAGATGTCAGTCGATACTAAAGTTTCGCACCGCGACGCGGCCTAGCAGTACGTTACTGGCGCCGCAGCGCCATCACCACGCCGCAGCGTGGCTTCGTAGTGTATTTACCGTGCCGCAGCGCCATCACCACGCCGCAGTGCGACCCATAGTGTAAACTGTGGCGCCGCATCGCGAGTTAGCAGAATGGTCTGACAGTGTACTTTTTGTACACAAAATTTTAAGAAACATTATGTGATGATAGTGGGACTGTAAAATATTGATGCTAGTATTTCTATACTATGAATAAATATATTATTAAAGATTAACTTGTGTTATAACTTGATTATGTGATTAAAAATCCAATTTTAAATGATGAACGTACTTAGATATGTTTGTAAAGTGGTAATCGCTAACTATGTCATGATGACATATGTTTATAGGATATTGTGATTCGTATTGATTCGGTTTAGCCTACGAGCAAGGCAAGTTTTCTAACTCTAATTTATAATTGAGCAAGTTTTCTAATCCTTTATCTTATTGAACTAATTATTGTTTTCAATTCGATTACCTTATAATGATGCAAGCTATCTAAACTTTGGTTTGATGTTGAACAAGTTATTCTTGTATTTCACTTATTATTTAGCATGCATAACTAAATTGATATGCATGTTTAGTATTAATTCTAATTAACCTTGGCTTAGTATTGTTCAAGCAAGGTATGCTATAGTTATTCAAATTATATGCTATAGATTATTCCTAATGCATGACTTTAGTTTAATATAATTGATTTAATCACGATTATTCTATAGTATAGTGTTATTTGTTTTATTCAACTACTCCTTAGTTGATGTTCGTTGAATTCCAAATTACCTTGAAAGCTTATCCAAACCAAACTTACTTTGGTGCGGACTTGTATTCTAAATACTGAGATGAAAAACTCTTTTAATAGAGGTTTACGCTTAGAGTTGAAATGGTTGTGCACAATACATTGTACGAAGGGTTGATCCCCCTAAGTACGTGGAGTCCTTATAGTCTTATGATTGTTAAAGTTAAAGTTGAAAGATTACTTATAACTGTGGACATGATTTGTGGTCATTAGACCCTCAGTGAATGTTATAATTTTCAGAAAGTTAATAGAATATATTGTTCAGTTCTATTGAGCCTAATATTGGCAATTGATGTAAAAGTTTAAAGATTTAATTATTGTTATTTCAAGTGGGCCTTGTTTGCTCACTCTTGCCTATAAAATTTCTTACAGCTAAAGTTAAAACTGGTGACGTACCTAGCACCAGTAAGGGAAAAGGAAAGATGAACAAGTACTGAAGACTTGTAATAGATTCAATAGTTTTATTATCAGACTTTGGTTTAAAGATTGTAATGAAGTTTATTTAAATTCTGCATTTGAATGATTGTTGTTAAAGGTTAGATAACCTGAGAGATTTTTATTTAAATTTATTCCTGTATGGGCAGATTTTATTATTCAAATTTATTATAATTGGGTAGTTATAAATGAATGTTTTGATTAAGTGAACACCAAATCTTGAGGAAATGAAGTACCAGGATTTGGGGGTGTCACAAGTTATGTCCTGGCTTGGATATTGTATTTGTCCGTTGCCCCAGTTGCATTCATGATTAGCACATAGCATAGCAACCACTGATGCATGTGGAATGCTCCCAATGGTGCCTCCTCACAGATATCGCAACATATTCTGATGGATGAGATGACCAATGTCAATGTATTTCCTGGTGATTATGCCCCCACGAAATAATTGCCCTCTCCGCTGTTATTTCATGCTGATGAGAGGAAGGCACGAGCTTGGCACATATGAACAGATTCCACGCCTTTGCATATCAGGTTCAGGGCGGCGATTGAGAATATGCGAGGATGATTCGTGCTGACTTTATAGGTCCATTTCGTGCCAGGCACGAACAATTCAGCAATAACCAACTCCATGTCTATCTCCAAATGTGCACTGGTGACCCAATTAGCAGCTCCCGTTGGCGGTGTATCGGTAAGTCTAAAAATGGCGCGGATGGCACTGGGGTTTGTAATCTATCTCAAAACCGCGAACCATAGATATACCGCTCATGGTGACCTTGGCGTTGGCATAAAACTCTCAGACTATGCTCATCAGAATGGGTGTGGGAATGGCAGTCAGTCCACCCCAGCCTCTTTCATGAATCATGGCACACAACTGACCATCCTGCCCCTCTGGTTTGAAACCGCGCTCCTTAATAAACGTCTTCGTCACAATTTTGTAATACTCCTGCTGAGATTTCAAGTTGAGAAACTTGGTGTGATCAACAATATCCTCCCCTTGACTGCCCGAGGAGGATGAAAAAGAAGATGAAATAGAGAGTGCTCGCTTAGGCCCCATTTGCAATTGATAAAGATTTCACAGATGATATGACTGAGAAAGAAGAAGAAACAAATGATGATATTACCACCAAATTCGTTCTGCCCAACCAAATAGAAGCCCTAGTTTTATATTGCAATTAGATGAGAGTGTGGGTTTGAGCTTTGAACGTGGAGAGAATCGTGGATATGTGATTGAGAGATGTACGGCTTTAATTTATAACTGATAGAGAGATAGAGACGTGAGTTATGAAGAGACAATGTGAGTGCGCTTCTGTTTTGATTGCAAATGAGAGTCCAACTGATATCCATCACATTTTTAAACTTTAAAAAAAATTCACGCCTGATGTCGCACGCGGCCGCGCGAGTTTTTAATAGGTTGGGCGCGCAGTTGGCAAATCTGGTTTGGCAAGTATATCGCGCGGGCGCGCAGGTCTGTGCTGAAGTTGTTTCGCGGCTGCACGTCCCTGATACCTACACTGCTAGCTTTTATTTTATTTTTTACAATCTGAAAGACAGACATGCATGCTCTCCAATACACATGCAATAACATCAATGGACATTATCAAAGCATGGCTTACTAAATAAAAATGAATGCCTATTTTGTCTCCCTAATTTCAATGCAATGCACGCACGTGCTCTTCTGTGAATCTACTACAATGAATAAGCAGATAAATGTACTCATACTATCCTAACAAGTAATGAGAATAAGCTAAACCAAACAACTTGAACTGAATACTAAGTAGAGATGAAAACAATGGGTTGCCTCTCATCAAGCGCTAAGTTATAGTCAATTAGCTTGACTGTCTCTGAGTCTCATGTCGAATATAGAATCGAGTTGACTTTCTTTTTGTCCACCTCACCACCAGAACCACTCTTCAATCTCTGACCATTCACTTTAAGATGCTTGTCCGGAAACTTATCACATACTGCAATGGTTTTATACTGTGGAGGGGTATCCAGATATTGAACTAATTTATTTAATTCCTCATCCTCCACATTTGAATTTTCAGTAACGATACTTTTCAATGGTTCACAATCCACTATACTATGTACTTCATCATTTAGACCTCGTTTCACCACATCAACCCGGAAGCATTCTTCTTCATCTGTTGGGAGCTTCATTGCCTTAAAGACGCTAAAGGTCACCTCCTGATCATGTACACGCATCGTGAGTTCCCCTTTTTGCACATCTATCGAAGTCCTGCCTATGGCTAAGAATGGTCTCCCCAGTATAATTGGTATATTTTTATCTTCCTCGTAATCCAAAATGATGAAGTCAGCCAGAAAGATAAATTTGTCCACCTTCACCAAGACATCTTCAACAAGTCCCCATGGATACGTGATAGATCTGTCAGCTAACTGTAACGCAATGTTTGTCGGCCTTGGAGCCGGCAATCCCAACTGAATTGAATACTGACAAGGGCATCAAATTTATACTTTCCCCAAGATCACATAAACACTTTTCAAAATTCATCTTCCTGATTGTGCACAGGGATTGTGAAACTGCCCGGATCCTTCAGCTTCGGAGGTAACTTCTGCTGAAGCACTGCACTGCATTCTTCTATCAAGGCTACTGTCTCAAATTCATCTAATATCCTCTTCCTTGACAGTATACCCTTCATGAACTTTGCATAGCTTGGCATTTGTTCCAATGCCTTGGCGAAAGGTATATTGATTTGCAGCTTTTTAAATATCTCCAGAAACTTGCTGAATTGCTTATCTTCCCTTTGCTTATTTAATCTTTGCGGATACGGGACTAGAGGGTGAATTGGTGGTACTGAACTCTTAAGCTTCTCCTCTGAACCTGCTTTATCTTTCTCTTCCTGTTGAACCTCAGACTTTTCCATATTTTCTTTTTTAGCAACTGACTGCTCTGCCTCGCGTGGTCGCGTGTCCTCCTTAGTACAATTGGGCATGGGCGCGCGACTTGTAGTGTCTGCAATGTTTTTTCCCATACCTCAATGTGATAACTTGACACTGTTCCTTCCCGTCTCTTCGTGGATTTGTTTCTGTATTACTCGGTAATGAACCCTGGGGCCTGTTTGTAAGCATGTTCGCCATCTGCCCCATATGAGTTTCCAGATTCTTAATAGCCACTGCTTGGCTTCTGATCATAACTTCTGTATTTCCCATGTAATTTCATCATTATCTCCTCCATTTCTGATTTCTTTTCTTTCTGAGGTGCAGCTGGAGTGTGATGTTGTTGTTGTTGAGAAAATCCCAGCGGAAAAGGTGGTCTAGGATTAAACTGTGGTTGCGCTGGTTGTGACTGAAACTGATTATTTGTTTGAAACTGATTCTGCTGATTCCCTTGGTTATTTGACTAACTAAAGTTTGGATGATTTTGGTTGTTGGGGTGGTATATGTTTTGAAACTGACCTTGGTCTTTTCTGTAATTACTCATATATTGTACCGACTCCGAGCTGATGGCACATTGATCTGTTGAGTGTGACCCCTGCACAAATCTCACATACGAAGGCAACCGTCTTCGTTTTACCTTCTGTTAATGTATCTATTTTCTTCACCAAGGCTGTCATCTGTGCTGACAACTGTGTGATAGCATCTACTTCCAACACACCTGCAACCTTGGGTTGTGCAATTCGAGATGTAGGATTCTGAAAATCATTTGATGTCATTGTCTCGATAAGGTTATAGGCTTCCTCATAGCTTTTTGCCCATCATACCCCTCCTGCAGCTGCATCTACAATCGGTCTCGACTGCCATCCCAATCCATTATAAAATGTGTTGATCACCATCCAGTCTGGCATACCGTGATGTGGACACTTTCTCAGCATCTCTTTATATCTCTCCAATGCTTCATATAAGGACTCGCCCTGTTGTTGCCCAAACTGAGAGATAGTTGTCCTCAGCTTTGCAGTCTTAGCCATTGGGAAGAACTTGGCTAAGAATTTTTGTGCTAAGTCCTCCCATGTAGTTATAGATCCTGCTGGCAAAGAATGAAGCCAACTTCTTGATTTATCCCGCAATGAGAATGGAAATAGCCTAAGTCTGATAGCATCCTCCATCACACCGTTGTATCTGAATGTATCACAAATTTTGATGAAACTAAACAGGTATTTATTCGGATCATCTGTAGCGGGACCCCCAAACTGTACCGAATTGTGTACCATCTGAATAGTGACCATTTTTATCTCGAATGTATTGGCTGTTATCGCTGGTCTGACGATGCTAAACTGTAATCCATTAATATTGGGCACGGAATATTCCTTCAAAGCCCTATGTTCCTATCTTTGCTCTTATCCTTGTACCTCGGCTGCCATATTAGCTGTGGTACTTTCTAACTGTACTTGTAAATTTCTACGAACAACTCGCTTTCTAACCTCTCCCGTTTATGTTGTCCTGAACAGGTGTTAAGTCGGGGTAAGATGACCTCGTGCGCATAAAAATTTATCTAAGTTCCTGAAATAAAAAAAATGGAAATGAGATAAGAATAGATTTGTCTAAGTCATACAATATAGCTTAAAACTAATGATAATAATAATAATTTAAACGCCATTCCCCGGCAACGGCGCCAAAAACTTGTTACCTATTTTTTAGTTCTAACAAAAGCGCTCTAACTCATGCAAGTATACATGTGTTAACAAGTAATACAGAGCAAGTAAAGTATCGATCCCACAGGGAAAGTTGTTTAATTTAAATTACTATGCATCAATTAAATCACTATATTTATATGCTCAAACTAATGGCTATAATTGGTTTATTACTCTAATCGCAAATAACGACTAACACAATAAATAAGATGTAATAAATCAAATCTGAAAGTAATGGGATCCTAACTTCATTTAATATTTCATTTAATCACCACTATCATGCCAGACTTATTCACATATCACAGGAAAGTAGCCAAGAGCACTAAAAGAGTCATAGCCATTTTTCAATGTACTATGACCTACTTACACAGCATCCACAAGCGATAGACTCTATGTAATCATCAATATAACCAAAATCACTATATGTCTATGTGAAATTGCAATTATATTGAATTTAAGCACAAGCTCTTATTCTAACTCATACGGTGAAACAGTATATGTCTATCTGGTTCACGAAATACACAAGCCATACAAAACAGCCTTATTTACGTATGCTATCATGACTACAAACCATACTTGCATGTTCATTGTCAATTCCATACAAGTACTAAAAGAGAATGGTGATCAAGCATTCATGCATTCAAAATAATCATGATAGAAATCCCATATGATATGTAAAATAATCCAGCATTCAAGCATGCAACCAAACTACATATTAAAATCAGTTAGAATCCCATAATGAAGTTTAGTTCATAACCGAACCAAAAGCCATTATGGGATCAAAGCTAAACATGGCTAATAAGCAAACAATTGGAAGATAAAAGATAGAAACGATCAAACCAATTGATGATTAATCCACTACTAACGTTCAAATCCTCATAAAAATCCAGCAAAATACTAATAAATATCCACATTGGTAGAAAATCCCAAGAAGGATTAAAAGAGTAGAGTTTAGGCTTCCTTCTACGTTGGAATCTCTCTCAGCGTGTAAACCCTAGTTTTTAAAATGAAAATACGTAAAACTGAATAATGATACCTCTGACACCAGTCAGAAATCGTTTTAAACCAATTACAACCCTTTTAATTAAAAATTAAAATAAAATAAATCAGTATTAATCAGCATCGCGTGCAACCGCGCGCTCCCCCAGTGTAATCCTCACGCGGAAGCGCAACTTGCAGTGTGTTATGTTGTCCATTCGGGTACTCGGGCGCGCGTTCCCAAGCTTGCCTTGTCGCGCGGTCGCGCGACTTCTATAATGTTGAGTTCTGGTTTTGCTACTACAACTGATATGTCCCGCTGCTCCTTCCTTTGTCCATCCACGCTTAGTCTTCTGCTCCACTTTATCCTCATGCCATACATATCCCAGCTTGTGTCTCGCTTCATGCGTCCATTCGCCTCGTGCCTTATAATTCCACCAAATTAGGTCGTTTCCTACACTTTTTCACCAAAAGGAATTTTAAGTAAATGCAATGCAAAATAACATGAAATGCAACTAAAAATAAACTAAAATGTACTTGAGATGGGCATAGTGCGCGTGAATTGGTATTCAATAAGTAGGTATAAAATGCACTTATCAAATACCCCCAAACTTGAACTATTTTTCCCTCAAGTAATGCATACTAATGAACAATGAATATGCAGTTATAGTACTATGCAACTAAATTATGATGCAACTAATCTCACATTATTCCAGCTATCACAGAAATTCAGTCCAAAATGCCTCAGTGAATTTTCCCAGGTTCAAGAATACAGATTTAAACCAAATTGTAGGCATAATGTCGTATACTAGATAATTCATAAATGCTATAGATATGTTGTGTGTGTGTGTTATGTTCACCAAAACTTGATTTAAGTTGCTCAAAACAGAAAATTATAGTTTAAATCAAGACTCGTGTATACATATGAAATGAAGACTATTCCAATATATCAAAACAAACTACGGTTCAACAATGGGCTTAACTGCTTTATTATTACTCACGAGGGCAATTTTCGCACTTTTCCGCGGTGTTACAACGTGAAACCCCGGCAGAGGGTTACAACGCACATTCAGCCGTTGACACACATATCAATGAAGGTCAAGCAGCCTTGACATTATCTCAGCCGATGGCGATGAAACCTATCGAAGCTCAAGAGCTATTCAAGAATTTCATGCTCGATTACTCATATTCCCCAGTAGATCCCTAGCAGGGGTTACAGAGCGTTCTGCCATTGATTCACACGTCAACGAAGGTCAAGCAACCTTGACAAACTTTCCCACAGGGTTTTCATCCGTTGATTCACACGTCGGTGAAGTACAAATCAACGAAGGTCAGGCAATCTTGACAGCATTTGTTATTGGCAATAAATCCAATAAAATCTTGACATGTCCTGGCGATACCAACCAGGAAAGGTCAACATCATCAAGGAGGATCGATGATGGAATATGTTATACACATCCTCAAATAGATAAAGCTTTATCCCCACAGATCTCTTACACATAAGAGGTACATCTTCAGGATTAAGTCGTTATCAAGGAATTTAGTGATAACCCCAACATCAACATCCTAATAGATTCGGATTACACATCAAATATGGTCATCATTGCTAATCCCCAGTTGAAGCAACATGGAGCCGTCAATCATCCCCATCATGTTGGGCAACAACCCCGTACACATGCATCATATATTTGCATCATGTTGCTACATATAGTATCATGTTTGTCTGGTTACATTTCAAGTGTCTAGTATTCTTTATCCCACCCATGCATTGTATTACATGAGTATGATAAAGAGGGGCATCTGTAGACACTCGAAATTTTATGCACACCTGTCACTAACATTACAGGAGGACATATTCGTCTTTCAAGAGGGAACCCTGGAAGACAGCTCATATCCAGTCCGGATACTACCAGAAGTTCAGCATCAACCCCAGGACACACACTGGGAGTAACAATTCCAACCACAGAGATAACCCCGAGGTGTGCAGATCCAATACTGGAACACACAACAGAGAAGACCGATTAATCTAAGAGAAAACCCCGAGGAATCCAGTCTCAGTCCCAACCATGGGAATAGCTACCAACCTTGGTGATAACCCCAAGGAATGAAATTCCGGCGATAACCCCGGAAATGCTTGTTTCAAATGCAACCAGCTTCAATCTCGGCGCTCACATCGAGACACCCAGTACCAAACCCAGAGATAACACCGGGAGGAAAGGCACACCTCAGAGTTGACACTGAGGACTTTCAACACTTGCAGTAGTCCAATCTCGGCAAAGCCTTGAGCAACGTCTGCTTTATAAACCCAAACCGGTGATAACACCAGTGAAAGGCAAGCTCGTCATCTTGCCAATGCGATGCCACATAACGTTGTCTCAACATTTTATACACATGTCTCTACACCACGATGTCCCACAAGAATCCAGGAAAATAAATCCCCAGTGACTTTTGTGCGGGGTAACGGATAGAATTTGAAGCTTAAAGACCAGAGGGCATCGTCCCATCTTCAATGACTTTGTACAAACTCTAATCCCAGGCCATTGTACAACTCTCGACAACGGCGGTCCGAAATAGGTCTTGTATACCTCAATCGGATGCCCAAATTGCAATTTTAAAAGTTCGAGCGGACATTGAAGTGCCTACGCGCACGTACTGTGAGACGACCCGACCCGCAAAACCCGGGGTAACCCGGGTAGCCTCTGGTACACCTGCGACTCCACCTGCGGCTCCCCCCTCTATAAATAAAGGGCTTGGGGTGGCCATTTTAAGAGGGAAAGAGCGAGGAAGCCCTGTCAAATTTGCCCCGTACTTGCAATATACTGAGTGATTTCCCATTTTAAACACATGTGAGCTCATATATAGCTAGTTTTGTATCTACAAAAGCCAGTGTTTACCTACTTTAAAGATATAGAAGTCTTCTTTAGCAGCCCGCTGTAAGCCTTCTCACACACTTTAATGCCCTTCTCTTCATCTTTGCACACACCCTTCTTCACGTTGAGAGTCGTGTTGCATGTGTTTGCTCGGATTTCGGTCCATAGTTTTATTTCAGTTTGTATATACATATATATTTATATATATATATGGACTAACATTATGGAGTTATGCCTCGATTGAGCCTAGACTTCGGTCTAGAGCGTTTATTTGCTTTTATACATATATATATATATATGAATTGTGTGTCGAAATTTGTTCGATGAGCCTAGACTTCGGTCTGGAGCGTTTACTGCTTTAATATATATATATATATATATATATATATATATATATATATGTATAAACTGTTGTCGAACTCTGTTCGATGAGCCTGGATTTTACGTCCGATGCATTTATCGCTTATATATATATATATATATATATATATATATATATATATATATATATATATATATTCGTCCCACCTGGAGTTTACTTCGTGGTGGTTGATCGCTTTAACAGCTTTCTTTACGTTTGGTCCTGCCTGGAGTTCACTTCATGGCAGTTGATTGCTTTGTACAGCTTTATTTATATTTTGTCCCGCCTGGAGTTTCCTTTGTGGTGGTTGATAGCTTTACAGCTTTATATAGATTTTGTCCCACATGGAGTTTCCTCCGTGGTGGTTGATAGCTTTTACAGCTTTATTTACATTTCTGATCCCCTATGGAGGTGCTTCGTGGTTAGTGATCATGTTTGTATATATATATTTATAGCTTTTATATATATACCTGCTTGCTGCTTTCATACAAATTGCGGTATCATGTGCACCTAGGAATCATGTGACCACAGATTCAGCCTATTGGATCTAGATTCGGTTCCCGTGATGGACATTTTCAGCTGTAAGCAGCTTGTAAATTATTCTGCGGTGTCTGAATTTCCTCAGATTGTTTCCATACCCACTAGGAAGTCGACATTATTTTGTATATTATTTTTGTACGGATGCCTCGCATCTGTAAAATAAAATCAATCCAGCCGAACACTTAATAAAATGGAATTGTAAAAGGTCTCAATTACTATTGAGCATCAGGGTTTGAAAAACCTTTTTTATAAAACATCATTGCTATATCTTGCTAAAAACTGAATTTTTACATAAATTCAAACACTGTGTATATAGGTACGAACGAGGCCTCGCACTACTTCCAAATAACAGCACATTGACCCACACACACACACACACATTCAGATAATTGTTTCTTGAAAATAGGTGGTCACTGTGGTAACACGGATGTCGGGGGGTCCCTAACACCTTCCCTCTGCATAACCTAGTCCCCGGACCCTAATGAATCTCAGTTTTACTGACCCGTTTAGCAGTGTCACATCACTGGGTTAATGTGCATGTTAGAGTTTATGCTCTAGAGGCCAATTATTTGATATAATTGCTTAACGTTTTGATATTATATTTGATTGAATAAATATATGATTTTATTATGGTTTTATTTACTGCATAATATAATTGTTAACATAATAAAATTCCTTAGAATAGTGATACAAATTATATAGTTTTAAGTATGTGACTTGAACATGAGATTATATATTACCATTAGTATCAGTGTTCTTAAATGTCTCTAGTCGAGTATCATTGTTGACGGGACAACAATGATGCATTGAGACTAGTATGTGGATTGACTGATGACCAAATCTCATTGGTCGTAAATATATGAGATATTAAGTCAATGCATAGGTACATGTTAGAAAACGATGTACTGGACAGACCCACCATGAGCACTCTATATGGAGCATTATGCGAAGTGTCATTAGCAATTCTCATAGTGACAATGATGTAATGGTCCTCTGACCTGAAATCGCTATATTACTACACGAGAATTTATGTACTTTGATATCATCAAATGTCACCTTTAATAGGGTGGACTATAAAGGTAATTATTGGGTTCATCATTAATCGTGTGAGAAATATGAGTGATCTAGATGGAATTTAATCATCATATATATTATGGGTGATATCCATAGGCCTCTTGATTGAGTAGGACTATGAAATGCATGGCCATGCTCAAATAGTGATTTGTTTCATATAGTCTACTCATTGATCAAGAAAACTCAGATTAAATTATGAAGAGTATGACACATTCCATGACTCGAGTTTAATCTAGGATATTAAGGTTAAAAGGATTAAATTATATTGAAACATTGGTCACGAAAAGGTTTCATCGAATCATCGATCTTATTATTACTTGGGTAGCAGTGATGCATTACTAGATGTCAGCTCACTGTTTATAATTTTATAATATGATTTTAAAATTATTGCCAACGTAATAATAATCTATAGGGTCATACACATAGAACGTTATTTAAAAAGGGAATTAATTTAAATTTTAAGGATTTAAATATATTAATATGATTAATAGTATTTAAATCACGAATTTAAATTAAAAGGATAATTTGTATATATGTATATTAATTAAGTAAGACTTAATTAAGAGATATATATATATATATATATAAATTTAGATTTTATGAAATTAGGTTTTGATTTGATTAATTCCTTTTAACTACTATATATATATGATATAGAGCAGCTACTTAGGGATATATCATAATTGAAAAACCCTAAACGCTCTTAGAGAGAGACTAGAGAGAAAACAGTTTCAGAAAATCCATTCCTTTTGGTGGCTAGTACCGCAAGTCCTTCTTATTGCAGAATCGTTCGATGGTTCGTGCGGCGTTCGTGTGGATACCGTAGAGGCGCAATCGGTTTGTATTGCGTTGGAGATTCGAGGCGTAGTTCGGTTTCAGATTCTTTTTTTTTCATATCTAGTATAATCTCTAAACCTCTGAATTAATTGATTTTTCGCATGGATCCTATTTTAGGGATTCGGAAATTGCTTTAAAATTTTAATTTCCGCTGTGCGTTTCTGTGCCGAAGCCCAACAGTGGTATCAGAGCTACTTGCGAAAAGATTAATTCAGATTATGTGTTTTAATTATATTAGATATATATGATATATGATGATGCATGTTTACCGATATAAAATTGAATATATTATATTACGTTGTATGTGTATTCTGGTAATATATATGATGATACTGTTAATCGTATCTTTAATCGGTGAAATAACAATATAACTATTCTAATCGGATTAGAAGCATGAAAAATCGTTTTAATATGATTAATCGAAACTGGAAATATATGATAAATTCTGGGTGTACTGTTATTCGTTTTAATATGATTAAATCGAAACTAGACATATATGATTTGTTATTATGGGTGTTTTGGTGGATTAAAATGTATGATTCTGAAACTGTTTCAGAGATTCATATGGAGACCCCCCCCCTTGGACCCCCCCCCCCCCGTCGTAGCGCACGATGGTTGTGTCCCCTATATTTTATATATAGTTTTCTTTAATTATATATAAATTGTTATGTGCTTATTGTGATATGCATGGTGCACAGTTATGGCCTTTTGACCCATAGGTTAGTGGTTTTTGGTTTTGAAATACAGCTTGTATGTCGTGCCTTTCTATAAAGTCTAATGTAACATTCTCTTCTCATCTAAATCCCCTCGAATGTAACTCGAGGTTTCTTTATGTCATGTAATAATCTGTAATTGATGAAGATGTCAAGATGGAGAACACAATGGAAAGATGATGATGGAGAGGAGGCGCATGCTAAAGGAAGATCCAAGGAAGCTATTTATTTTAAGATCTTTTACCACCTTAGATTGACCTTTAATCTTTCATTAGCTTGAAAAGATTGACAGTGGATTGGGCCATAACTGTGACACATTTAATTTTGCACATTATTTATGCTTGTATACGATATGATATGATTAATAATGTGCATGTTTAATAAGATTAAAATTGGTGAGATCTAAATTAATAAAATCCCTCATTAAATTATTAAGTCTAAATCAGATGCCTTCCAATGAATAAAACTCATCAAGACCTTGATCAATAGATGTAGGTTTGCCAAAGCAAAGTACCCTATTTATCTAGGTAAGATGCGATAGGATAATTGTGATATCCAAACTATTAAAATCATTGGGCCAGACTTAACTAAGTTATCTCAATAGTATTGTGGACTTAGAGGCATAGAGTTTGGTTGGTACCATTAGAAGGACTAGAAACAAATGTTGTTTACCAAACTATCCAGGAGTTATATATGATATAATTGACAAAGGGTTGTCTACCTAAATAATTATGTTTTGAGAGAATAGCTAAAGCTAACTTAAGGCATAATGAAATATGGATCTTGGCACACTAGAAAGATTTAATAGAAAATGCTTTTCGAATTAATGGTGAGGGCTATTAATTTGAATAAAATAGTGGGAGGTATATTTTGAATGTACTATTATCAATTATATAATATCAACTCTGTAATTTGACTTATTATTTTTGCACTTATAAATTGTAGATATTAAATGGCAAACAACAACAACTCAAATAGTATTTCATTACGATCAGTCCTTGAAAAGGACAAGCTAAGTGGAATTAATTTCCTTGACTGGCATAGGAACTTGAGGATTGTCCTTAAACAAGAGCGTAAGCTATATGTCATTGATGGGCCCATTCCTGCAGCACCAGCTGTCACTGCACCACGTGC
Organism: Panax japonicus; assembly: GCA_020205505.1. Classification (NCBI taxonomy): domain Eukaryota; kingdom Viridiplantae; phylum Streptophyta; class Magnoliopsida; order Apiales; family Araliaceae; genus Panax; species Panax japonicus. The sequence continues at coordinate 17,986,424 of CM035097.1, forward strand.
GGAGCACAATGCTTACAAGAAGCATCAAGATGATGCTCTGGATGTGAGTTGTGTCATGCTAGCAACCATGAACGCTGAGCTTCGGAAGAAACATGAGTTGATGGATGCTTATGAGATGATCGAACATCTTAAGAAATTGTTCGAAGGGCATGCTCGACAGGAGAGGTGTGATACAAGCAAGGCGTTGTATCACTACAAAATGGGTGAACGTGATCCAGTTGGTCCACATGTGCTGAAAATGATTGGGTATATTGAGTACCTTGATAGGTTGGGTTTTCCAATCACTCCGGAAGCCCAAACTGACCTTGTTTTGCAATCTTTGAACAGCAGCTACTCTCAATTTGTTATGAACTATCTTATGAATGAAATTGAGAAACCCCTTACTGAGTTGTTGAGCATGTTAAGAACTGCCGAGAATAACATAAAAAAGGCAGTACCCGCTCCCATAATGATAGTGCAAAAGGGAAATGCTAAGGGAAATTGGAAAGGCAAGAAGAAGATAGGATCTAAATCTTTTGCCAATACCAATTCCAAAACCAAACAGGCTTTAAAACCTAAAGGTGGGGTGGCTAAAGAAGGTGAATGTCACTTCTGTGGAAAACCTGGACACTGGAAAAGGAACTGTCATGCTTATCTGAAAGAAGTAAAGAAAAGAAAAGGAAGTACGACTTCTGATTCAGGTATATATGTTATAGAAGTCAACTTGTCTACTTCTACATCATGGGTATTGGATACTGGATGTGGTTCTCACATTTGTGTTAATGTGCAGGGACTCCGAAGGAGTAGAACTTTGGCGAAAGGAGAGGTTGACCTACGAGTTGGAAATAGAGAAAAAGTTACTGCACTGGCCGTAGGAACTTATCATTTATCTTTGCCCACTGGGCTAGTTTTAGAATTAGAAGATTGTTATTTTGTGCCTGCTATAAGCAAAAATATTATTTCTGTTTCTTGTTTGGACAAGAAAAGTTTTTCATTTATAATAAAGAACAATCATTGTTTGTTTTACTTAAATGATATTTGGTATGGTGTTTCACAATTGTTTAACGGTCTCTATATTCTTGATTTAGAAATGCCTATCTATAACATAAATACAAAAAGATTTAAATCAAATGATTCAAATCTGACATATCTCTGGTACTGTCGTTTAGGCCATATAAATGAGAAACGCATATCCAAACTCCATAAAGATGGGTTCTTGGATTCATTTGATTTTGAATCATATGAGAAATGCGAGTCTTGTTTATTAGGCAAGATGACTAAAGCCCCTTTCACTGGACACAGTGAACGGGCTAGCGATGTATTGGGACTTATACATAGTGATGTATGTGGACCCATGAGTTTGTTAGCAAGAGGTAGGTTTTATTACTTCATTACATTTACTGACGACTTTAGTAGATATGGATATGTGTATCTTATGAGACACAAATCCGAATCCTTTGAAAAGTTCAAGGAATTCAAGAATAAAGTTCAAAACCAATTTGGCAAAAGCATAAAAGCCCTTCGATCCGATCGAGGAGGTGAATACTTAAGCCAAGACTTTGATGACCTTCTAAAGGAGTGTGGTATTATATCACAGCTCACTCCACCTGGAACACCGCAATGGAATGGTGTATTTGAGAGGAGGAATCGAACCTTGTTAGGACATGGTACGATCAATGATGAGTCATGAAAATCTTCCAATGAAGCTTCTGGGGTCATGCCCTAGAGACAGCTGCATTCACACTTAACCGTGTTCCTACAAAGACGGTTCAGAAGACACCATATGAAATGTGGACTGGGAAACGTCCTAGTATGTCGTTCATGAAGATTTGGGGTTGCGAGGCGTTCGTAAAACGTCTGGATTCTGACAAGCTCGGACCCAAATCTAACAAATGTAATTTTGTGGGATACCCAAAGGAAACAAAAGGGTATTATTTCTACAAACCTTCTGAGAACAAAGTGGTTGTTTCTCGAACTGGTATTTTTCTAGAAAGAGAATTTGTCTCTAAAGGAAACAGTGGGAGGAAAGTAGAACTCGAAGAAATTCGAGAACCACAAAACATCATTGAACCTGAGTTGGAACATGAGCAGGAATCACAAGAAATTATGGAAAGTGAACCTGCTCAAATTACACAAGTCATTCGTAGATCTGGTAGGACACGCCAAGAGCCTGAGAGATATTATGGATATCTTGTGACTCAAAACGGCGATGTGATGATCATAGATCAAGATGAGCCTAATTCCTACCAAGAAGCTATGATTGGACCAGATTCTGAGAAATGGCTTGAAGCTATGAAATCTGAGATGGACTCCATGTATACTAAACAAGTATGGACTCTGGTTGATCCACCCGAATGGGTAAAACCAATCGGGTGCAAGTGGGTTATCAAGAAGAAAATCGACATGGATGGTAATGTACAAACCTATAAAGGTCGACTGGTAGCAAAAGGTTTCAAACAAATTCAAGGTGTTGACTATGATGAAACCTTCTCTCCAGTGGCAATGGTTAAATCCATCAAGATCTTACTTTCTATTGCAGCTTTTTATGATTACGAAATCTGGCAGATGGATGTCAAAACTGCTTTCCCTAACGGAAATCTCCTTGAGGATGTGTATATGACACAACCTGAGGGTTTTGTCACTCCAAAGGATGTTGGAAAGGTATGTAAGCTGCAGCGATCCATTTATGGATTGAAGCAAGCCTCTCGGAGTTGGAATCTTCGATTTGATGAAGCAGACAAAGAATTTGGCTTTATTAAAACTGAAGATGAACCTTGTATATATAAGAAGGTTAGTGGGAATCACATTGTATTCCTAGTATTATATGTTGATGACATATTAATTATTGGGAATGACATTCCTTTCTTACAGGCTGTAAAAACATGGTTAGGAAAATGTTTCTCCATGAAAGATTTGGGCGATGCTGCCTACATTTTAGGTATCAAGATCTATAGAGATAGATCAAGAAAAATGCTCGGCCTAAGTCAAAGTACATATATTGATAAAGTGTTGAAACGGTTCAGCATGCAAGAGGAGAAAAGAGGAAACTTACTCGTGACTCATGGTGTAAAGATCTCTAAGGCCGAATGTCCTAAATCACAAGATGATGAGGAGCGTATGAGAAGGATCCCTTATGCTTCGGCAATTGGATCTATCATGTATGCAATGATATGTATTCGTCTGGATGTCTCGTATGCTTTGAGCATGACGAGCAGATACCAGTCGAATCCAGGTGAAGGTCACTAGACAGCAGTCAAGAATATCCTTAAGTACCTGAAAAGGACTAAGGATTCATTCTTGGTATATGGAGGTGAAGACGAACTAGCAGTAAAGGGTTACACAGATGCTAGTTTCCAGACTGACAATGATGACTATAAGTCTCAGTCAGGTTTTGTGTTTTGCCTTAATGGTGGTGCTGTTAGCTGGAAAAGTTCGAAGCAAGAGACAGTAGCTGATTCTACAACAGAGGCTGAGTATATTGCTGCTTCTAGTGCAGCCAAGGAGGCTGTATGGATTAAAAAGTTCATCACTGAACTTGGTGTTGTTCCAACCATTGTTGATCCGGTTGCTCTATACTGTGATAATAATGGAGCCATTACATAGGCTAAGGAACCCAGATCTCACCATTGATCCAAGCATATACTTAGGCGGTACCATCTCATCCGTGAAATCATTGATAGAGGAGATGTACATATAGGAAGAGTGCCAACAGATGATAATGTTGCAGATCCACTAACCAAGGACTTTGTCGTAGCAGAAGCACGACGGTCACACTAGTTCTATGTGTATTAGATATATGAGTGATTGGCTCTAATGCAAGTGGGAGACTGTTAGAGTTTATGCCCTAGAGGTCAATTATTTGATATAATTGCTTAACGTTTTGATATTATATTTGATTGAATAAATATATGATTTTATTATGATTTTATTTACTACATAATATAATTGTTAACATAATAAAATTCCTTAGAATAGTGATACAAATTATATAGTTTCAAGTATGTGACTTGAACATGAGATTATATATTACCATTAGTATCAGTGTTCTTAAATGTCCCTAGTCGTGTATCATTGTTGATAGGACAACAATGATGCATTGAGACTAGTATGTGGATTGACTGATGACCAAATCTCATTGGTCATAAATATATGAGATATTAAGTCAATGCATAGGTACATGTTAGAGAATGATGTATTGGACAGACCCACCATGAGAATTCTATATGGAGCATTATGCGAAGTGTCATTAGCAATTCTCATAGTGACAATGATGTAATGGTCCTCCGACCTGAAATCGCTATATTACTACATGAGAATTTATGTACTTTGATATCATCAAATGTCACCTTTAATAGAGTGGACTATAAAGGTGATTATTGGGTTCATCATTAATCGTGTGAGAAATATGAGTGATCTAGATGGAATTTAACCATCCTATATATTATGGGTGATATCCATAGGCCTCTTGATTGAGTAGGACTATGAAATGCATGGTCATGCTCAAATAGTGATTTGTTTCATATAGTCTACTCATTGATCAAGAAAACTCAGATTAAATTATGAAGAGTATGACACATTCCATGACTCGAGTTTAATCTAGGATATTAAGGTTAAAAAGATTAAATTACATTGAAACATTGGTCACGAAAAGGTTGCATCGAATCATCGATCTTATTAATACTTGGGTAGCAGTGATGCATTACTAGATGTCGCACACTGTTTATAATTTTATAATATGATTTTAAAATTATTGCCAACGTAATAATAACCTATAGGGTCACACACATAGAACGTTATTTAAAAGGGAATTAATTTAAATTTTAAGGATTTAAATATATTAATATGATTAATAGTATTTAAATCACGAATTTAAATTAAAAGGATAATTTGTATATATGTATATTAATTAAGTAAGACTTAATTAAGAGATATATATATATATATATATATATATACATATTCGGATTTTATGAAATTATGTTTTGATTTGATTAATTCCTTTTAACTACTATATATATGATATATAGCAGCTACTTAGGGATATATCATAATTGAAAAACCCTAGCCGCTCTTAGAGAGAGACTAGAGAGAAAACAGTTTTAGAAAATCCATTCCTATTGGTGGCTAGTACCGCAAGTCCTTCTTATTGCAGAATCGTTCGACGGTTCGTGTGGCGTTCGTGTGGATACCGTAGAGGCACAATCTGTTTGTATTGCGTTGGAGATTCGAGGCGCAGTCAGTTTCAGATTCTCGTTTTTTTTCATATCTGGTATAATCTCTAAACCTCTGAATTAATTGATTTTTCGCATGGATCCTGTTTTAGGGTTTCGGAAATTGCTTTAAAATTTTAATTTTTGCTGTGTGTTTCTGTACCGAAGCCCAACAGTGCAAACCTTTTCTCAGTTGTGTTGGTACAACCATTTAAAAAACCAACTGGCGACTCTTAACAGTCCATCGTCGACATTATACATGTAGGACCTTTTTCACTTTTTTTTTCAAACAAATCTCATCTAAAATGAGAACACCAAAGAACAAGTAACGGAAAGGGACAATTAAAAATCCTGACGTCGACTAATGGTCTATAAGTTTGTTCTAACTATGGAAGTCAAAAGCTCATTACAAAGATTCATAAAAATCCTCAAAGTACCCTAGAAAATCATATTTTCTATTTTTTGAACTATAATGGAATAATGGGATTTGATTCCTAGAAATGTCACAGCATAACGTAAGATGATATTTGAAGTGTATAATGACCAATGATTTGTATCATGTTTTAATTGGACCTATATGAGTATATTTGAGAATATATAAGATATAAGTATGTAATGTATACCATGTGTGTGTGATCACAAAGTGATGAACGATGGCTATATGCCTAATCTAAGTATAAGGAACTTAGATGAGTAATGTTTAACCAAATATTATATATTATAGTGGTGTGATACATACACAGTAAACTACAAGTACGATAAGCTAGCACATGTAGCGATGAAAAGGGAAATAAAGATGAGTTATATAAATAACGAAGTTGAATATAAAGGTGGTACAAGGACAATATAAGTTAAAATAGGTTATTAAAGTAAGGTTACCCATAAGATCAAGTATTGATTGTGTTTATTATCAATCTCACATACTGTATAGGTCATGCAGAGGAACACAATAGGTTAGTGTAATGGTAAAACGCCGGTATATGCAAGTTTTTCAGAACTTGTTTTTATATGTGAACTTGTTAATTGTTATGTGCACATATTTCCTGTATCATATGTAGTTCTTAGGAATAATTTGAGATATATATTTTGTGTTTAACTGTGATATAAATCTATTGAATCAAGTTAATGATTGATATGGATTGAGTTATGAAAACTCACTATATTCGTGATATGAGATATATGATAAGTATAAAGTAGGTATAACTATTGAGTATGAACATTATGATGCATGAATAAATGCAAAGTATGAGAAACACGAATTATGTATAAACTGCGGAGCATGAACAATTTAAAGTGTGTTTCAAATGCGAGCTATGTGTTATGTGATAGCTGTTAAACTTGTTGGGCAACGTAGTTGCTCACTCTTGCTATAAATAATTGTTTTCAGCTAAACCAAAGCGGATTGAATGATTCAGGATAGACAAAAGGAAAAAAAAGAAGTATTGATTAAAGTTATTCGTATAGTTCTAGATATGCTAGATAATGTTCATATGAAATATTATAATTACATTGTCAAAGAACATTGTATAGACTAATAGTTAAGTCTAGTTGTGAGTTCATGGATACATAAAATTAATATATCCAAGTGAAAAATATAATTTATAACTTGAAATGTATAATTTAAATCAATATGATTTAAAAGTGTAACACCAGGCTCTAAAGGTTACAGATTCTGGAAATAGAAGGAATTAATGTATTAGTTGGTATTAAAGTGATGTTGTATTCATTATGTTATGAATAAAGATTATAAATTTTCAGATGAAGGTGGTATAGTAATGCACCAGGTCTGAGGTTCAAGGACCCAAATTTGGGGGTGTTACAAGTTGGTATTAGAGCAGTATGTTATAAACCTTAGGTAAGAGTGCGTTAGGCTATAATCCTTAGAGAGATAAAGTAAAGATGATAGAGAATAAACTCAGATAGAGTTTAAGTGAAAAGAAATAAAATTTTAAAAACTTATAAAGATGAGATTAAAATATATATGAGAAGATTCAAAGAAGAATCTTGAAATATCTAGAAGATGAGGATTAGGAGTCAACTAAATCCAGTAATGAAGATGAAAAGTGTTGTAGACAATGTCTATACGATGAATATGTTAAAAATAATGGAATAAACTCAAACAGAGTTTAGTTAATAATAGATGAATTCAGGAAATTCATGTGAAATAAGTTAAGATAATATGATATGTTAAAAGAAGAACTTAAAGAGCCAGAGGTTCAGAGGTTCAAGGAACACCTGAGTTAAATAATCAAAAGATTGTGATTAAAAAGAAAAGAAAGAAGGTCGCAAGATATTAAAATGATCAAAAATAGGAAGAATCATAAGGTAAACCAATGGTAGAATAGGATTACCATATGATCAGATTGAGTTATGAAATGATTGATGGTTTGTAATGGCTAAGTAGTTATAGCTTGATGATATAAAGAGAAGGTACTATGAAATGGTACGAGATAAATGCATGAGGAGTTGTAAAGGATGAGATACGAAAATTTTGTATTGAGCAAAGAGAAAGTTAAGAGTGTGATAGAGTAAAGTGAGATTTTAATTTAGGACTCATGTGATAACTGAGTTGTACAGACCTTTGTATGGGCTGGAGGTTTGTGCTTGCACTTAATTTATTACACTAATAATCATTGGAATGTTAGTATCGTGCTATCAATGTACGTATAGCGGAAATGTGATTCTTTTCTCATATTATATTTGATAGTTAGAGACTATTAAGATTAAGTTAGAGAATATTAAGATTAGGTGCGAGTTCTTAAAACTCATGCTTATGATACGTTTGTGACTCACGGTCATGTGTTAATTTTTTAGCCCCTAAGCGTATGGACAGTCCTTGATTGGTTCTTAGGACTACGTACTACTAGGACAAGCTCCTAAGCTCGTATTACTGTGGTAAGTTCTTCAACTTCCAAGGTGTGGTAAGTTTGATGAACTATACTGGGAATATATGTGTTATATATCAAAGAATTAAAAAAAATTGGTATAGTGAGCATTGATGGTGTTGAAGATTGATAGAATGAAGCAATGTAATAAAGATTGAAGTTGGAGGAGAAACATGAATTTTCTAAATCTTCTAGTTGTGCTAGATTTTTAAAATTTATTAACTTCGTGCTGATGTTTGTACTTCTGTTTTCTTGAAAACATTGGATCGGATGATTGAACCAATGAGTTTAAAAAAAATATTGTTATTCATATGTCTATACTATTTGTTTTGGCTAAGACAAAAATGTTTTAAAAAATTTTAAAATGTATTTTTGATCATATGCATCATTTAATATGGTATAGAAAATGGTAAACGATGGAGTCATCAATGCAATCGAACCTAGTGTTGGACACTACTACAAAATACTAAATAGACAACACTTAATAGACAACTGTTTTTTATAAAAACGTTGTGGTATTTTTTTTACAACGTTTTTAAAAAAACGTTGTAGATTTATATGCAAAAACGTTATCTATTTAGAAGAGCATATTTTTGGTTTTAATTAGATAACGTTTTTTTTAAAAAACGTTGTCTATGAAGAAAAACATGGAGCTAAAAAAAGGCGAAATGAAAACTTAAAACCAAATCCGCTCTCTTTCGCATTTCTCACCGAGTGTTTCTTCTCTCTCCTATCATATCTTTGTACTTTTTCTCTATGATGGAGGTAGTTTCTGTGCGAACGAAAGCCTCATCGGCTGTGTCTCCGTTCGATTTGATGACTGCGATTCTGAAAGGAGGAAACATCGACCTGTCCAGTTCATCGATGTCTGGTGTGTCGATGCCACCGTCGCTGGCGATGTTTTTAGAGAATCGGGAGTTGCTATTGTTGCTCACAACTTCGGTTTCTCCTCAAAATCTCGCCATTTTTGAAGCTTCTGAATCATTAAATAGCTTTAATTCGGTTTGTTTCACGGTTTCAAGCATGGAATTTACGGTTTTGGTTTGAGAAATTTGGATAAATCTAGGGCTTTTATGAGCGTCTCTGTTGGATCTCAAACTGCTGCTAATGATGCCTTTTTCTCTGATAAATCTAGGGCTTTTAAGGTGTTGACTGCCGATCTCCGGTCAGTGGTAGGGCTACTGCGACACCTGGGCTTTTACGGTCAGTTAATGCGGTTCTGCATAACTATTAGTAAACTGACCCTTATAGTTCTAATTTTGTTATTTTCTTTTATTAGTTCAATTATATTATTGTGTAGAACTGAAAATTTTCTTTAAGAGATTGGAGAGGTGTAAGTTATGCACGATTTCTTCTGTGGAATTGTAGATTATCAATATGTTAAACTATTTCTGTCAATCATATACATTTAAGCCATTTTGATATTCTATTACTATTATCAGTAAAGGGGACTATAACTGGTGACATGTGAATCAGAAATTTGAACTTTGTTCATCAGTCAAGTCTCTTATTTTTTTATTTTATCGTTTTAGTCTATTTATATATTTCTGTTTATTGCATTTGACAGCTTATAGGAAGACACCTATGGTGTACTTGAACAACATTGCAAAGGGTTCTGCTGCAAATATAGCCGCCAAGCTTGAGATGATGGAGCCATGTTACAGTGTAAAGGACAGGTGAGGAATACATAATTGTTATGCCTTGATGATATGTTTCTAAGTTTTAAAGCTGTATTTTGTTTTTCTGTTTCTATCTTAAGCTCTACCATTTTGAGTTTTCAGCTGCTGGTCCCAGGGTAAGTAATGGTGAAGGAATGCATGGAGATCGTGTCAGTGGAACTGTTTCTGGTGATTCTGGTCAAACACGCGTACTTCCTATGAGGAACATTATTGTAGCAGTTGTCCCATCACGACCCAGTGTTGTTTCAGTTTCTAGTGCATCACAGAATGGTGGTTCTTTTTCACAGTAATCTCCTAATTCAGGTCCTATATCTATGGTTATGGCTAAAGTCAGTTCACAAATTAGAAGATTGGTTGATAATATGCAGAGTGAAAACCAGTGTTCACCAGGTGTCTACCCCTATATGCTATGCATATTGATAGGCTCCTAATGTAATTTTGTTTGTGCTGCGCTTGACTTGTGTTTTTGTTAATATAGTCCATCCAGAGAGTTCGATGGTTCAAGATCAATCTGCTGAATCCGGTACTGGCAGTGGTGAAAGGAACAATGATATAAGAAGTCTACTTGGCAGCAATGATATCCTATTTATATTACAAGCTAATCATTTGGTTTTATAATTTTACTCATTTTTCCCTATTCATTTGGTTTTGGAATTTCACAATTAGAACCTTAATTCTTTACAATGTCAATTGGGCATTAGTCGATACTTCTTTAGCACAACTTGCAAACAATAGTGTATTTCTAGATTGCTCAATGTGACTTCGTGCAGGGCTTATTGTACAGGTGATGGCAGTCCTAGCATTGCCTCCGACTTTATTAAGGGAATTTAGTCAATTTGGAGATGTTGATTCTGTGAGAATCCAGTCTGTTCCCATAGTAAATGTGAGTGCCATTCATGTTAACAATTTTATATTTGTTACATGATTGAAGCTTTATTTACCAAAATTTGATTTACCAATTCAGAGTAAGGATGGGTGCCATAATCAAGAAGCAAGTAAATGATTCTACTGATAGGTATGATATCAAACTGCATACCTGATTCATTTTTATTTAACTTTGTCCAGAAACTGATGTTTGTTGCACATCCTACTTTCACCCCTATAGGTTTCAACTCTTGTATCTCAATTTCCATAACTGAGTTTGTACAGGAACTGTGATCTATTGCCTGAAACTTGGATTTCTATAGCTTGGTATACTTTTGTCATGCAAATCTGCAACAAACGCCTATTTTGGTTAAGCGTTACATTACTCTTCTTCGCATAATCAATTTCATACGGTTAGTTAAATGAATTCTGTTGCAGGTACCAGATGCACAAAATGGAGCTGCAGATGCACAGAATGAGTCCAGAGATATTAGTATACAAGTCTTTAAATATTTTTATGCCTAATGCTGCTAATCTATGTGCAGGCATGTAAGGACTTCCATGCATGCAAATGGCCAAGAGAACTTTCTAATGAAGACATTTCTCTTGCTCAGTACTTTGATCTGATGAACAACAAGAATCAAAATGCAATCTGTAAAATCCAGAGGACATACAGCCAAGTGATTTCTTTCTCTCACTTTGTTCTGAGGTTGGTTAAACTTCGTGTTTGAACTAGAACCTTCCTCTTTAGTTTGCTTTGCTTTTCATTAGATATTGTAAACAATATTTTCATAATTGGTGCATGTGTTTTGTTTTGTATTGTCAAGTATGTTTGAGCATGCGTTTTGTGTTGTAAATAATCATTCCCTATCCTCATTTATGTAAAACCTTTGTGTGTGAACCAGTTCAATCAAGTCTTTAATTTTTAAAATAATCTCTGTTTTTTTAACTGATCAACTATAGCTTTTTCTTCAGCAGTAAAATAATCCTCAGGAACATGGATAAGGTACATGTTTTGACTTGAGTGTAGATATTTATTGTCACTATGTTCATGCATGTAAAATCATGAATGCATGATGATTTTTATAGGATATAATTTTTCAAACGTATATAAATCTCTACAACAATGCTCTAGTCTACATGCATCTTATTATGCCACTTATGTAATAAAATGACTATTGTCTTATTATTGTGTAAAAAAGTAGGATTTTAGACAATTTTTTGGCTCTTTATTTTGGAAATTGTATATACTTACAAATGGAAAGATATATACATATCTGTACAGTGCTATATTTATCCTTTAATGTTGTTCTCTTAGATGTTTTCTGTTTGATGGTTTAATTTATGGTTTTTCCATAAATTATCTTTTAGCTGTAATTAAGGGTAAAGCAGTTCCATTATGTTGCAATGGTCACTTAAATCCTTTTGTTGCTAGCTCCCCCAAAAGCAACAAATTTGAAGATAATTGGCGACTTTAGGGAGGGAAGTAAGGTTACCGTGACTTGTAATGTCAGTGGAGGTACTGAAGGATCTAGCAGAGTGTAGTGGTTTAAAACAAGTTGTTCAATATTTGAGGGCGAGAATGGTCTTGAAGCTGTTAGCACATCAAAAATTGCGAAGGTAGTAACTGATGCTTAAATTTGGCAAATATGACATCTTCTATCTTGTATTTTTTAAGACATAACCTGAATTGAGCTTCAACTTTGTGTAGGCATTTCGAATACCTTTAGGATCTGTTGGCTATTACATTGTTGCGAAGTTCACACCTATGGGCAATACTCGTTTGGTTGAGTGATTCTTCTGTGTGATGTGAATTTGAGATGTATATATGGATAGTTTGGATTATTTTTTGTGGATGTAGTAATTTGAAATTATAAACGAATTGTATTATTGTGATGTATTTTGAATGGTTGATACATTTTGGCTATATATTATTGGCATTAGCATATTGAAGGTGCATTGGTAATATAGGTGAATCACAATTTTTTTTCTTTTTTTTAATCTACAACATTTAAAAAACGTTGTCTTATATACTAAACAACAACGTTTTTACCCAAAAAACGTTGTGGAATTATACATTCTACAACGTTTTTAAGCATCTGCTAATTTTTTTAAAACAAAACTACAACGTTTTTTTCTGAAAAAACGTTGTGTATTGTGATTAACTACAACGTTTTAAAAACGTTGTGTAAGAGTGTCAAATACACAACACCCTTAACCACTACGTTTTTCTGACAGAAACCACAACGTTTTTTTCTGCGTTGTCTATTTACTGTTTTGTAGTGGTGCATGTGATCGTAAGATCGTCGGCCCATTATGGTGTGATGTAGTAAGACAAAGTCACAAAATGACGGAATCCTCAAAGTACTACTAAGTTGGTACGGTATCATGACGTCATAAAAGGATTTTTGGTTTTCTTTTAAACTATGAAAAGTTCAATAGAGTTGACTAAATTATTTCGATTGATGTCTGAATCGTTGATAAAAGTCTAAGCTGTTTGATTCGGCTAGACAGTTATTTAAAAGTATTTATGGAATTCAAATGTTCTTGAGTATTTATGCAAAACGTGATTGCTCTGGTGCGGATTCAGATGTTGAAAGGTTGCGGTGAACAACCCTATAAATGGGACATATTTTCGAAGACAATGGTTTCGAGTGTAGTGCATATACTTGTTACAATATGCTATATTATGCACAACGTAGTAGTACAACAGATTGATCACCTAGAGTACTTGTAGAAGGTTCTTACAGTCTTTGTGATTGATAAACATTCGGTGTACATGGTTTATAATGTGAAGTCTTTTAGAAGCACTAATAAACCTATAAATGAGTTCATGGTCTTTATGACCCATCGGCCGGATATGAAAAGTTTTCTTGATTAAAATGTTTTAGATTATTTATATACTACTTCACAATTATTGAACAATTGTTGAAGACTCTTGAAAGATATTCCAATATTCTGGAGATTAAATGATAAGAAGGTATGAACTTCTTAGATGAAAGTGGGAATGTAAAGGTTACTATGAAAACCTAGTTATAATAAGTAGAACGTGTAAAAATGAGTATGCAGTAATTTCAGGGACGAAATTCTTTGAAGGAGAGGTGAATGTGATATCCCGAATATTAGTAATATTAATTTTAAGAGAAAAAATTAAATGATTGAATAAAGGTTAGAGATTTAACCTAATTTATAATCAATGAAATGTGAAAAGAGTGGATTAAATTTTTTATTTTGTCTATGCGCTATAAAAAGTCATAGGGTATAAAATGATTGTGAAGAGGGACTTTTAAGATAAAAGGATATAACTAATAATGTACGAGACATTATAAATATTACTCATTCATAATAGAAAGAAGGTAATATGAGGAATTAAATAAATTTTATTAGACGTAGCAAGTGAATGTATTGTTAAAAATATACATTCATTATTCAAAATGAAAAGGAAAGCCAACATGGTTTAATTAAATATTCTTGACATAAATCTACTTATGAGATCAATGAAATATTATAATAAAATATAATTAATTTCATTCAAAAGTATATTTTGGTAACAAATAAGGAGAATGGTGAGTACTACCATAAATTATTTATATTATATGAAATCATCATTTTTAATGAGGTAGGTGCTAACTATTTTGTTAGCTTAAATAAATGTGATGGACGAAATGTATAGATATTTATATGTATGAGTGTCTGCATTTAACTATTGGGTCATATTAAATTGGTACTTAGTATTCTTGCAAGCTGCTACATTAATCTTAGTGTTAATGATTTTCTTGTTATGCTAGAAGAGGGTAATTTTAATACTCGAGAAATTTGAAGGATTATTATTAGTGAAATGAGAATTATGTGATTTACCAAGTTTAATTGTGAGTCATGGAAGAACTAAATAATCTGGTTGTGAAGAGTATGGACTGCTAAGTGGTTGCCAAGTTTAAGCCCAACCGAGTAACATCACTAGCCCAATCGAATGGTGTTGCTGGTAGCTGCTAGAACCCAAAGTTTATGTAGATGATGTTTGTAAGACCCCAACTTTTTATGAATAAAGATTTAATTTTTCTCTAAATTTTATTTTGAATAATAAGGTGTGGATTTGATATAATGTTATAGTTGTGGGTAATATTTACAAATTTTGCAAAGTAAATAAGTTGTCATAGAATTTTCTTTTTGTTAGGGAATATCCGTACGATGGCACAATCATTAGTGGACCCCACAACGGAATAACTGCCAGATATAGAAAGTGAAAAAAATAATATTTTCATAGAATAATGACAAAACTTTTACCGTTAAACTGTTGAAATACCGGTGATAAAAGTACATTAATACGCGTGATTGCACAGTAGCACACGATATTGTATATTATCTTTGATTATTGATGCTTACGTGAGAAGTAACTGAGTTTTATTCAATTATTGCAACAATGGTTGATGTATAGTGTCTCATATTATTGATTCAATTATTATCACAGTATCATCTGCACAATATTTTATATTATTAAATCAATAAATGAGACGACACAGTTATTCATATTATTATTTGTATTATTGACAATGTCTAGAAAGTTCTGTCAAAGAAAGAAGTTTGGTCACCTAATTGCGCGCCAATAAGGAGAAGTCCTTATTGGAAATCCTCCTCTTTCTTGGGAATGATATGTGTGTCAATATTGTGAGTTATACTATTAATGATGAATAATTGTTGAAAGATTAAAAATGTGTTAATTGAAGATAAAATGATTTGTGGTAAATATGTATTCAATCTTTGATATAAATAAGAAGTCTGCAATGAGACGTTTGTTGTAAGTTTGGTTTATTCTATAGGACCCATATGTCATTATATAAGAGTGCACTTTCGCCAATAGTACTTACCTTTACCAGACATCAAACCACGTGCCTTTTCACATTACAGGTGTCAAACCACTTGCCTTTTCACATTATAGGCGTCAAATTAACCACTTGCCTTTTCACATTACAGACGTTAAACCACTTTTCTTTTCACATTATAGGCGTCAAACCACTTTTTTTTCACATTACAAGTCGTCAAGCCACTTGCCTCTTTACATTGCAAGGGCTAAGCTAGAAATCTTCTATAAATAGAATCTCATTTCTTCTTTTATTATCACTAATTCACTAAGACTCAAAAGAGAAAGCTATAAAGAGAGAATCATAGAGAAAAAAGAAGAGTATTATGTTACTACACTATAGCAGTATCCAATTTCCTACTAAGGTAAGGGATATTATTTTTATTCAATATTCGTAAGAAATAATATTTTCTTCCATACTTTGTAGTATGTAAGTAATATTATTTCATTTCATATTCCTAAATCAACACTTATTTTGATAAGTAATTCTTCTATACTCCGTGAAATTAGTAGAATATTCATGAATTTTGTGCTTCATCTAGTATTGTTTCACTGAAATATTTTTTTGAACATTCTTATTAAATTTTAATCTTTTTATGTCGGGGCACTATTCATGGGGTACTATTCACGAAGTACTATTCACGGGATACTATTCAATCAGGTACTATTCACCTGGGGTACTATTCACGATAAAAATTGATTTCTTTTTTGTCCAAATTATTTTTGATATATGAATATTATTCTTGAATTTTACTCCACCAAGTAGTTATCATGTTGACAATTTGGACATTCTTGAACTCTGGATAAATTAAATTATAAATCTTTAAAATTTATCCTTAATCTCACTTGATTGATTTCTTATATCAGTATCATCATCCTCATGCTTATATTATGGTGAAAGTCATCTTTGGCCCGTAGTGCATAGATGGACTGTTGATTGGTATGATTATGATCAGGAATTATGTATCGGTATAATCATGACCTGTAATGTTATAAATGATATGGAAAAAGTCCTCATTGGCCCGCAGTGCATAGATGGACAATTGTTTGGTATGATCATGACTACTGGTGATAATAACGAATATCCTTGGTATGTAGTGCATGGATGATTCGTGGATGTGATACTATTGAATATCATTGGCCCGTAGTGCATGAATAATTTGGTGATGTGGATTATTTATTGAGATGTGTTACAAAGATAAAATATGAATGATGAACTTTTAAATCATAGAAGATAGTAGAAATCATGCTCTACTTGACTCTTCTAATGGATTGCTTGTTTCGTTGTAGTTAAACTTGTTGTCTATTGTATTCTATTAGTTTTACACTATGAAGGCTAAGGATAATTTATTTTACATTATCTTAGTCTTAATATTCTTTACTGGGCTAGTTGAGCTCACCTTTTTCTTTCATTATTCTCTTCATGAAATGAGAATATAGCTGGGAGTAGTCGGGGAATGGAATGACGGTCCAAGATGGTGGCTATAGTAGTCCTCACTATTTTATAAAATAGTGTGATAATAATTGTAATGAAGACTTCATTTGAGTTTGGATATTGTCTACGAGACAATATTCATGTTAAGACTCGCAGCTTACTTTTTGTCGTATTTTACACGACAGTTGATAATTGTATAAATTAAGTTTATATTTGAGTTATGTACCATATATTTGGAGACTCAGAATGGGTTGTGTATACCTATTTTGGGGGTCAGAGTTGGTATCAAAACTTAGGGATATGATCCCTGACTGAGATTTGAGGCTAGAACTAGGAGGGGAGAGATGGGTAAATCCTTCGCTAATGTGTCTTACCTACGCTTATTTGTTATTTAATTGGTCGGTCAGGATATAGGGATAATATGTGGCATGTCAATTAACCCTTATTTTGTGGTAGTGTTTGAAAATGGCATCTGAAAATGTTGAGATAAGCAATGGAGAACATGAGATCGTTGAGTCATCGCCGATCAATAACCAAGATAATGTGCATCAAGAAGGTAATAATCCTCATATAAACAACAACACCGACCAAGTGATGAATGATGGGATGTTTAGGAGCTTTCTGTAATTCATGGAACATCAAGCGAGAAAGACTCCTATTCATAATATGTAGGTGGAAACAATGGCAACTCACGGATGGTCACTGCTAAGCAATTCAAGGAGATGGGACCACCGGAGTTTTTGGGAAAGCCAGAACCACTTAAGGTAGAGTCGTGGATTAAGCAGATCACCAAGATATTTGGTGTTTTGGGATGCTCCGAGGAGCAAAAGGTTCCCTTTGCCACCTTCATGTTACGAGGAGAGACAGATTATTGGTGGGAATCTGTAAAACGTACTCAACCAACCATACTAAAGATGTCTTGGGAGAAGTTCTAAGAATTATTCAACGACAAGTATTTTCCTGAAAGTATTCGTCACATGAAGGAGGTAGAATTCATCAAGCTGGAGCAAAACAATATGAACATATCGTAATATGAGGCTAAGTTTGCCGAGTTATCCTGGTTTGCATCCCATTTGGTTGATAATGAGGAGTGAATGACGCGAATGTTTTTACGAGGTTTAAAGCCTAAAATACGTTAGTTAGTTCCCGGAGGCACAATAATTATCTAGAAGTGGGGTTGAATAGATATTTAAAAATATTTTCATTTTACTTTGTTAGAGTGATGATGATTAAAACATAGCAGAATTAAGATTTATTTTAATCTCCCTTAAGATAGTGAGTTAATGAGAGTGAGGCAGATATAGCAGTTATAGCAAGAATGTAATAGACACAGTCTTTTTAAGTGGTTCAGAGCACTTAAAGCTCCTAGTCCACTCTTCTACTCCTCGAGTAGGAAATCAACTAAGGGTGTCTTTTACACTTTCTGAATCACGCGGATTCCTTCTAGACCAGCACTCTAGGAACTTCTTAGTTCACTCTTGAACTCTTCAAGTCCAGCAGACTTGGCTCTTCACAATTCACTTAGAACTCTTCAAGTCCTTCTGACTTGGAACTCTTACTTCAGTTGATTGGTAGTTGTTGAGTTCTTGATTGGTGCTACTCAGTTGCTGTTTAACCACTCGTTCGAAAGAACTGAGTAGCTGAGCAAGCTTTTCTTTTTCTCAGATCGTAGAATTGAGCATTGAGTGTTCTTGTGCATTTTGTTCAATGCTTGCTTAATTCTATCATATGCATATGTTTTTCATATATGTGATCTTGAAATCTATCCATTTGATCCATCCGTTGAAGCATTAAATGCGTTTGACATTTCTGTACTTTGATGGAGACTTTTCTGCGCATCTTCTAAATTGCATTCTAGCCCACTGACACAGCAGACTGTTTTCTCACCTAACACTTGAAAAGGTGTTTTCCTCTTACCAATGGTACTTTCCTTAGCTTCTTCAATACGCTTCTTTGTTGTATACTAAGGATATCTTTTGCGCCGTTGGAACTGATAAGGACTTCAACGTTTGAAACCCATTCCATATTTGCTGTAATTTGTCTTCAAACACAAGGTAGGGCTTGATACTTTTGACACAAGGCAGATGATACTCTATGATCCACATCGTGGTGTCTTGTCACTATGATTTCTCTTAAAGACCTGCACAATACGATCTTCACTTGCTGACTTTGCAAGCTTTACGTTTCTGAGAGCACACTACGATCTCTAAGTTGTCTTGGCAAACGTTGGGATCACTCTGCGATTTCCGAAGAGGCCCTTAAGGCAAGCACACTACGATCCTCGAAGCTCTATGTTCTTCTTTGGCTTCTATAATCTTAATCAGCTTGATACACTACGATCTCTTCGAAGCCTATCTATTACATCTCAAGATCAACCTAACAAGTTTGATCTTCTTTTCTATACATTCATTTACAGAATGATATACATTAAGAGCATAGATCAACCTAACAAATTTAATCTATTAGTAAGTCCTTATACAATTATTCCTTAAAGGACTTTACAAATAATCATGAGCATTTATATTTAAATATCAAATCAAAATATGCACTCTCCCAACAATCTCCCCATATTTGATGTTGACATAACAAAGGAGATTTGTTGTCACGATTATTAGTTTCTAGATGCAATTGCAGGAAAGTAAACATGACTTAGTATTTTAGTGAGCAGCTAAAATTTCTAGAGAATAAGCATGAATTTATTAATGTTCGAAGAATATTATAATTTAGCTTTACATCAATAAGAATTTAAACTTTCACTTATCTCTATTTCCTTGATCTTTTGCTAGGAGGATTGGCATACTCCTCAGCTCTTCTTTTCATGTTTGCTTCATCCCACCTGGCTAGATCTTCCAGCTCACTAGGGCTTAGCCTAGGATTTTGATCATGCATATTCATGAATGCAGGATCTCCGGTTGGCATTCTAAGGCTTGTGGTGGTGACATTTTGTGAGCTGGTAGTTGGCCCTATACTCCTTATTGGCTGAGCCATTAAATTTTCCTACTGATCAGGTCATTGAGTCTGATGGCTGGATCGTGGAGTCTATTGGTTGAATCGCCTTGTAGGAGGACTCCTTCCTCTGCTTCTGCCATGGCCTCCTTGAACTCCTCTGCCTCTGCCCTGGCCTCCTTCTCTTTTCCCTTTATTCTCCCCCTATATGTTAGCATCAAGGATTCGAATGTCTTCAGATAATCGAGTCACTCCTTGGACGAGCTTGTTGAGTTGGCTTTGAGTTTGAGCAATGTCCTCTTGATTTTCCTTTATCAGAGCTTCAGATCGAGCTTCCCTATTTTTTAGAACGGCTAGAATATTGTCAGTTTGTTGTCCTTGGTTTACGTAGGCTTGTTGAAATTCTTTAACTGTAGTTTTTAAACTGATGATGTTCTCCAACATAAGCTTATTCTAGGCTTCTTGAGTGTTCTGTAATGCAAGAGCAGCATCTCTGTGTCTTTTGGTGGCTTTGAAGTGAATATCATCCATGTCCTTTATGCTTTTAATAATTTCCTTGATAATCTCTCTCATCTTCTTAGTACGCTCAGCGTTTAGGGTGCCTGGGAGATTATTTGTAACAGTGATCATTTTTGTCAGTCTGAGATGAATAAATTCTAAGTGAGCTTCAAGGCTATCATCAATGTCCTTGATCATTTTCTTAGATACTTCATTCAACTCAGCTTTAGTGGGCAGATCTGAGAGTAGTTCACTCAGTTAAGGAGTGTTTAAAGGAGGGGATATTTTTTTGAATTGATCTTGCAAGGAGTAGAGGGCAAGATCAAGGTTGAAGTATTCATTTGTGGATGAAGAGGGAATATCTGATGGAGGGGCCTATTTTTGGGTGTCTGGAGTAGGTGGCTCTACGATTTCTCCTTGGGACTCTACGATGGGGCTAGAGTCAGTGATCGTAGAGATGATGGGAGTTGGGATCAATATGAAGTTTGGCACGTTTGGTTCATCAGTTACAGAATTTTGGGATTCTGTAACTGGGGATTGACTTGGTGGATTTAGAACCACTTCCAACTAGCTTGGAAATTCATAAAATTGGCTGGAAAAAGACAGTGGATAGTGATTCACTCTATAAAGAATTGGGACAGTTAATACCTCATGCACCATTCTTGAGGAGGGACCATTTGTGATGAGCTTCTTGGAAAAGTTGAAGTTTCCTAGAAATCCATGGGCTAACACAAAGATGGCTGGATATTCCTTGAAGCTCCAAAACATGTGGCTCCACGAGTTTAGGATTTGAGCTTGATGATACGGCATCATGGGTAGATAAGAGAACAGCTGATTGTAGAGATAACCCATATATCCATCACGGCCCACACCTTTGATCTCAAGTTCATCATCATCTTTTTCTTTCTTTTCTTCTCTATCTCCTTTTGGGGATTCCAATATTTCAATAACTTCATTTTGTCCTTGCTCTAGTTCTTCATTTTCTGCAGGAGCATTTTCTTCTATCATGAGGATGTCATGAGGCTCCCCTTTAGCATGATCATCCACCTGTAGGACTAGTAGCTCCCCCTCAGCTGGGGCATCTTCTAAGGTGTGAACTTCAGGTGTCTCCCCCTCAGCTGGAGCTTTTTTTAAGGTTATAACTTCAGTTATCTCCCCATCAACTTGAGCTATGTCCTCTTGACCTTCTTTGTTCAGTTCCTTTTTATCAGCCATCTTTTTGTCTTCCTCCTTGAGTACTCCTTCATTGATAAGGATGTACTTCTTAACCAATTTTTGTCTTGGTTTTGTAGTCTGAACCACAGCCTCAGGACTTTTTTCAGCTTCAGCTCGGTCTTGTTGATCAGCCAGACTATCTGGTGTAGCAGCTTCCTTGCTCAAGGTGTTCAGTCTTGTCTCTACGATCGGTAGAGACTCTACGATTGAAGAGACAGATGGCCTCTTGGACTTGTGACTGATTTTGTTCTTCTTCTTCAGTAGCTGTGCTATGGTAGCTCTATCCTCATCTGCCTCAGCATGCTGTTCTTTTCTTCTTAGGATCCTCAGAGTCTCAATATCAGAGGACTCTATAGGAATGTCAGTGGTAGACCTTTAAGGTTCTTCTACCATCCTAGTTTTTAGCTTCCTCTTGCTCTTGCTTTTTTTGATAAGGGCAGTGGTTTCTCCCTTGTTGGTCTCTTCCTCTTCTTCTGCAGTCTCTTTGACGATTGACATGTTTCCTGGAATCCCTAATTCCTTTAGATCACAAGTTCTTCCACTGGACTCAGTCATCATGTGTACATACTCAGCTGGATTCCTTTTCTAATTCTCAAACAGTTGTTGGGTCATTCGTCTATTTGGATTGATGGACTCTCCTTCAACGTCTCCAATCTTATCACCCAGAGCAGATTGTAAGATGATGCTTATAAATTGCTCGTAGAGCATCTTTTGAGATCTCTTTGTCTTCTTCGAGTTGAGAATCCATTTTCCTATCCATTCCAGCAGTAGAGCTCCATAGTTAAGTCGTATCCCACAGCTTATGGTAGTCATAAGCTTTAGCTGCACCTCATTTCCAGAATCGCACCCACTGCTTTTGCAACATATACACTTCCCAATAATGTCAGCCAGAAATTTGTACCTCTGAGGAAACTTCTTCTTCTTGTATCCTTTGATAGTGGGGGATTTCTTGTGATGCATCTTCTTAAGCCCTAACCATCTAAAAACCAAAAACCTTCGGATTTGAAGCCTAGGGCTAGGTTGATGTTTTCAGCCTTTAGCTTGATTTCCACGTCCTTGACTCTCGTCGTGAGGACATCATTTTCGTATAGTCCATTTTTGTAAAACTCATTTATTTACTTTGGGTAGATCCATGCGCTCATACCCAGATCGTCTTCGAGACCAGCCTTCTTCAACAATGTCAGAATCTTGTGAAATTTGGGTTCAGCAGTTTTGAACTCATCGAAGCATATTCTATAGCCAGAGACGATGTTGGAGACTGCCATTTCTATCGTTGAAGGGAGTATGGTTGTTTGAGCTTTCTTTGGGGTTAGGGTTTCTTCTTGTAGAGAGAGAAGAGAGATAGGCCTTTTGAACTTTTGATTTCAAAAAGGCGTTTTTGAACTGTACTTGTAGTTTCCCTCTCTCCATTTTTGTTTAGTGGGGCAGGTGTCAAATTCTGCTTGGCTCTACAAATTTGACTGAGGAGGATTGTACTGATTTGCCCTTAGCTCCTTCAGAGCTAATGTTTCCTTAGGGAGGACTACGATCGTTGAGGTAGCCTTTGTGATTGTTGAGCTTGCTTTGCATTCATCGAGTCTGAACTACGATCCTCGAGTCTGTCCAACAATCGTCGTGTCTAAACTATGATCGTCGAGTCTGTCCAGCAGTCGTCGTGTCTGAACTACGATCGTCGAGTCTGACCAGATCCTTGTGATGAGTTTTTAACTTAGCATTCTTTTAAGGTAGCTCAAGAAGGGCCAACCTCTTGGAGTGAGTCAAGGGTTAGGTTTGTTCCTGAGGCACTTATCAAAGAGATTGCTTTGTTTTAAAACTTATCATCACTAGGATGCTCCTTTTTTTTTGTTAATGGGGTTCTGATATCGTTGAGTCTGCACTATGATTGTTGAGTCTATGCTATGATTGTTGTCTTTCATGTCACATCAGCTCTATGATCGTGGACTTCCCTTGATCATGTCTACGATTTCAACCATAGCCTTTGTATCTATATGATTAGCACATACTAGAGCATATATTTCATGATTGTAAATTAAGCATTCCTAGGCTCACTTATTAATTTGTTAAACCTGGATTCATCTAGAGGTTTTGTAAAGACATCAGCAAGTTCATTTTCAGTAGGGATATATTATAAAGATATAGTTCCATTTTTTATATGATCCCTAATGAAGTGATACCTTATTTCTATATGCTTAGTCCTAGAATGCATGACAGGATTATGAGTTATTGCTATGGCACTTGTGTTATCATAGTGAATGGGAATGGATTTGAAATCAAACCTATAATCAGCTAGCTAATTTTTCATCCATAGGATCTAAGCACAGCAGCTACCAGCAGCAATGTATTCAACTTCTGCAGTTGAAGTAGATACTGAGTTTTGCTTCTTGCTAAACCAGGACATAAGTCTGTTTCCTAGTAATTGACAGGTGCCACTAGTACTCTTTCTATCTATTTTGCAACTTGCAAAATCAGCATCTGTGTGTCCTGTTAGTTCAAAAGAGGACTCCTTGGGGTACCAAAGCCCTAAGTGAGGTGTACCCTTGAGATACCTAAAAATCCTCTTTACAGCAGTTAAATGTGATTCTTTAGGATTAGCCTGAAATCTAGCAAATATGCATGTTGCAAACATTATATCTGGTCTACTGGCAGTTAGATATAGAAGAGAGCCTATCATACATCTGTATTGAGATATATCAATACTTTTATCTTTTTCATCTTTATCAAGCTTGGTTGCAGGAGCAATTGGGGTTTTCATGGGAGAGGCTGATTCCATGCCATACTTCTTAAGTAAATCTTTGATGTACTTGACTTGGTTTATGAATATTCCTTCATCAGTCTGATTTACTTGCAGTCTAAGGAAGAAGTTTAGCTCTCCCGTCATGCTCATTTCAAACTTGCTCTGCATAAGCTTGGAGAATCTCTTACATAGCTTTTCATCAGTAGAACCAAAAATAATATCATCAACATATATTTAAACCAATAAGACTTTGTCTTTATGCTTTCTAAGGAATAATGTGGTATCTACTCTACCTCTAGTGAATATATTTTCAATAAGAAAGTTAGTTAGTGTTTCATACCATGCTCTAGGTTCTTGTTTAAGACCATATAAGGCTTTGTCTAATCTATAAATATAATTAGAAAGAGATAGATTGATGAAACCTAGAGGTTGCTCTACATAGACTTATTCTTAAAGTTCACCATTTAGGAATGCACTTTTGACATCCATTTGAAAGACCTTGAATTTCATGTGAGCAGCAAAGGCAAGGAAGATTCGGATGGCTTCTAATCTGGAAACAAGTGCAAATGTCTCATCGTAGTCAATGCCTTCTTCCTGAGAGTAGCCCTTGGCCACTAGTCTTGCCTTGTTCTAGTTATTACTCCATCTTCATCCATCTTGTTTCTGAAGACCCACTTGGTTCCAATGACAGGATGACTCTTTGGTATTGGTACCAATCTCCATACTTTGCTTCTTTCAAATTGGTTGAGTTTTTCCTGCATGGCTTCTATCCAACTGGAGTCTTCCATAGCATCCTCTATCTTCTTAGGTTCCATTTGTAACAGGAAGCTTAGATAAAAATATTCATTCTAGGGTGGCAGCTCTTGTTTTGACTCTTGTACTTGGATCTCCAATGATTAGATCTTGAGTGTGATCTCTTGCCCATCGGTTTCCTGTTGGGACATCTGTCCTTATACCTTCTTGTCTTAGGCCTTCAAGATCTATTTCTTCTTCTTAGTGTGGAGGTTCGTTGTCTGGCATAGGCCTCTCTACGATCTCATTTCTTTGCTCAAGAAATTCAATATCTGGCACTATGATCGTAGTGTTGAGCTCGATGGCCTCGTTCGTAGTGTCTGAACTGTCGGTCGTAGTGTCTTGAAGCACTATTTTGTCCAAGTCTGTTTCAGCAAAGATGATGTGAATCGAGACTTCAACACTCAGTGTCTTTTTGTTGAACACTTTGTAAGCTTTGCTGTCTATGGCATATCCAAGAAAGATTCCTTCGTCTGACTTGGGTTGAAACTTTGTCAAGTACTGCTTTCCATTGTTGAGAATGTAGCATGTACAGCCAAATACATGAAAGTAGCTGACACTTGGCTTTCTTCATTTCATAGTTCGTAAGGAGTCTTCTTGATCGTAGAATGTATCAGTGATCTGTTCTGCGTGTAACATGCAGTGTTTACGGCTTCTGCCCAGAAGTATTCATGTAGATGGGTTGCTGCTAGTAACAGTTCTTCCAAGCCTCTATCAAAGATTTGTTCTTTCTCTCAGCTACTCCATTTTGTTGAGGAGTTCATGGAGCTGAGAAGTTATGATTGATGCCATTGTCTGTGCAGAACTGGTCCATTTCTGAGAAGTCAAATTCTCTGCCATGATCACTCCTTATAGCCTTGATTTTCTCTCCTTTCTCTTTCATCACCAGCCTGAACATCTTGATCAGTTGGGAGCTAGTTTCATCCTTTGAGGTTAAAAAGAACACCCATATGAACCTGGTGTAATCGTCGACTATAACCAGTGAGTATCTTTTCCCTCCGAGACTTGTAGTTAGAATTGGCCCAAATAGATCCATGTGCAGCAACTACAGGGGCTTGTCAATTGAGTTGGCAGTTTTGCTCTTGAATGAACTTCGGGTCTGCTTTCCAAGATGACATGCATTGCATGGCCTTTCTTTGACGAAGCTGAACTTGGGGATACCTGAAACAAGATCTTTTGAAGCCAGTTTGGACATGCTCTTGAAATTGAGATGAGACAGTCTTCTATGCCAAAGCCAACTCATTTCTTCAGATGCTTTAGCCAGAAAGCATATTATCTCATCTGAGCTTAGCTGTCCAAGATTCACTTGTGTAGACATTTCTTTCTCTTGTTCTGGTAAGCTTTACAATAGATGTCTTTAAATCTCTAACTTGACACTGATTGTTGAGGAATGTTACTTGATGGCCCTTGTCACAGAGTTGGCTAATGCTCAGAAGATTATGTTGTAGTCCTTCCACATTGGCCACTCTACTGAAGAACATTGCTTCATTTCCAGTTGAGCCATATCCTCTTGTCTTGCCGAAGCCGTTGTCTCCAAAGATGACTGAGGGACCCTCCTTCTCTATGTAGTTGGATAGAAGGGCTTTATTCCCAGTCATGTGCCTTGAGCATCCACTGTCCAGATACCAGTGCCTTGTGATCGTGGAGCTCTTTTCCTGTGACAACATTAAACCTTCATCTTGGTACCCATATTTGCATGGGTCCTACTTTGTTAGTGCCCTTGCGGACCGAAATTTGCTTGATTTTGGGTCTCACATGCATGGAGTTATAATAGCACTTTACAGCCTTGTGACCAACTCTATTGCATAGAAAACACTTAGTATGATGCATGCATGTGTGTGTGTGAGAATTCATCCTCCATTTGAACTTTTGTGGTTCTTTAGTCATCCTTCTATGAAACTAATTTTCCTTCTTCCACATGTCCTTGGATCTCATAAAATGTGAGGAGTGTATCTTACCTCTATTGTACCTTCCCAGTTGGTTCGTAGAGTTGGTTTTATTTGACTCTACGATCCTTATAGGTTGGTGAGTAGAGGATGGGTTACTCTTCTCTTTTCTAAAGCCCAGGCCAGGATGAGATCCTTTACTCCTTGGAGTATAGATGGAAATAGTAGAACATGGTTGGGCTGGTTCTTCCTTCTGTGAGGATTTCACAAATGTAATGCCTCTACTAAAACTTGAAGCATTACTAGTGCTAGTTTCCTTTATCTTTTCCACACATGGCTCTGAGGTGGATTCCCCAAAGCCTAAGCCTGTTCTGTCAAATGTACTTCTCTAACTAGAGAGCAGGGAGTCCATGGATAATGAGGATTTGTTCCATGTAGAGATGGTCTCTTTTAGTTCCTCAATTTTAGAGGTTAGATTGGACTCTCTTTGTGCATTGAGCTCATTAGTCTGTTTTAAAATCTCGTTCTCAGCCTCAAGCTTGGAGAGAAAGTTAGTACTTAGAAGAGCTGTTTCTAGCTCTTCTTGAACTTTCTTTTTCTCTTCTTGAAGAAGTGAATAATCCTTCGACAGAACTCTGAACCACTTTATGTATTGACGCATATCAGTTGTTATGCCATGCAGTGCAGTTCTCAAATCATTAATGTCTACATCAGGAGAGTTAAGGTCAAATACCTCATCGATACTTACTTCATGTATGTTGGAGTTCAGTTTGTCCATTTGCATGTTTAGCCATTATGCACAGATTAGCCATTTAAGGGTCTTCATCATCTCCAGATTCAGGGTTTAAGTCATTGTCTGAATCACTCCACGATCCTCTAGTTACAAGGCCTTTTTCTTTCTTCTAAGGCCTTTTGTTACCTTCGTATTCCTTCTTTGCATGTGATTTCTTCTTTAGTTCTTCTCTGAGAGGTTTGTTGCAGTTGGAAATGAAATGGCCAGGCTTCTTGCAGTTGTAGCATAGATTATTCATTTGCTCCTGGCTGCTATAGTTGATGACCTTATTTGGCTTGCTGGTTTTGTCTTGACGCATGAACCTTCTTAGTCTTTTTACCAACATTACAATGTCCTCATCATTGTCTTCATCATAGTCAGAGTCAATTTTAGTGTTGACCTTTGAGGTACTTTCAGTTGCTTTGAGAGCAACACTCTTATCCTTCTTTCTTTCTTCTGATAGAGTTTTTGCTCATTGAGTCAGCTCTAATTCGTATGTCAGAAGGTTGCCATATAGCTGTTGAATAGTCATCTCATGGAGATTCTTTGACTCTCTGATAGCAATGGTTTTGGCATCCCAACTGCTTGGTAAGGCTCTCATGAACTTTATGATTAGATCTTTGTTTGGATAGATCTTCCCATAGACTCGTAGAGAGTTGAGCAAAACGTTGAATCTCTCATAGGTGGCAGTGACGTTTTCACCTTGAACATGAGCAAACATCTCATACTGCTGTGTTAGGAGAGACTGTTTATTTTCTCTTACTTCTTCTGTTCCTTCATGCATGATAAGTAGTGCTTCCCAAACTTCCTTTGCTATTTTGTTGTTGACCACATTTTTGAATAGATCATCTTCTAATGATTGAAACAGAATGTTCTTGGCCTTCTTGTCGAGCTGAACAGCTCTCTTCTCGTTGTCTGTCCACTCCTCTTTGACTTTGATATGTATTCTGTTTGGGTTGTCTATAGTTGGTGCAAGCTTTGTTGGAACATAGGGCCCATTCTGAAAAGTTTTGAATAGATCTTCATCTATGGAGTCCATGTACGCTTGCATCCGAACTTTCCAGTTTGCAAATTTATCTCTGTTGCACATTAGTGGCTTGCTGCCTCCTCCAGTACTTGATTCTCTTGGTAAGTGTGCCATTGGATCTACTTAAGCTTTAGTAGGCTATGTAATAGAATATGCTCTGATACCAATTGTTAGTTCTCGGAGGCACAATAGTTATCTAGAAGGGGGGGTTGAATAGATATTTAAAAATATTTTTGTTTTACTTTGTTAGAGTGATGATGATTAAAACATAGCGGAATTAAGATTTGTTTTAATCTCCCTTAAGATAGTGAGTTAATGAGAGTGAGGCAGATATAGCAGTTATAGCAAGAATGTAATAGACACAGTCATTTTAAGTTGTTCAGGGCACTTTAAGCTCCTAGTCCACTCTTCTACTCCTCGAGTAGGAAATCCACTAAGGATGTCTTTTAAACTTTCTGAATCATGCAGATTCCTTCTAGACCAGCAGTCTAGGAACTTCTTAGTTCACTATTGAACTCTTTAAGTCCAACAGACTTGGCTCTTCACTAGTTCACTTAGAACTCTTCAAATCCTTCTGACTTGGAACTCTTACTTCAGTTGATTGGTAGTTATTGAGCTCTTAAGTGGTGCTACTCAGTTGCTTGTTTAAGCACTTGTTCGAAAGAACTGAGTAGCTGAGCAAGCTTTTTCTTTTTCTCAGATCGTAGAGTTGAGCGTTGAGTGTTCTTGTGCATTTTGTTCAATGCTTGCTTAATTCTGTCATCTGCATATGTTTTGTATATATGTGATCTTGAAATCTATCCGTTTGATCCATCCATTGAAACATTAAATGTGTTTGACATTTATGTACTTTGATGGAGACTTTTCTGCACATCTTCCGAATTGCATTCTGGCCTACTGACACAGCAGACTGCTTTCTCACCTAACACCTTGAAAAGGTGTTTTCCTCTTACCAATGGTACTTTCCTTAACTTCTTCAATACGCTTCTTTGTTGCATACTAAGGATATCTTTTGTACCGTTGGAACTGGTGAGGACTTCAACATTTGAAACCCATTCCATATTTGCTGGAATTTTTCTTCAAACACAAGGTAGGGCTTGATGCTTCTGACACAAGGCAGATGATACTCTATGATCCACATCATGGTGTCTTGTCACCTTGGTGCTTGATCTGAAGCTCTCAAATAAGAGCACTACGATTTCTCTTAAAGACCTATACACTACGATCTTCACTTGCTGACTTTGCAAGCTCTACGTTTCCGAGAGCACACTACGATCTCTGAGGTGGCTCGGCAAACATTGGGATTACTCTGCGATTTCTGAAGAGGCCCTTGAGGCAGGCACACTACGATCCTCGAAGCTCTACGTTCTGCCTTGGCTTCTATAATCTTGATCAGCTTGATACACTACGATCTCTTCGAAGCCTATCTATTACATCTCAAGATCAATCTAACAAGTTTGATCTTCTTTTCTATACATTCATTTACATAATGATATACATTAAGAGCTTAGATCAACCTAACAAATTTGATCTATCACTAAGTCCTTATACAAATATTCCTTGAAGGACTTTATAAATAATCATGAGCATTTATATTTAAACATCAAATCAAAATATGTACTCTCCCAACAACGTAAATATATCATTTCTCAAAAACTTTGTTTGTATTCAGATGTTGTGAATAGGGCTCAGTTATTGGAGTACGAAAATGAGTCAGCCCAACCAAAAGATAACAGCCGGCAAAATGATAATACCAAGTGGTAGCAGTCATCGAAGTGGTGACAATAAACGTGAAGGAAATTATCATGCAAGAAATGGTAACCACTTCGGTGGTAACCCTATCCAAGATAATTGAAGAAATGAGTTAAGTGGAAATTTCAAAAAGAGAAGGTTCAATAATGATGGAAAGATAGCAGCACCAAAACCCATTTTTAATGAAGGAGAACGACCACCAGGTCGTATGCTACAGATGCGGAGGGGAGGGACACATCAGTCCAAACTGTACGCAACAAACCCAAAGCGTGTTTCAATTGCGGGAGAGAATGTCACCTAGCTCGATATTTTGGTGTTGTGAAGTCAAGTCCAGCTAGGATGGTGACACTAAAGGCTGTCCCAGACAAGTCAAAGCTGGTAGTTCAAGGGAGAGTGTTTGTCATGACCTCCCAAAAGAGGAACCCGAATGAATTTATCACGGGTAAGCTAATCATAAACTCTTGCAAAGTCTATAACTTATTTGATACCGGTACTATCCATTCTTTTATTTCACCTACTTGCGCTCAACGTTCAAATTTGACTCCAAAGAAATTAGACTTTGACTTATCTGTTGAAACTCCATTGGGAGAAACCTTCATTACATCCACTATTTATAAATCTTGTTTGATTCAAATCGACACCCTCACATTACCTGTGGATCTCAACTCTTTGAAAATACTTGCATTTGATGTGATTTTAGGGATTGATTGGTTTACTACTCATCATGCTAAAATTGATTGTTTTTGTAATGTTGTTAGCTTTCATATTTCTAACCAACCTATTATGCAAATTCAAGCAACCAAACAACTAAAGTCAATCACTGTCATATCAAGCCATAAAGCCATTCTTTATTGAAAAACGGATGTCAAGCTTTCTTAGCCCATGTCACGGATTTAAAGAAAAATACGTCAGATTTGAATGATATTTCTATTGTTAATAAATTTCCTGACCCCCTGAAGAACTTCCTGGCCTACCCCCAGAGCGTGAAATCGAATTTTATATTAACCTTGAACCCGATACAAAACCCATTTCTAAAACTCCATATCGAATGGCTCTTATTGAACTTCAGGAGTTAAAAACCCAATTGAAAGAACCATTACACATCGGTTTCATTTGTCCTAGTACGTCACCTAAGGGTGCTCGTGTTCTATTTGCAAAGAAGAAAGATAGGAGTATGCGACTTTGCATTAACTATCGGGAGTTGAATCATGTCACCATCAAAAATAGGTACCCGTTACCTCGCATTAATGACTTGTTTAACCAATTTCAAGGTGCTAAATTCTTTACAAAGATCGATCTTCGTTCTGGATATCATCAGTTAAAGATTAAAATTGATGACATTCCAAAGACTGCTTTCAGAACTCGGTACGGGCATTACGAATTCCTAGTCATGTCTTTTGGATTGACCTAATGCTCCTACTTCCTTCAAGGATATGATGAACCGAGTATTCAAGGAATATTGGATCATTTTATGGTTGTCTTTATTGATGACATCCTTATATACTCCAATAGCCGTGAAGATCATGAGCAACACTTGAGGCTGATACTCCAAAAGCTTCGTGAAAATAAGCTATATGCCAAGTTGAAAAAATGTGAGTTCTGGCTTGAGGAAGTAGCATTCCTTGGGCACATGATATCAAATCATGAAATATTAGTTGACCCGGTGAAGAT
The DNA here is from genome assembly GCA_020205505.1 of Panax japonicus. Classification (NCBI taxonomy): domain Eukaryota; kingdom Viridiplantae; phylum Streptophyta; class Magnoliopsida; order Apiales; family Araliaceae; genus Panax; species Panax japonicus. The sequence continues at coordinate 18,018,627 of CM035097.1, forward strand.
TGAAGCAATACAAAGTTGGGAGCAACCTAAGTTAGTAACTGAAGTACGTAGCTTTTTGGGCTTAGCTGGTTATTATCGGAGATTCATAGAAGGATTTTCTCGAATCGCCACTCTGTTAACTCAGCTAACTCGAAAAGATACAAAATTCAGTTGGAGCAAGAAATGTGAGAAGAGTTTTCAAGAACTCAAGAGGAGACTCATTTCAGCACCTGTTTTGACAATACCATCAGGTTCGGAGGGATTTGTCATCTACAGTGATGTTTCAGGTAGAGGTTTAGGATGTGTTCTCATGCAACATGGGAAAGTCATAGCCTATTACTCGTGTCAACTAAAAGAATATGAGAGGAATTATCCTACTCATGATCTAGAGTTGGCAGCAGTTGTTTTTAGCACTAAAGATCTAGAGACATTACCTTTACGGGGAGAAGGTGGAGATCTATACAGATTATAAAACCTCAAATATTTCTTCACCCAAAAGGAACTCAACATGCGACAACAATGTTGGTTCGATCTGTTGAAAGATTACGATTATACCATTCAATACCATCCTAGAAAAGCGAACGTGGTAGCTGACGTATTGAGTAGAAGATCATATGCGGGTACGAGTGCGATATTGTCAACGCAAAGGCCCATTTTGTATGACTTACAAAGGATAGAGATAGAGTTAAAGACTTCAGAGACCCACTTGATGATGTCAAATATACGAGTAGAACCGACTTTAATCGATAAAGTTAAAGATGCTCAAGCTATAGACCCAAAGTTGATGCGTATGAAGAAGAAAGTGCAAGAGGGTACTATTCCATAAGCAAGAATCGACGAAGAAGGAATACTTCGAGTCAACTCCAGACTTTGAGTTCCTAACAACTCTAATTTTATGTATAAAATCATGATTAAGGCACACAACACACCGTTTGCAATCCATCCCGGAAGTACCAAAATGTATCGTGATCTTCGACATACATTTTGGTGGAGCAATATGAAGAGAGAGCTAGCGTAGTTTATCTTAAGGTGTTTATCTTGTCAACGTGTTAAGGCGGAGCATAAAGTGCCAAAAGGACCATTGCAACCACTAGAAATTAAAGAATGGAAGTGGGAGCACATTAACATAGATTTCGTTACTGGTCTTCCTAAGGTTTCTCAAGGCGTAGATACAATTTGGGTCATTGTCGATAAATTAACCAAGTCTGCTCATTTCTTGCTTATACGAGAAACTTATTCATTTGAACGTCTTACTCGTATATATATAAATGAGATTGTAAGACTGCATGGTATGCCAATATCCATAGTTTCTTATCAACACCCAAGATTCACTTCACGATTTTAGGTTAGTTTGCAGAAAGCTATGGGCACTGATTTATGATTTAGTTATGTATATCATCCTCAGACGGACAGGCAGTTGGAGAGGACTATTCAAACTCTTGAAGATATATTAAGACTATGTGTCCTAGACTTCAAAAGAAGTTGGGACAAGTTCTTGCCATTAGTGGAATTCTCTTACAACAACAGTTATCAAGCAAATATAGGCATGGCTCCATTCGAAGCGTTGTATAAACAAAAGTTTTGTTCTCCTGTATGATGGGACGAGGTGGGTGAAGCAACGTTGTTGGGACTAGAATTGGTACGCATGATAACATAAAATATTCAAATAATCTGGCAACGTATACAAACCTCACAAGATTGACAAAAGAGTTATGTTGATCTTCATCGAAGGGACGTGGAATTCAATGTTAGAGATCATGTATTATTACGTGTTGCTCCATGGAAAGGAGTTACAAGATTTGGAAAGAATGTGTAAACACTCAAAATTTTACATTCATGTTACTAACCTTGCAGAAAGGCAGAATCATCTTCCAGAGATAGCCCTAGAAGTCAAATCAGTTCCAGTTCTGGAGACAACCCCGGGATACTCAATCAATTCCATCTCAGAGACAACCTCGAGATACTCAGAGACAACCCCGGGAGTTTCAGTTTCAACCTCGGAGATAACCCCAATGAATGAAATTCCAATTCTAGAGATAACACCAGATAAGTCAGTTCCATCTCGAAGATGACCCCGAGATACTCAGTTCCAACCATGGAGACAACCCAGGGAGATTCAGTTCCAACCTCAGAGATAACACCAAGGAATGCAGTTGCAATTCCGGATATAACCCCAGAAAAGTTCGTTTCAACCCCCAGTAATCAGCTTCAACCTCGGAGAGCTCTGAGGCACTCAGTCCCAAACCATGAGATAACCCCGGGAGGTCAGGCACACCTCAGAGATAACCTTGAGAACATTCAGCACTTGCAGCAGCCCAATCTCAAAGATAACCCTGAGCAACAACTGCTAGATCAGCCCAGAGCCGGAGACAACCCCGGTGAGGGGCAAAATCATCATTTTACCACCTCGATCCCACATTCACGTCGTTTTAACAACATTTTAACCTACATGCTACACAGAAGTGTCCTGCAAGAACCATAATACAACCTCTTCCCGACATCGTACAACCTCTTATCCCATGTCATTGTGTAGCTCTCGACAATAACATTCCGAAAAGGTATTATACGCCTCCATCGGATGCCCGGATTGAAAGTTATGAAGGTTCAAGCGGACAACGCATTTCACGAGTGCATGTACTTCGAGACGGCGGGGCCCATGGAGCCCGGGGCACCCCGGGCAGCCACAGGTACATCTGCAGCTACCGTAGGTACCACTGCGGCTCCCCTCTCTATAAATAGAGGGGTTGGGGTGGCCATTTAGAAGAGAAAAAAGGCGAGGAAGTCCTGTCCATTTTGCTCTGTACACACTATAAACTGAGTAATTTCTCATTTCAAACACTTGTGAGCTTATATTTTGCTACATTTTACTGGTGGAAATCGAGTGTTCATTCATTTAAAGCTATTTGAAGTCTTCTTTGGCAACCCACTGTAAGCCTTTCTCCACTTTTGTTCACACACAATTATTCATGTTGAGAGTCGTGTTGTGTGTGTATGCCCGAACCGTCGGTCAGTGGCTTTTATTGCTTTTCTATATATATATATATATATATATATATATATATTGTTATCATCAAACACTGTTTGATTGAGCCTGGATTTATATCTGAAGCGTTTACTGCTTTTATATATATATAAATACATATATATATATATATATATATATATATATATATATATATATATATTTACATTTCTATCAGGCATGGAGTTTACTTCGTGGCCATTTATTTCTTTTATACATATATATATATATATATATATATATATATATATATATATATATATATATATATATATATATTTATATTTAGTCCCGCCTGGAGTTTACTTTGTGGCGGTTGATCGTCTTTATATATATATATTAGAGGTGCACAAAAGGCCTGAGGCCCGCGGCCTGGCCTAGGTCCGGCCTGGGCCCGGCCTGGTCAAAGCCCGGTCTGGTCAAGGCCTGGCCCGGTCAGGCCTGGCCTGGAAGGCTTGAAAAGGCCACTTTTTTTTTATAAAAATCTGGCCTGGCCTGAGACCTTACAAGATTTTTTATCTAATTATTTGTAATTTTTGAACTTTAAATTTATAATTATTCATCAATAAAGTATAAATTTTTACTTATTCATTGTTGTAATTTATAAGTATAATACATTAGTTTTAATTAATACATCAATAAAATTTAAAATTTTAATTATTTATTCTTGATTTCTTGTTGATACATTTAATTACTATACATATTCAATGAATATAACTAGTTAGTATATTTAATATTAATAATAAGTTAGTTACTTAGTTGATTAAATATTAATAATAAGTTAATTTATTGTAAATACTAAAGTACTAATATTTAACAATAAAATTTTAGTAATATTCTTTGTTACTTTAATGTTAAATATTAACATTAATTAATACATCAATAAACTAATTTTTAATATTAAATATTAATAATAAGGTTGTTTCTTGTAAATACTCAAGTTCTTCATTAATTTGGATATGCTAAATTCTTGGGGGGATTTATGATTTTGGTTATGTTTTAGGTATTCTGTTGTACTAATTTAAATAAAAATTTCATAAAGTAATTTGAAAACTAACTGGAATTAATTCTTGAGATATAACCATGTAAGAGTTTAATGATCATAAATGAAAAGATATATGTGTGTTTAAACTTTACAAAATATATGTTCAACCGATCCTAGTACGTACTATAAGAAAATAAAATCAAAACTAACTTTATATTCAAAAAATAAAAGTGTAATCTACAGTATTTAAGTAATCTACAATATTTTTTACGAAGTGCATAGTAGACAATTAGACATATATTTAAGAAATCAATTTGTTTTATATTCAAGTTACATCTAAATTACATTTTTTTTGTAATTTAAGATGAATATATTTATTTTTGTTCTAATCATTCAATTTATATTGGTGTGTAGTAGAATGTTAAAATAAAATAAATCTCAAAAATCTTGCATCATTTTTACAAAATTTATTAATTTATATTTTATTATTTATATTTTTAATATTTAATATGTAACATTAAAAAAAAGGACCAGACCAGCCAAGGCTTTGGGCCTGGTCTGGGCTGGCCTGGCCTGGCCTGCAGGCCTAGCCAGGCCACAGCCCAGAGACCAAGGCCTGGCCTGGCCTGGCCTGAAGGCCAAAAGTCAACGGCCTGGCCTGGCCTGGTCAAAGCCCAAGGCCTGGCAGGCCCAGGCCAGGCCGGCCTGTTGTGCACCTCTAATATATATATATATATATATATATATATATATATATATATATATTTACATTTAGTACCACCTAGAGTTTACTTCGTGGCGGTGATTGTTCATATATTTATATATTTACATCTTTTATATATATATAACTGTTTACAGCTTTCATACATACTGCATCATCATGTGAGCCTAAGAATCATGTGATTACAGATTCAGTCTCCTGAATCTAGATTCGGTTCCCGTGATGGACATTTTCAGCTGTAACCAGCTTGTAAATTATTCACAGTGTTTGAATTTCCTTAGACGGCTTTCATGCCCACAAGGAGTTCGGCACTACTTTTTATCTTATTTTCTCGAAGATGCTTCGCATCTCAAAATAAAAGCAATCTAGTCGAACACATAATAAAATGAAAGTATCAAAGGCCTCAATTACTATTGAGCACAAGGGTTTAAAAAACCTCTTTTACAAAAGATCATTGCTATATCTTGTTAAAATTGAACTTTTATACAAAATTCAAACCCTTTGTATATAGGTGAAAATGAGGCATAGCACTACTTCCAGACAACTGCACATTGACCCACACACACACACACACTTATTCAGATAAAGTTTTAAATTGAAAAGTGGCGGTCACCGTCTCACCATGGATGTCGGGGGGTGCCTAACACCTTCCCTCCGCATAATCAAGCCCCCAGACCCTAACGAATCTCGGTTTCACAGACCAGTTAGATAGTGTCATATCACTAGGTCAATGTGCAAACCTTTTCCGGTTGAGTTAGTGCAACAATTTAAAAATAACAACTGACGACTCTTACAGTCCAATCGTCGACATATACATGTCGGACCTTTTCACAACTTATTTTTTCAAACAAATCTCACCTAACATGAGAACACCAAAAGACAAGAACAAAAGGTGACAAATAAAAATCCCGATGTCGACAGGTGGCAACTCTGTTGGGGACATCCAGTAAGAGGGCTTAAGCCGCTATTTATAAGCTTTTCAAAACCTTTAACTGCATGTGTGTGGATGTTGGATTTATATTTGAATGAATGTGTATGGATGCATTTACTTATTGCACTTAGTGCTTTGCACCATATTTGTTTGTGATATTAGTGCTTTGTTAGTCGTTTTACCGATCAATATATGCGTGCAAGTATACACGGTCAACAAGTAATAAAGAGTAAGTAAAGTATCGTTCCCACGAAGAATTAACTAATAAATTTCACCAAGCACTAGTCCAAAACTATTTCAGTCTTATTTAAACGAAAGATTTAATATTTTATATTTAAACTATTAAATTAAATAAACCTAACTATTCCTAGAGTGAGACTAGATAATGAAGACCTGAGATCACAATTTCATCTATTGACTCATTCAAAACCATACACTTCATGTTAGGCCAAACTAATTGTACCGGTTTGTTAGTCGAGAATATAAAAGTAAAGTACATCCATCTCTCAATGTACCATACCCATATCACATATAATCCACAATTGATAGATTACGCATGAACACCCACATTACCTAAACCACTATATGTCTATGTGATTTACAAATAACTAGGGTTTAATCCCAAGTTCTCAATAGACTACGAATGGTGCGTCGATATATGTCTATCCTAAGCACAAATCAAACATCCCAACACAATGTAGAATATACAATCATAAGCTATTAAGATCAGATCCAAACCCATACTTCATCTCTCAAGTCCATATGGATTATCACAATAATTAATGATCAATCAACTAAGCAATTAAGCATGAATCTAAATAGACAAACCCATAGAAATCAATAAGACTATCAATGAAACATATCATAAATAATTAATCCATAGAATCCATTACAATCTCAGAATAGTGTTTAAATCATAACTGAATTAAAGCTATCATGCACATATTGATTAAACATCATAAGATACAATTAGGAATCAAAGAGAGGGTAAGAATAGAGAATGGTAGTGCAAATCTGTTCTCTTGCTCCAAGGTTGAATCTCTAATGCATTCCAATCGCTTCAAGTCTTCAATCTAATCAACTTGAGAAAATCACTACTCTAATCTACTTATTCAAAGTTGAAGAAAGAAAACAATAGTAGCTTTTTCCCCCAAGGGGTGGAATCCTCCTCACATCCTGTTCCTCGGTCTAATATATTACGAGTCCTAGTCGTAACATTCCTCTCCTCACACTCAGCCAGTTAGACCGAACAATTAAAAGTCAACTGCTAAAGTATGACTGGCGCAGCTGCGCTATGAATAGCCTTGCATAGGGCGCAGCTGCGCTGTGCTGACTTTGGGAAGTTTGTCTGTCTGGCGCAGCTGCGTCGTGTCATAGGCCAAGTTGGGCACAGCTGCGCCTTGCACCAGCTAGGCCTGACTTGTTTTACTTGTTCTGTTGCAACCTTCTGCTGCCTTTAACCTCGTAGAACTTCACTCCAAGACTTCAATCCAACCTTTTGCAACATGCTTAACTCCATTTCCTTTCCATCATCAATCCATTATAGCTTTGAACACAACTTAGCTCCAATAACACCAAGGAAGTTTCCAATACTAAAACTGCAAAACAGAGCACAAAGGCATAAAAATATGTGCAATAACATGAGATTAAGCACAAATTCAAGTCAGTTAATATCCAAATAAGTGGTTATAAAACCACTTATCATGTTTCGCACATGACATCATTTCTATATGGTGAGACACGTTGTATGTGAATGCATATTGTGTGGTTCCTCCACCAGGAGGCTATCATGTCGGTGTTTGATTACTGGACTCGTAGGGAGAGTAATTCCAAGGAGGCTCAGGAAAGGCACCACCCAGATTCGCTCCAGTTAAAAGACCGAATTAACTTCCCGTCGAGTAAATTGCGATGATCTGGGAACCTTCATGCCAAAAATCTGCGAGAGTAACCTATGATATGTCAGCCTCCGATAAACCAAACGCGGAGGGAAGTCGCTTCATACTTTCCCATTTTAATTACTTGTAATTGCAATTACTTTTAATTTTATTTCCATGTCAAATCTCAATGTAATGGAAAATATGAAGGAATATGTGTACATGCATTCCCTTTTATCTGACATGTTATCTAGTCATACAGACAGCTGACATCCGTTTTGTAGGATAAAACTCCTAAAACAAACACATCACATAGCATGTAACATTTCTATATTTCCTAAGACTAAACTACATAAGTCTTTTTGAAGGGGAAACAGTTGGTCTTATTACCCGTTCAAAGTCCAAAAAGATAACAAGCCTACAGCCAAGCATGGCTATATCTGGCCAGTCTAATCCTACTCCTGTCTCTCGCGAGGAGTTCAAAGGATTAAGTAACCAAATTACAAAGTTGGTTGTTCTGCTTAAAGAACTACACAAGTCCACTTAAGGTCAACAAATACCTATACATACAGAATTGGACAAAACCAACATAACACCTGAAAACACCCATCTCAAAGAAGATTCAGACACCGGTGATATCAGGAAGAAAGTCCTATAAATGGAAGAGACCATTCGGTCTATCAAAGGGATTGGAGCACACGAGAGTGTTTCACATTCAGACCTTTGCATCTTCCCTGGGGTTCATTATCCAGAGAAATTCAAGACTTCCGATTTTGAAAAGTATGATGGATTGGGAGATCCTTACACACATTTGAAGGTATTCATTGGAGAGCTCGGATCTTATGCCGAGGATGAAAAGCTCAGAATGCAGCTATTTCAGAAAAGTCTGACTGGAGAAGCCAGATCATGGTACACCAGATTAGACAACTCCAAGATTCATAGCTGGGAGGAGCTAGCTCATGCTTTCCTCAGTCCGTATAGTTTCCAAACTCAGATGGCTCCTGACCGGTACCAAATTACCAAAGTAAAGAAACAAGCTAATGAGTCTTTCAGAGAGTATGCCTAAAGATGGAGGTGTCTGGTTGCTCAAGTTATTCCATCTATGACTGAGTCTTAAATGGTGATGACCTTCATAGATATTAAAGAAGCTCCCCCTTCTATGAGAGAGTGTTAGCTGGCATTGGCAAACCATTCTCTGAGATGATCAAACACGGAGAAATGGCCGAGATGGGAATTAAGTCATGAAAGATTCAAGACCTTGCCGCTCTAAAAGCTGTAGTTGAGCACATTCAGTCTGGAAGTTATGGAGACAACCCCTGGAGGGTCCATAAGAAGAAAGAGGAGGATGTTTTCTTGATACTACAAGGACAAAAATGCAGTCAGAGCATGCCTATTCAGAGGATAAACTACTTCCTTTTCCAAGCACAGTCTTCAAACCCTCCATTGCCAAAGAGTGGAGAAGTCAGACGCACTCAAGTGTTCACACCCTTAGGGGACTTGGCAAGTAAATGAGCAAAATTTGGACTGCTGCAAAATGGACCCCCGTCGGGGTGGACATTATACATACAAAACCCCCGTCGGGGCAGGGGTACTTAATCAAGAACAGAAGCACCCCCCGCTGAGGCGGGCACCAAGAGGAGAAAAACCCCCACCGGGGCGGGGGTACGGGAAAATTCCAAGACTCCTGTTTCAGTTGGAATGTTGCAGTGGTGTGAAGGAACGAAGTTGGTATAGTTTGGAACTGTATTTGGCATCAGTTTATGGTCTAATTATATGTCTTATGCTGGAGATAACAAGAGGCAACAGAGGGAGATTAACAACATACAATCAATTAACAATTTGAAGCCCTAATCTTTAGAAATAGCATTGGAGGAAGGATTGAAGGTCAGAGTCACGATAATTGCATATTGAAGTTGAAGAGAAGGGTGGTTTTGTGTTCATTCTACTTCTTTAATTCAATTATTGTAATTGGGATGATGATTTCTTTTATGATTTCAGTTTTTATTTTATTTGTGATGAACTAATTTACTTGTTAGGCTTATGACGGATCTTGATGGTTGAACATTGATTATGTAGCCTTGAATTTCATCTTAATAATCTATCATTCAGTTTATCTATTATGATTTGTGATTTAATTCATGAATTGCTTGATCACCAATTCTGTGTGGATTTGTATGGATTCAAGAGATGATATATAAATTTAGGCTTAATCATTGTAGCATGTGTTCTTGAATTCTGTGATTGAATGAAATCTTGATGAATGTTATGGTAGAGATATGCTTAATATCGCATATAATCGGGTAGAGAACTTGAACTTAAACCTTATTTGATTGTAATTCACATAGAGATATAGTGAATTAGTTGACTAAGGTGTTTAGCTTAATTCTATCTAATTTATGGATTTAAGTTAATATGGTATTAGTGCATCAAGAGATGGCTAGTTCTACTTATGTGTTCTTGATTAATAAACTGAGATAATGAATTGAAATGAAATAAGGTGTAATAATCATAGTGAGACTTAAAGTGAAGTTGTAAGCCTAATTCTCTAATATTTGCTTGAAATTACATTTTTTAGGTTTGTTGATTGCTTGGTATTTTCATATTTTTAGTTTTTAATAGTTATAATTATTGAATTAGATAGTTTAATAAAATTTGGATTAATATAAAGTTGGTAATTCTTATGATTAATTTCATACTAGTCTATGTGGGAACGATACTTGACTTATCATTATATTACTTGTTGATCACGTGCACTTGCGTGTGAGCGTAATTAGATTTGGACCAACAACCACTGAAGGTTAATGTTTAACTGTTGGAAGTTGTTGCTCCCGAATTCTATGGATGCGCCAAACGTTATGTGATTTTGATATTACATGCAATAATGTGTCAATTTATTGTGATAATACTAGCACTATTAATATATCTAAAAATCATGCTTTGCATTCACGTACAAAACACATAGAAAGGCTATATCATTATTTCAAGGATAATATTTCAAAAGGTTTAATTAAATTAATTTTTATTCCCATAGAACACCAATTGGCGGACATTTTCACAAAACCATTAAGTGAAGAAAAATTTTGCACATTAAGAAGAGAGTTTGGCATGTACATAATTTAATAATCACAGTCTAATTTTCATGTGCATGATTTGAGGCCTAGTTTATCTACTCTTTCCACTGGGATATGTCCATTCACTCTAAAGGATGTTGCATGTGAACCTTTTTCACCCTTAGAACAGCTTCAAATTATTAAAAATGAACTTATAATGACTGATTCTGAATTTTATGAGACTATACATATCCTATCTACTAATTTGGTTTGGTACTATATTTAAATTTGAGGTTAATAATTGTTGAACTTAGAATTTAATGCTTAATTTGCTATGTTGGGATGAGTATCAAACAGGGTGGCTAATTGAAATTGAGAAATGCATGTTTATTAAGTATATGGATTCCAACTATTATAGATCTTTAAGACATGTCTGAAAGGCTAAATTGATACAGTTTAAATTGCGAGCTTTAAATCAGAAACTAGACTAATCGTACAATTTATTATCTATATCAAGAATATTTTAATATAGGCATGGTTTTAGGGGGAGTCGTATATTTAGGTGGAGTTATATTTTGTCATCATCAAAAATGGGGAGAATGTTGACTTGGTTATATTCCAACCTTAAATTTTGATGATGACTTTCTCATTATGCTAAATGTTTACTCATATATTTTCAGGATATTGATGAGACAACAAAAGATTTCTTGAAGTATTGGTTCTTAAAAAAAAGAGGATTAAAGACATGAAGGCTTGAAGAAATAATTGAGTCTTTAGAAAATCAATATAAGATTTTAGCGTTAATTATATCTCAATCAAGGCTCTAGGATTTGCATTGCATGGAATATATCATGGTAGTAGTTAATTAATAAATGGGAACAACTAATAATAAGGACTAAATATTGTGTTAAATTCTTTTCCATATTAACTAACAGGTTCCTAGACTAAATTTGTTGAAGTTGTCCTTAGTATACTTTTGAAATCATAGGCATATTGCTGCCCATTAAGTATTCTTCTTAAACTGAGTATTCTATTAAAGTTGAGTTTCTAAAGCTAAGTATTCTGCTAAAGCTGAATATTCTACTGAAATTACCTAAAACTAAGTATTCATACTAAAGCTACCCATCTACTCTCAACAATATTTCAGTATACTAATGTTGCCCATCTTTTTTACATATCCTCTTAATCATGGGCATGATTACTAATCCCATTAAGTATATTGCTGACCATACTAAAGTTGTTCACTACTTAGCATGATTCTCTAATCTCATTTAGTATTCTGCTGAAGTTGTCCATGTTATCCATTACTTAGTATATATTCTGTTGAAGCTGTACATGTTGTTCATTACATCAAGTACAATATTGCTCATTTCAGCTACTCTCCACTTCATCTCAAAAATATTGTTGCCACATGTTGTTCATTACATTAAGTATAATGTTGCCCATTTCACCTACTATCCACTTCCAAGAATATTGTTAGCATGTGATGTTCATTACATTGCTCATTTCACCTACTCCCTCTCTAAATGTCAAACAACTACTATTCCTCCACTATAAAAGCATATCAACAGTAGCTTGAAAAGAAGTAGCAGAACAACAATAAGAACATATTCTGAGTTTCTCATGTCTTCACAAACCCTAAAAGAAGGCTGTCTATTTTTCTATTGTGAGGAATTATTTAAAGGTTGTTGTGTTTCATCAAGTCTATTAATTTTCAGCTTGTATTCACTGCACTCAAAATGGTGATATCTTCATCAACTCTTTGATCATTGCATATTTAGTTGAGCCTTGAATTTTGATATTATTAATGTTTTGATCATAGTTTATTTTGTTATCATCTTATATATAATCAATTCTCATAAATAGTTGATAGACTAAGGGGTTAGTAGAGTTTCTAATCCGATTTGGATTAGGGGTTATTACAAGTAAGTTCAACTAAGTATAAGTGCTTAAGAGTATATAGGTGTACAGGGAGTAAAAGTGTTTAGAGAGTATATAGAAATTTGTTTTGTATAAGGAGTTGAATTGTAAATCAAGTTCATTAATAAAAGAATATCTGATACTAGTTGGTATTAGACGTAGATAAGGCCACTAGAATAGAGTATAGGGCCGAACTACGTAAAAATTTTGTGTACATTCTATTAATTGTTTTGCTTTAATTGTTCGCTACATACTTCGATTTGAATTGACAAATTATTTTATTTAGAAAAATTTGATATCGTTTGTTCACACACTTATCAACTCCTAAGTGTACCTATCTGAATTTCATTCATGTCTATTAAAATAAGTGTTTACACATTAAATCACACAAATACCTTGATCATTCTAAAAGGTAAAAATATTTATCAATAATCCCCCAAAATCAAAGAAAAACCCATTGCATTGAAAAGTGAATTACCATGAATTAAATAATAAATCAATATTAATTGAGTGAGTTAAATTGGAAGAAAAAAAACTGTACAAATCACTTGCAATCAAGACTTACAAAGCCTGCTATTTGAAAATTATTTTCAGAATGCCATGGACATGGAACTGTTTGTTTGTAAATCTTCCCACTATATTAAATGTTGCACGGCTGCATGTGTTCCCTATGGAGAAAAAAAAAACGCATTCTAGAGACAGGTTTAGGGAAAAAAAGTAACTTGCTAAAGAAAAAGAAAAACTAAACTAAACGTACTAAACCAGAGATTATTTTCTGTTTCTCTTGCAAGAACCTTGACAAAAATGTGACGAGTAAAAAGAGGTGAGAGACCAAAAGAATTTAGAAGAGAATGAAAAGAGAATATAAAAAAACAGATTGCCTAAAAGTTTTAGGGTTTTAGGGTTTGGGATTTGATTATTTATAAGGTAGGATTTAAAGTGTTCCCTAAAAATTATGTATTTTGATAGGTAGGTTTTAAAATGTTCCCTAAAATTTCGTGTTGGAAGATTGAGTTGGGAGACGATTTTATACTATTAATTATATATATATAGATATCGATATATAGATTTTAACTTATTTATCCTAGTTAAGTACTTATAAACACTTTAATCCTTGGATCAACTTCATGTACCGTTTTTTATTTTATTTTTTTAGTTCTATAGTCATTTCTGTGGGAATATATAATCCCAAATAACAATATAAGATTAAATAGTACTCTCTTTTGAGATATCAAAAGATAACAGAAGTAGGAAAAAAAGTGCATGAGATTGTCATCACAAGACTAAACTCGAGGATAAACACTACAAAAAATAAGGTCATTGCCGACGGCAAATGCCGTCGCCAATGACCTTATTGCCGTCGGCAATGAGGTCATTGGCGATGGCACTGTCCGTCGCCCTTCCCGTCGCCGTATGGGTCGTCGCCCCGGCCTCCCGTCGCTCGTCGTCGGCAAGATGGTCATTACCGACGGTGTCATTACCGACGGCTAGCCGTCGCCAATGACCCACTTTAAAAAAAATATATTAAAATTACAAAATTCCCCTGTTCATCTACATATACATTGTACCTGTTATAAACTAAGAAAAATAAATAATGACAATATACGCATATCAATAACAATCATATCTTTTACTATCAACAATCAATATAACTAGATACCAAACTCAAATCTGTACAACTCAAAAGCTAAATACATACATGAAAGTCAAAATATAAATATAAACAACTAAGTACTGCCCAAGATCAGGAATCTTTGTCCCATTGCCTCCGGTCCCATCGTCGGTCTCATCCTCCATAGTCTCATCAGCATCAGCTCGGAGATCATCATCATCTCCTCCACGAGCATCACATGTGCTGCCATCTCCACCTCCACGAGTCTCATCAATAAGACCCTACAAAATTAAAATATTAATAACGAAGTCCCCAAAAAAGATCATATTTAAATTATTTTAGTTTGTGTTCTACAAGTGTTGTTCAGTTTCGCAAACTGGGTGATAACTCGGTCTCCGTATGCCGGAATCGAGTCCCGTCAATTGTAACGCGTGTCTAATACCTACGCGGTGGTGTGTGTGTGTTTTCGTGGCGTTCGGACTGACAATATGGGTTTCGGGCTCTTTTTCGGCTTTTTGCCTAAGTCTTATTCAGTTTCGCAAACAGGGCGATAACTCGGTCTCCGTATGTCGGAATCGAGTACCGTCAGTTGTAACGCATGTCTAATACCTACGCGGTGTTGTGTGTGTGTGTGTGTTTGTGTGGCTTTCTAACGGACTATGCGGGTTTCGGGCTCTTTTTCAATTTTTTGGCTAAGTCTTGTTCAGTTTCGCAAACAGGACGATAACTCTGTCTCCGTATGTCGAAATCGAGTACCGTCAGTTGTAACGCGTGCCTAATACCTTCGCGGTGCTGTGTGTGTGTTTGCGTGGCGTTTGGACGGACGATGCGGGTTTCGGGCTCTTTTTCGACTTTTTGGCTAAGTCTTGTTCAGTTTCGCAAACAGGGCGATAACTCGGTCTCCGTATGTCGGAATCGAGTACCGTCAGTTGTAACGCGTGTCTAATACCTACGCGGTGTTGTGTGTGTGTTTGTGTGGCGTTCGGATGGACGATGCGGGTTTCGGGCTCTTTTTTGGCTTTTTGGCTAAGTGTTGTTCAGTTTCGCAAACAGGGCGATAACTCGGTCTCCGTATGTCAGAATTGAGTACCGTCAGTTGTAACGCGTGTCTAATACCTACGCGGTGCTGTGTGTGTTTGCGTGGCATTCGGACGGACGATGCGGGTTTCGGGCTCTTTTTTGGCTTTTTGTTTAAGTCTTGTTCAGTTTCGCAAACAGGGCAATAACTCGGTCTCCGTATGTCAGAATTGAGTACCGTCAGTTGTAACGCGTGCCTAATACCCATGTGGTTTTGTGTGTGTGTGTTTGCATGGGGTTCTGTGTGTATAATGGTGTTAGGGTTTTATCTTATGTTTATCTAAGCAATACAATTACAAATTACATAAATTAAATAAGGAAATACAGAATTTAATTGTTTTTACCTGTCGAATATGTGGTGGGAAGATGTTGGCCAAGACAACTGCACACACGCGGCTGGCCTCCTCCCGTACTACACCCATGAGATCGTCAACGGCAGCTGTAGGATCGATAGAGCCGTGGACAACCTCCTGAGCCAGCTGATAAATTCGCTCGCGTGATGGTGCGCCTGACTGCACAACACCGCTCGACATGCACCCCTCTATGATCCGCCGGAAGAAGTCTTCGGATAATGAAGGGCCGGCGCCCGATCCACTCGCACCACTACCTCCAGTGGGTGGGCGTCGTCGAGATTTCGCAGCAGGGACTAGGGTGTAAGCTGGGACATGGGGAATGCCCACAACTCTACCCTTCTTCGGTCCCCCTATAGCCTGCAGCCAGTCCTCTATCTCCTCGTCTGCACGCGTAGACTCGTCTACTGGAGTGTCACCTCTCTGGCTGCTCCGGGCCACTGCAAGATCTTCGAACCGTCGCTGACAAAAATCACATTAGTGGATGATACGCAAAGTATAAAATGAAATAATATAAAAGAATATCCGAATTTTAAATACATATTAAATAAAAGAATTAAATAACTTACAGCAATGCGTTCTGCCTCAGGTGAGATATAACCACCGTCACCTTTCTTTTGGTGGGCGTGCCACCAAAACTCCAAGCGGGTGGGTGCATGCTTTAAACTCACCTCAAGTCTCTCCCGGTACAGGTCGTACGACTGAGACCCAGTGCAATGTGGGAGACGACTCTGCTGTCGGGCAGCTGCATGCTGTGCCGACATCTTCTTGAAGGCCTCGCCGTCCCAAA
This sequence comes from Panax japonicus, assembly GCA_020205505.1. Classification (NCBI taxonomy): domain Eukaryota; kingdom Viridiplantae; phylum Streptophyta; class Magnoliopsida; order Apiales; family Araliaceae; genus Panax; species Panax japonicus. Next base: position 18,034,938 of record CM035097.1, read on the forward strand.
TACTGCACATCTGGTCCCACACCGCAGTAGATATGAAATCTGGCCGAACATCCTTAAGTTTCTGTCCATCAGCCATCTTCGTCTGGGCCTTTTTCTTCCAGTCGTAGACCCACTTGTGCCAATTCATCTCTAGGTATCTGTGCAGAACAGTCATGCCATGGGCTTCCTGCCCGTCCTCAAAACGATAATATCTCTGCACATTACACATTAAGAAGTTTAGTAGACAACATAAATCAAAGAGATAACATAAATCAAAGAGGTAACAACATATTCAAATGTCTAATAAAACTAGCATATGAATTATTGGCATCCTACCTTAAATTCAGCAATAATCAACTGACGTGTACGATCATCCACATCTGCCCACCTCATCCACGGGTTTGAGAATCGGTTGCGGACGATCCCAAGCAACATGTTCCTTGGCGTGGCCTCAAGGATACTACAATTGAAATTGCAAATTACAAAGAATATATAAGAACTAAATACTTATATTATAGTAATATTATATAGGATAATATAAAATTACCTATGAGTCCCAACACGACATATAAGAGGCACCTGAGGGGGATTCCCTAGCAAGCCACGTGCTAGTCCCCGCGGAGGCCTACGTCGATCACCTATGTATTGAAATACATCAATATTTGCACAAATTCTCCATTTCTCAAATTTTGCAAATCCTCGTCCGATACACTCGGATTCGCTTCACGTACTTCAACATCATATTGACTGCAACACAGTTATATACTCAATGTGTTTGGAAAGGAACTTGACACAATTACACCAGACATATATAGTTATGACTACTTACTTAATGTATGGCGCTACTTCATTCATGTTGACAAGTGCATACAATGTGGCAGCTGCATACTCACTATCGGTCAAGAATCGCCTTTTTTTACCGCCGAATGGGCGTACAGGATGACTAAAGGCAGTTAATTCTCCATTTTCCTCGCAACAGCCTGATTCCTACGTAAGCGAGTGTGCTTCGTATGAACATTCAGCTCAAAGTACAATGAGCAAAAATTAACAAGTTCCTCCATAACATAACTTTCAGCAATCGACCCCTCTACACGGGCTCTATTCTTCACCTTTTGCTTTAGACGTCGCATATACCTATGTGATATATAGATTAACAAAAAAATAATGAACATTTTGCCGTATTAAAAGCATTAATGTCATTACCTCTCGAATGGATACATCCATCTATATTGTACGGGACCGCCAAACTTAGCTTCGTATGGCAAGTGAATAGGTAAATGCTCCATTGAATTAAAAAACGATGGAGGGAAGATCATTTCTAACTTGCACATTATTTCCACTATCTGCATCTCCATTTTATCTATGTCTTTGACCTGAAGCTCCGTCAAGCATAGATCTCTGAAGAAATTAGAAAGCTCTGTCAGTGCTTCAACCACACATTTCGGTAACAAGTCGATAAATGCCACAGGGATCAGCTTCTGCATGAATACGTGACAATCATGACTTTTGAGACCCCGAAACTTCAGCTCTTCAACTTTACAACACCTTGCTATATTTGAAGAATATCCATCTGGGAGCTTCAGTCCACTGATCCAATTACATATCAATATCAACTGTTCCCTGGTCAAAGTATATTCAGCTTTAGGCGTTACCGTCTTACTACCCTCCTGATACAGCCACAAATCTTCCCTAATGTTCATTTCTACCAAATCAAGCCTCGACTTGTTGTTGTCCTTTGTTCTACCAGTGGCATCTATGACTGTATAAAAAATATTATCAAATACGTTCTTCTTAGTATGCATCGGATCTAAACAATGACGGATGCAGAGTGTAGCCCAATAAGGCAGGTCAAAGAACATGGATCTATGTGTCCAGTTGTGAACCTTACCGTAACCATAAGCTCGCTCTAATCTGTGATTCTTCCCTTGAGGTGGAAACTTCAAATGACTAATCCAACTCAACACTGCTGACCCAGAAAGACGGCCAGGTACTTGACGTTTCTCTGTTTTTCGATTGAATTGTCTACTCATCCGTCGTTAACGATGTTCAATCTGTAAAAACTGTCTGGATGTTGCGAAGAAACTCATTTTCCCCCCATGTTTGAGCCGCACAGCTTTAACTGACCCCATGCACACGGGACATGATAAGCCCCCATGAGTCGACCATCCGCTGATCATTCCTAACGCCGAGAAGTCATTTATTGTCCACAGTAAAGCTGCCCTCATGTCAAAGTTTTGCTTAAGAGATACATCATAAGTTTGAACCCCTTTTTCCCACAACATCTTCAACTCATCAACTAATGGCCTGAGGTATACATTGATGTCTTTACTCGGACTCCTATCACCCGGAATCAGTAAAGGCATGAACATGTAGGGATCTTTCATGCACATCAAAAGCGGGAGGTTATACACCACAATAATCACCGGCCAAGTTGAGTAGGGCTTTGTGTAAGGCCCGTTAAACGGATTAAACCCATCCGTAGCAAGTCCAAGCCTAACATTGCGAACCTCTTCAGCAAATGAGGGGTTCTTGTTATCAAAAATTTTCCACTCAAGCCCATCTGCCGGGTGCGTCAGTTGACCTTCGACTATGTCCCGTGTAGAGTGCCACCTCATATCCTCGACGGTATGTATTGACATGAACAACCGTTGAAGCCTCGGGGCAATGGGAAAGTAACGTAAGATCTTTCTTGGCACTTCTTTTCCCTTTTTATTGCGCTGTTCACAGTATCTACTTATACCACAAATATCACACGACCTCTTATCTTTATTGACATCACCGTAATACAACATACAGTCATTCTCACAAACATCAATCTTCTCATATCCTAGATTGAGCCTTTTGACCATTTTCTTCACATCATAGTACGACTCCGGTAACTTATTGCCTGCAGGTAAACACTCCTTCACAATACTTAACAGTTCATTAAAACCTCTCTCGCTACAGTCATGCTCATTCTTGAAGTGTAAAAACTTAGTCACAGCAGTTAAGACGGTGTGTTTTTCGTGCCCGTCATACAGTGGTGTCGCTGCTTCATGCAATAACTCATAGAAACCCTTAGCCCCATCATTCGGCTCTTGCTCGACGCTACTACCATCCCTGTCTGTATTCCACTGAAAGTACGAACCAGCAGCTTCGACTATCATGTTAGTTCAGTCAAAGTTTTCGCCACCTCTAGATTCCGGTTCTTATTCATGTTCATCCAACCAAGTTTCCCCATGATAGATCCATGTCGTATAACTCTGGTTGAACCCATACGCAAATAAGTCGCACATGATATCACTCCTTTCCTTCCACACTTCATTCACACACCTCTTACAAGGACATCTGATCTCATCGCCGCTGACTTGCTCAAACGCGAAGTTGAAAAACTGTTCAACCCCAATACGATACTCAGAGCTAAGCCCACTCCTATCAGTGGCTACCCTACGTTCCATCCAACTTTGATCAACAGACATCTCGGACAACTGTCTGCTATATATATGGAAAGTTAGATAAACACAATCAAGTCTCCAAGTTAATGTATATGCAAGCTTATGAGTTTCCTAACTTCATCTCCCACTTTACCGGGTCAGGCTTCTATCCCATTTCCGGATGTGTCGCCTCACTGATGCCAACAACTTGAACACATCTTTACATTTTTCAGAATTTTCAGCAGCACCTCCCCATGGTCTTCAAGTACACGAAATAGACTAACACATCGTAGACTAAATATGCACCCGAAAAACATCAAGAGATATATACTGACCGAAAATTCAAAAAAATATAAAGACGTGCTCAAGTCGCCGGCTAATAAAGATGTGTTCTTTGTAGCCATATGAAGTGAGAAAAACTTGCAAATATTATTAGCTAGGTTATATTTGGGGGAAGCTGAAATTGGGATTACCTTGCAGTCGAGAGAGAGAGAGCGAGGGACGACGACGAAAGAGAGACGGGGACGACGACGGTAAGAAAAAGGCAGTGGGCGACGGGAAAGGGAAGCCGGCGACGACACAAGGAAGAAGGGGGAGAAAAAAGAAGAAGAGAAGTGAAAAAAATTTATGCTACTGTAAGTTAATATTAACCCATTTGCGACGGCCCTCAATACCGACGGCAAAGACCGTCACCTATGGCCTTTTCCCACGCCCGCCAAAAAATTCCCACCAAAATTAGACCCGGGAAGGGTCATTCTCGACAGGCTTCATTGGCGACGGCTACGTCGTCGAGATTGATGTTATTGGCGACAGGATTACTGCCGTCGCTAAAGATGCCGTCGCCAATGACCTGCTTTTTTGTAGTGAAAAAAGTACTTGCAAATACTTGACTAGTATAAAGTCTAATTCCATACAATGTAATTACAAAAAGAAATAGTCTTAGAGTTATGTTTGTTTGTAAGGATTATAATATAATCCATGTGATTATAACCTCAAGACTATTAATCCTGTGATTATAATTCCGTGATTATAATTATAATATCAAAACTATTAAGTCATTTTATAATCCTAGACTAATAGTCTCAAGTCTGAATTTAAAAACAGACAAGACACTTGAAATTAATATTCCAATTCCAAATATAATCATTGCAAACAAATTTAGAGAGTGTTTGATAAAAACTGAATGAATCTAAATCTAAATCTAAATCTGAATGAGCTGAATTTAAATGGAAAAAATTCTTTGATAATCGATGTCTAAATCATCTGAATAAAATATTTTTATTATTTTACCCATCTGAAAAAATTCAAAATTGTTGTAAATTTATTTAATATTACTTGATATAATAGTTAATATTGTAAAAAAATTAAATATAAAATATTCCCGTCATTCAGCCAAAAAATGAGACTTAACCATTCAGCTCAAATCGTCTGAATGAATGACCGATTTAACAATTCAGATAATTTTTATTCAAAACAAACACATTAAATAACTGACCGATTAAGTCATTCAACCATTCGTTGGAAAGAAAGCTAACAAATAGGCGCCAAAGTTAGGACTTCAGATTTCAGATGTGCATACCGTCAAAGCATGGAGATGTGGAGGAATAGGAGAGGAGACGAGAAAAGTAAAAGGAAATAAGTTGAATCATCAACAATCCCAAAAATGAGATTGTTTTTAATTTTATTTTTAGTTAAATTTATCTTTGATTGGTAATTATGAACTAAATCTTACCGAACCATTGAAAATAGGTACATTTTGGTACGAGACTACCAAAATGGCATGAGGTAGAAAATCGTAATTTGAGTTCAGCAAAACATCCCAGAACTCGGAACAGTTCAAGGACTGGAAAATGAAATTCTCGAGCATTAAACATTTCACTAAATTGACTTGATCAGCCGGCATATCAAGTAGGCAACTGTGCATTTTGATAATTTAATGAACTGGTAAAAAAATAATGAAAACAAATGAGCCGAAATAAACATTAGGAAAAGGAAAGAGAGACATATTCATACATAAACTTTAATTGATACACAACAATATCTTCACAGTTCACACTTTGATTGATATACAGCCGGTGTGGAAAGTACAGATTATACAAGCCAAAAGGAAGAAGAAAAAACACAATGAAATTCATGTTCAATGCTCCCCCCCCCCCTATATTTTATATCACTTTTATCTCAAGGTCATCACATACAATGGCGTCAAACTAGCCGCTGGGAACGACGATAGTCGAATTTGATGGGGACCTACTAGCCAAAAGGGAAAAACTGAATGTACCTCGTTTTCGGTGCTTCCCCCTATATTTTAAATCGCTTTTACCTCAACATCATCACAGGCCATGGCGTCACACCAGACGCTGGCAACGATGGTCGAATGATGGGGACCCGCTTCACTACGTAGAATGCCTCATTCAGTCGTACCGCTTGGCTCATTAAGTGAGATACCTTCTGCAGAAAATGGAAAGTGATATGTCCATTAGTTCTTTTAGGATTATTCAATAATGACATAACCATATTAATATCCTCAAATACATAATTCTTACAACAGGGGCAAAACATCAAAAACACCAGAACTACACAGGAGAAGGTGCTAACATTTCAGTTGTGTTTTTTTAAGAAATTTTTTATTGCAGGAAATGTAAGACAAATAAAGAGATGCCAAAATTCATGTACATTCAACATGTCTCTTTAATTATTAATTCAATTGGAGATGAGGAAAAATTCTCCATATTACTGAGTGTTTAGTAACTTTCAATAGCATACCCTTCCATCTTACTGAATTTGGCACCACGTCCTGCTGCTTCTGTAACATCTAAAAGCAACCATGATCATATCATATTCTGACATGATTTATACAAAACGCTGCGGTTTACTCACGAGTGTTTGGTTACTTTTTCAGTCAGCAAGCTCACAGATACGACTGTGTGATTTCTTTCCCCTTACGGTTTGCCGCATCATCTTATTAGAGCATACATGTCTATGGGATCGTTATGCACAACATGAATCCCATGCTAATACCCATTCGATTATCAAAAGCAACACAACGAACTCATGTGCTACTGACATGCCAAATTTGAAGTTCATAAAGAATTCCGCAATTGATCCCTCTTGTTTTGATGTTCTTAAATCTACATAGTCGAGTACTTTACAGAGGAGAATTGATGCAGGAAATAAAAGAAAATTCTAGAAATTGTGTTTAATTAATTTAATCTATATGCAAGTTTGGTAATTATCTTTGCTAGAAAATAACAATGTAGTAAAACAATAGCTAAGAGAAATCAAAAGAAAAACAACCATATAAGATACAAAATTTTACATGATTCGCCCAAAGGTTGAGTTACTCCAAGATTGGTGGCAAATTAGTCTCACTATCTCAAAATATTCGTACATAATACTCCCTCCGTCCCACGATAAAAGTCCTTATTACTATTTTGGGTTGTCTCGTGTTAAATGTCAACTTTCTTTTAATAATCAAATTTTTACACATTTTTTCCTATTATGCCCGTATCATTAAATATCTCATACTTCTCTTATTCTAATTCTCTCTCCATATTTAATGACATTATTATGGGCAATTTTGTCATTTTATTCCTCTTCTTAATATACGTGAAAAATCTACCAGAACTTTTATCCTGAAACGGAGGGAGTATAATGCAGGATCACATCCTTCTATAATGCAATATAAGAACCTTAACTCATCCCTAAAGTACAAAGCTACCGATAACAATCATTTTAGAAACCAATTTAGGTTAGGAAAGTTATTTAAAAGTATTATAGTATGAATGTACTTTGTTATTTTATACACGATGAATTATTATAATGGATTAAGTTTTTGTGAGTATTGCTGTGTGAGATTATCCCTTGTTCCTAAACCCCAGGTCCCCACCAAGTAGCCTCACCAAATAAAACAACACTAAATCTCGAAGCCACTAGCCTCTTCCAGTTTTTAATTTTTTTCAAACCCAATAACTTTGTCTATATATAGCAGATACCATTTAAAAATATCCAAGAATATGGAATACCACTTGAAATTTTCCTAGACTCAGTTAAAACAATCTGGCATGCTAGGCATTGATTATAGAAGTTGTGAATTGATATTCTCCGATACGACTACAAATATTATAATTTGCATGCATGTGTGTGTGTGTGTGTGTGTGTGTATATATATATATATATATATATATATATTAGTGATGGTAACAAATAAAGCGAAGCCCGACATTTTCAAGTTATTGTTGTCGATATACTCATTTCTTATCTGGGGAGTATGACTCTATTGCCTGCCTCAAACTTATTGACATTGTTTGGTGCAATCATTTCCTTGAATTATATATTCTCATTTCACCTCTCATGAATGTAGTAGGTCAAGATTGAAAGAAAGAAATAGAGGGATAAAAGGAAAGATAATAAGGTCAAAAAGCATCAAAGCTCTTAATTCAAAAATAATCAATCATTTAATATATCATAATAATAAAACTAAATCAACTTATAATAGAAAATAATTGAAGGCTAGGTAAAATCTAATTTAAAAAGGAAATAGTATCAATAATGATTATCAACTACTATTCTAGAATAATCTAATAATATAATTAAGTAGATATCCTTATATTGTTTACTGAATAAACTAGTTAAATTGAAATCATCCATAAATAGTAGTCTATAACAATAAACCAGTATTATTAAAATTATTATGCTTCCATCCTCATCATTCTTCCCTCCAATGGAATATTGGATAAAACTCATCCTCGAGTTTTGAATTGTGGAAAAATGAGGAACCATGAGCGCCAAGATGTACTCCGATAAAGATTGAGAACCCCACGTTCCAGTTGTACGAACAAATTCTTTGAAAATAATTGTGTGGTCATAAAGGACTTCACGACACCTCCGGGAATCGAATATTTCGTCTTGAAAAACAAAGTCAACAAGTTCCACTTTGATAAGTTCTTGGGCTTCTTCAATCAGAGGCTTCAAAGTTCAAAACTTCTACTGATTGATCATCTTTTTCCCTGAGTTCATCAACCACTTCATTGATGTTTTCCTCAAGTGGCTCAATTTCTTTCTCAATGTGTACTTCATTAAGTTAAGCTTTTTCTTCAACCTTTTCAAATTTAATTTGAATTTCAATTTTTCACCGCCATCTTCGCTTCCTCATAGCAAGTCTCTAAACATGCAAGGCTTCGTTTATCCTGATCTAGTTTAGAGCACAAACTCTTGTAACAAAAAGCAGAGGATGGAGTACAGTAATACACCGTTTAAGTTGCTCGTGATGGCAAAAATAATATGCTTAAGTTGCACAATTTGAGTACAAAATAACTGTGGAGCTTCTAGGCAAGACATTGTGTTCAACACACTTTGTTTCCCATGAACTTTTATTTGTAAGATAGGGATTGAACTAAAAAGAAACAAAACAAAACAGAGGCCAAAGCGAAAAGACTAAAACTTCAAGCGACAGAGACAAACTTTGAAATAATGACAGTTCAGCAAGAGTTTTCAAATTTTAACAAAGTTGGGTACCAAAAATAAAAACTTTAGGAGACCTTGGGGTACCTAACTGCACTTGTAGAGGAGATAATAATCAGGTTCAGGACTGTTTTTTTCCTCTGTTCCAAACTAATGGGTCTGATTTTGTTCCAATTGATGGCATTGATCTGTTCCAGCAACCCCTTATGGAGATATGGGCAGGCAGCAGTAAAGGAGGATGATTACAGCTGTTGCAAAACTACATTTTTTCTTCTTTCATTCTTTTGTGCTCTGGATCTCTCAAGCAAAATGTCAGCAGCATGAGGGTTTAATTAATGATGATCACAATTGGTTCTCTTGCGAACTGTAATGGAGTTTTTTGTGCTGGTGTATATGGTAGATCTGTGGCTTTGTATGATGACAAACAAGGGGTGTTAATATTTTAGGCTGTGTTTGGAACCGCAGAACGGTACTTAGTGTTGGGGGTTTGGTAAAGGTTTTGACCAAGGCACTGGGTTTTGAGCAGAGATGGTTAGTGTTTAAAGGGTATCGATGGCAAACTGTTTGGTGTTTCTGGGAATGTGATTTTGGGACAAGGGATGTGTAACGATAGACTGGTTAAGGGTAAGATTGTGTATGGAAGGAGTTCGCTTGGTGGATGTTTTCTTGTCGGCTCTAACGAATTTCAACAACTAATAAAGGTCGATTCTCTATTGTGTATGGCAGGAGTTCGCTTGGTGGATGTTTTGTTGTCGGCTCTAACGAATTTCAACAACTAATAAAGGTCGATTCTCTACTTTGGCTAACAGATGGAGGGCAGAAAATTGGGCAGGAAAAAAGATTGGTAAATCACCAGGTTTGGTTCTAATACCAAATAATGTAGGACAAGACGGAAAGAAAGGAAATAAAGGGAATAAAAGGAAAGATAATAAGGCTAAAAAGCCACAAAGCACAAGGCTTAATTCAATAATAATCAATCATTCAATATATCATAATGAAAATTTTGAATCAAACTTATTCAGAAAATCTAAAATTTGGAGACCAAGTAAAATCTAATACAGAAAGTGAACAATATCTCTAATGATTGTCTACTACTATTCTAAAATAATCTATTAATATACTTAAATATATATATACTAATATACTAAAATTGTCCACAAAATAAACTAATTACATTGAAATCGTCCATAAATAATAACATGCAACAAACAATAATATATTAAAATATTAAAATTCTTTTGCTTCCATCCTTGTCAACTAGTCATAATAATTATACACCAACTATCTCTCATTAAAGGTAGTTTGCCAAGATCAAATCCCTTCAATGATTTTAAGCATGGCAGACATTCATTACCACTAAGCATTCTCCATAAAAACTAGCAATCAACTCACCCCCAAGTCACTAACGGAGGTAAGGAGTTTCCTTGGCATGACCAACTACCTCCGCAATAAAAATTCATAAAAACGACTTCGGGTTGATCTTATTCGGGGCCTAGAAAAGAAACAGACCTTTCGAGATGGGGAGAGGATCAAGTTACAAACTTGAGGCAGCTCACCAATTATAAACAGATTGGCAACCATTCACCGCTATAATTATCATAGTAGAAGGGCTATTCCATATATCCCTTCATACCGCAATAAGTTAAATCATATGCTTCTTAAAAACCGTACAAACATATGCAACTGCCTGGAAGTCATAATCCATATATGGTAAAGTCAAAGCTAGTAGTTCTATTTCTCATATCTAAGTTTGATGAACACCCTTAAAACTTCTTTATATAAATCTACAGTTATTAAAAAAGTTAAATGTTGTTATAACTAAGCTATACAAATTGAAACTGGCTCTCTTTGCAGGCTCTGCATCAAACATGAGTGCAGCAACCCCTATCGCCTGAAAAAATCCTACTGGTTTTAACAAATCTTGAAAGACGAGGAGGTGATGTTTTTTTATTTGATGAGACAAATCCACACAAGATTTAATGCCTAAAAAACTCTTTGGATACCCTTTACCATAGGCAACACTTTTTGTGGTTAATCTTTAATAACATTCAATTTACTTATCCTGAATTTGTTTAATGAAAATTGGAAAACCAATCATAATTCAGTGTGGTTTACGATTTAGGCTGAAATCCTAACGGGCTGATACACTTCCCAAATATTATTAAAGCAAAAATTGTTCTCATAATTATAACAGTTGTCTACAGAATCAGAAAGCAATCAGAATTCTGGGACTGGATACAAGATATCCTCAAAGCTGAAACTTTTGAGTGAATTATGGATTTGATTGATGCAAGCAAAAACATATACAACTACACAAGCACGTAAAATGTTGGCTCAAAGCCACAACTCATCCAAGAGAATTTATTGTGTTTTCTAACACTGGAATATGGGACACACGGTGTTTAAAGGTGTTCATGTATAGTAGCATATCGCAAGACCACTTACGCTAATGCTTTGCAATTCATTTAGGCAATTCCAGTTGCACATCTCAAATGTAAAAACTGAAAATACTTGTAAGAATATTTAAATATAAATTATGCTTCTTGCAAAGAAAGTCTATTGAGTATTATACAGATATAACTTAAAGTAAGCCTTGTAATGGTGTAAAGTATAAACAGAGTTGACTTAAACATTACAAATTCATAAGTTGACTAAAGTTTCATAATTGTATACACTAAATTCTCTAGAAACTATATTTTCTCCAATCCAAATTCCAACGATATGAATACTTTAAATATTTATAGCAATTTTTTTCATCAACCGAAACATAAATTAGCAAGAATATCAAATAGGCATAAAAGACAATTAAACTCCCCAACAAAAATCAAAGCGCAGGTTAATAATATCTTAAATCATAGTAAGATATTACACAACACAAAATAACTGACCTTGTCATCCATAGTAACCTTCAGCTGCATGCTCCTGCTCTTCCTCTTCATCATATAATATCGGCGTCCCAAAATAACAAAACTTATAGCAGCAGCAGCCATTGAAACAGTCCAAAGAGGGCTAATCCTGAACACAAAATATTTCAAAAGCTCCACTGGAAGCTTCCACCATAACGTGATTCTCTTCTCCCCTACACCGCCTGATGCCATTGCTCCTAGCACAACATCGCCATCCTCAGACTGCTTATCTCCTCCTTCCATAGGTTGATCGGCATCTTCCTTTTTGCCGGAAACCGCCACCCCATCTAGCAAATTGGCCTTTTCCCCAACACCCATCTCAATATTCTCCACAAGGTCCTCGATTCCACTGGAAGCATTCCACAATTTGCCTAAATTCTCACTCTCAGCTACAATTCCATCTGAACCCACTTGGGCTTTTACAGTTTCAGAATTACCCAATTCCCAGACAACAATTTCTTCAATCCTATCAGAACCCACTTGCCCTTTTGAATTTTCAACAAAACCCAATTCGTTCCTACTCTCAATTTCTCCAAATTTAAGATTATCAGACCGATCACTCCCGGAATCAGACCAAAATTCCCCTAATTCCTTCCTCGGAGAGCGAGTCTCCGAGCCAGGACCAATCCAACTCTGATTATCCGATTCAATAGAACCCTCCTCAATCACATCACCGTCGCGAATAGTCCTTGAGTATTTGCTCTGAGAATCCAAAGAGAAATAATCTGACCTAATAATTCCTTCCGAGTCACCTTCGATCCCTTCCAAACCCTTCGTATCTTCAACTGAGTCGGAATCCGAGTTGTGAAGCACCTCCCAGTCTCGAAAATCGCCAGTTTCGACCTCCATTTAATAGTAAGTTCTAACCCTAGGAAATGGAAATGGAAAAAAAAACCATAAAAATAAAAACTATGAGAGGGATTTGAAAAAATAGAAAAAAGAGGAAAGAGAGGAGAGGTGATTTATACGGGCAACCCACAAATTTATAATTGAACTAAAAAAAATTTTATGGTCAATTTATTAAATTATAATTTTTTTATAAAAATTGAAATTTGTGTCTAAAACGGTTATAAGTTAACGAAATGTTGATGTAACACCAACTAGGATACTTAGGTGGATATTTAACAATTAAAAACACAACAATTGTTAACTTTATAAAAATAGTTAACTAAAATATAAATTAAATTAATGTACATAATAAATAATTAAATAAATTAATAATAAATATATTAATGTATAATTTTTACAAACATATTTATATAAAATTAATAAACTTATATTATTTTTTAATTTTTAAATATTTTAAGTTCACTTTAAAAATATAAATTATCTAATATTTTAAAATAGAGGGATTATTATTATTATTATTATTAGTATTACTTTTATTATAATTATATTTATTACTATAATTATAATATTTAAAAAAAATATAATTATAATATTTAAAAACAAATTACTACCAAAATAATAATAATTATTATTATAATTATAAGTATTATTATTATAATTATATTTTTATTTTTTATCATAATTATAATTATAATTATTATTACTTTTATTATTATAATTATTATTATTATAATTATAATATTTAAAAACAAAGTATTACTAATATAGCCATTATATTTTACAAAACAAATTAAACTAAAAGAAAAAATTAAAGCTTAACGTAAAAACATAAACAGAAAAATTGGGCAACTAAAATCAAATTAAAAGAATAAATTAAAGTTTATCATTCATTCAGTAGGGACAGGTAGTGCAAAATCATCAAATTCATCATTCAGTTGAACCAAAACTAAATGAACAATCTGATCAGATGACATATACATCGATAATCTCTTCACAAAACAGGTAAAAACACATATATCACAGATAGCATTAAAGAACAATTACATCCAAATATTTGTTACGAACTTTGTTTTTCAACATAAGCATATGTTTCCAGCTTGCACATCCAATTTTCTCACAATTGGGTTATCATCAGAAATGGCTAATCCTGCCTATTTTCAATTCAATCCATTACAAAAAGTGGTTACATGTTGTGGACTAGATTTAGGAGTAAACCCACCTGATATGGCACTTAGAAGAACTATTAGTATCAATCCCAGAAACATACACGGATTAAAAGCAAAGCAAGGAGCCAATCCGCGAATACAAATGATAACCGAAAAATTGGATCAAGAACCCAAAAATCGGCGATAGCAGTTCAAGATAATGAAGAGAATGAAACAAAACCCATAAACCCAGATCTGAACAGATCAATCTTCCAAAAACCCCAAACACCAACAAATCGTCAAGATCCGAACCCCAAGCCAAACAGATCCACCAGTGCAGATCAATCTAGAGAGAGAAATAGAATGATATAGATCAGACTTTGTAATTAGGAACATAATCAGACTTTCTCTTCCTTCAAAACCATATCAGCAATCATAAATCTAGAGATCCAAAGAGAGAAATGAAATGGGCGTGAATTTGGAGAGAGAAAATTTAGGAATCAGTCTGAATTGATTTTCTTAATATTGATTTGTTTTAATTTCTTTTTTTTAACTTTTCTTTTAATTTGTAATATATTAAAAATTTTAAAGTTTAATTTTTAGCATATTTTTATTTTTAAAGCTTATCCAACTTTTTTTTATAGATTATATTCCACTATTGCAGTCACATACACAAATCTTGGACATCCACGTGAATAGTTGAACAAAATTAAAAAAATTTATTTTTTGCCGTTAAAAATCAATTGGTTTGGACGGAATTTGTAACGGTTTGTAAAAAAAATGTAGTTCAATGAGTCGATTGTAAAAAAAATTAGTTCAATAATATATTTATAAACCGAGGTCAAGTAAAATGGAAAAAAGTATATTTAACTCACAAAAAAGTGGTTGGTTCTTATCAAACATCCTCTTTAAACTATGGCAAGGCTTTAGGCTAGTTTGCAAATATGGTGGGTCCGATAATATTATTTATATTATTTTGAACTATTATATTTTATAATTCGTTCGTTAATATTTTATTTTATGGTTCATTCATTATTTGATTGGATCACTTTCATTTGATACATCAAAATGTGATTATAAAATAGTAAATTTTTTACCAAATAATCTTAAAAATGATAAAACATGTTTTTTAAAATTAAATAATAAATTAGTCATTGAATTAAATAGTTCAAAGTGATAATATATTAGTACAAGTAATCATATCTCATTCATATTTTTTTACAAATAAACTATAATTTAAGGTGTTTTTAATCAAAAATTAAATTTGGGGTGCAATTAATTTTGGGCCTAAACTATAGAGTTTAACTTGTATAAAGTGTAACAAAAAATAATATTTTGCTTTAGTAGACTTTAGTTAACATTGTGTTTTAAAATTTGGGGATTCTGTTTAAATTAAAGAAATCAATTATATAATAAAAAACACAAACTTGGTTTCATTTTTATTTCATTATTTTTTTATTTTACAATTTTTTTAATTCAGTTTTCCTGTTCATATTAGCATAAGTACTATAGGGCACCCCTAATTTTGGTAAATGTTTGATTTTAGTTAGAACTTGTTTGTTTTTGAAATTTTTGAGTTTATTCTGTAAGACCCCAAATTATTAATAAATGAAATTTAATTTTCTCTATTTATCATTTTGAAATAGTAAGGGTTGATTTGATTAATGTAGTTAGTTATGGGTAAAATGCGCAAATATTTTAAATAAGCAGGTGGTTATAAAATATTTATTTTTTTCGGGGAATATTCGTTTGGTCGTGAAATATTCTTACTGTCGGGGAATATTCGTACGACGGTGCAGCCTTGTGTGGGCCCATAACGGAAAGCGATTGGATGAAGAAAATGACAAGTATAAGTTGTTTATAAATAACGGCGCAGTTGTTACAGTTAACACTGTTGGAATACTCGGTGGTTAAAATACAGTAATATATGTGGTTGCACAGTAGCACACGGTATTGCACAGTATTGTTGAATTATTGATTCGTACGTAAGATGGCACTACTCAATAATTGTTACAGTAATTACTGTTCATTATTTTATTTTATTGATTCAATAATTGATGCGTTGATATTTATAATATTATTATTTCAATAATTGTCATTGCACATTATTTTCCATTATCAGATCAATAATTCATATTATTTGAATAATATTATCAGATAACATTATTGGTAATGTCTAGAAAGTTCTGTCTAAGGAGAGGTTTGGTCACCTAATTGCGCGCCAGTAAGAAAAATTCTTAGTGGAAAGCCCCCTCTATCCTGGGAACGGCCTGATTGTCAGTACTGTGATTCTGTAATATTATTTTTGAATAATTAATTATTAATTATTATGATAAAGAAAATATTCATTTTATGTGGATATAAATGGAGAAAATTTTTAATGTGACAATTGTTGAAAATTAATATTTTATCTTTTTCTGATAATATAATTCATTTAAATATATTATTTTAATAATATATTAACGGTGATATTTTTACAATGAATGTGGGATATATGAGTATATAAGGAGTAAGAGTATTTTTGTGGCATTAAATGTTTAACACATGTTTTGTGTGTCGGAGGACACAATTTTTGACCGAAAAATGGTTATAGACTGTAAAATCGTCCGTTTGTGGATTTCGGATATTTAATGTTTGGAATTTGGAAAAACATAACTTTCAAAGTTGTAGAGAATTAAATTTCCTATGGAAACACGCGAGTTTCGAATTTTTTTGATAACCGGGCTATTTTCTATGAATTGTTGAAGTTTCAGAAAATAAAATAATTTTTATTAAATTTATGGGGGAACCCACTTTTGGTTTTTCAAACACATGGGCTGCTGGAAATTTTTTCAAGGTGGTGGCTGGTCATGGTCTATATAGCATGCGTAGGAAATCTTGATTAATAATAATATATTTTATTAATTTAGTCTCCTTTGGCGTTCTAACATTTTTCTATAAATAGATGGCTTAGTTAGAATTGAAAATCACACCATAAACAAGTTTTCTCTCTTTCTCTCTCTATATTATCGAGCGTATTCTTGTGAGTATACTTTGAGTGTTGCTATACGGTGCGAGTTCTGTCAGCACTATACCCGAAATTCAGTCAAAAGTACGGTTTCTTTAAGGTAAGGGATGTTATTTCTTCCGCAAATGGTATTATTTTCTTCAATATCATTATGCCAAAATATTGGTAAAACTTTTTATCAAATTTGGAACTTGTTGTGTCGGGGTTACTATTCACGTATACGGCACTATTCACGTATACGGTACTATTCACGAATACGGCACTATTCACCGAAAAATGAAAATTTTCTTTTTTGTCCAAGATGTCTATTTTGGTTACTATCTTTGATTGTATCCATATTTTGATCGTTATTTTTGAGTTCTGCTTCAAAATCAGTTGTTATGAAGTATTATTGATCTTGGACAAACTATTGTACGAATCCCTAATATTTGTCCTTCTATCTCACTTGATTCGTTCTTAAAAATGTTTTTCATCATCCTCAGTCCTTAATGGTGATACTTGATGAATATCTTTGGCTTGTAGTGCAAAGATGAATGATTAAACTGATGAATCTCTTTGGCCCGTAGTGCAAAGATGAACAGGTATTGAGATGAACATGACCAACTGGTGATATAAATGAATATCTTTGGCCTATAGTGAAAAGATGACTAAAGATGTATATTGATTGTTGTTACAGGGATGAAATATTGATGATGGACTTTTAAATCTTAGAAGACAATATAATTCATTCTCTACGCGACTCTTCTAATGGATTATTATTTCCGCTGCATTTGTTGATCTAAAACTTGTTGAATTATTGATTCGTACGTAAGATGGCACTACTCAATAATTGTTACAGTAATTACTGTTCATTATTTTATTTTACTGATTCAATAATTGATGCGTTGATATTTATATTATTATTGTTTCAATAATTGTCATTGCACAGTATTTTCCATTATCAGATCAATAATTCATATTTTTGGAATAATATTATCAGATAACATTATTGGTAATGTCTAGAAAGTTCTGTCTAAGGAGAGATTTGGTCACCTAATTGCGCGCCAGTAAGGAAAAATTCTTATTGGAAAGCCCCCTCTATCCTGGGAATGGCCTGGTTGTCAGTACTGTGATTCTGTAATATTATTTTTGAATAATTAATTATTAATTATTATGATAAAGAAAATATTCATTTTATGTGGATATAGATGGAGAAAATTTTAATGTGACAATTGTTGAAAATTAATATTTTATCTTTTTCTGATAAAATAATTCATTTAAATATATTATTTTAATAATATATTAACGGTGATATTTTTACAATGAATGTGGGATATATGAGTATATGAGGAGGAAGAGTATTTTTGTGGCATTAAATGTTTAACACATGTTTTGTGTGTCGGTGGACACAATTTTTGACCGAAAAATGGTTATAGACTGTAAAATCGTTCGTTTGTGGATTTCGGATATTTTATGTTTGGAATTTGGAAAAACTTAAACTTTCAAAGTTGTAGAGAATTAAATTTCCTATGGAAACATGCGAGTTTCGAATTTTTTTGATAATCGGGCTATTTTCTATGAATTATTGAAGTTTCTGAAAATAAAATGATTTTTATTAAATTTATGGGGGGAACCCCTTTTGGTTTTTCAAACACATGGGCTGCTGAAAATTTTTTCAAGGTGGTGGCTGGTCATGGTCTATATAGCATGCGTAGGAAATCTTGATTAATAATAATATATTTTATTAATTTAGTCTCCTTTGGCGTTCTAACATTTTTCTATAAATAGATGGCTTAATTAGAATTGAAAATCACACCATAAACAAGTTTTCTCTCTTTCTCTCTCTATATTATCGAGCGTATTCTTGTGAGTATACTTTGAGTGTTGCTATATGGTGCGAGTTCTGTCAGCACTATACCCGAAATTCAGTCAAAAGTACGGTTTCTTTAAGGTAAGGGATGTTATTTCTTCCGCAAATGGTATTATTTTCTTCAATATCATTATGCCAAAATATTGGTTAAACGTTTTATCAAATTTGGAACTTGTTGTGTCAGGGTTACTATTCACGTATACGGCACTATTCACGTATACGGTACTATTCACGAATACGACACTATTCACCGAAAAATGAAAATTTTCTTTTTTGTCCAAGATGTCTATTTTGGTTACTATCTTTGATTGTATCCATGTTTTGATCGTTATTTTTGAGTTCTGCTTCAAAATCAGTTGTTATGAAGTATTATTGATCTTGGACAAACTGTTGTACGAATCCCTAATATTTGTCCTTCTATCTCACTTGATTCGTTCTTAAAAATGTTTTTCATCATCCTCAGTCCTTAATGGTGATACTTGATGAATATCTTTGGCTTGTAGTGCAAAGATGAATGATTAAACTGATGAATCTCTTTGGCCCGTAGTGCAAAGATTAACAGGTGTTGAGATGAACATGACCAACTGGTGATATAAATGAATATCTTTGACCTATAGTGAAAAGATGACTAAAGATGTATATTGATTGTTGTTACAGGGATGAAATATTGATGATGAACTTTTAAATCTTAGAAGACAGTAAAATTCATTCTCTACGTGACTCTTCTAATGGATTGTTGTTTCCGCTGCATTTGTTGATCTAAAACTTGTTGTCTATTATATTTTATCAGATTTTTCTTGTTGAAGACTAACGATAATTTGTTGTATATTATCTTAGTCATATTATTCTTTACTGGGCTAGTTGAGCTCACCCTTTCCTTTTTGTTCCATTTTTCTTCTCAGGAGGAGAGAACATAGCAGGATCGAGTCGGGGTATGGAGTGATGGTTCTAAGAAGATGTTTTAGCAGTCCTCACTATTTCTATAAAATAGTGTTTGAATAATTATAATGAGGACTTATTTGCGTGTGGATATTGTCTAGAAGACAATATTTATATTTAAACTCACAGTATGTATTGTCGTATTTCACACGACATTTGTATTATTGAAGTTGTAGTTTGCTTTATGTACCATGTATTTGGCGACTCAGAATGGGTGTTATATACCTATTTTGGGGGTGTCGCAGTTGGTATCAGAGCTTAGGGATATGTCTCTGGTGGATATCGGGGAATTGAACTAGGAGGGGAGAGATGAGTAAATCCTTCGCTAGTGTGTCCTACCTAAGCTTATTTGTTGGTTGGTTATAATATAGGGATATTATGTGATACGTTAATTTGTTTAATTAACCCTTGTTTTATGGCAGTATTTAAGAATTGCTGCTGAGAACGTTAACAATGGAGTTTATGAGACAGTGGAACAACCTTTAGTCACAAACTAGGAGAACGTGCAACAGGAAGGCAATACTCCTCCTGTAAACAACGTTACCGAGCAAACGATGAATGATGGAATGTTTAGGAACTTTTTGCAGTTCATGCAAAATCAGATGAGGGAGACTCGTGTGCAAAATACGGGTGGAAATGATGGCAACGCGCGGTCTGTCACAGCTAAGCAGTTCAAGGAGTTGGGACCACCAGATTTCCATGGAAAGCCGGATCCGATCAAGGCAGAAACGTGGGTCAAGCAAATTACCAAGATATTCGATGTCTTGGGGTGCACGGACGAACAGAAGGTTCCATTTGCCACCTTTATGTTTCGTGGTGAAGCAGATTACTGGTGGGAATCTGTGAAGCGTACCCAGCCAACCGCACTTAACATGTCTTGGGAAATATTTTAGAAACTTTTCAATGACAAGTACTTTCCTGAAAGTATTCGTCATATGAAAGAGGTAGAGTTTATTAGACTTGAATAGAACAACATGACGATGTCTCAGTACGAGGCGAAGTTCGCAGAGTTATCCCGGTTTGCACCTCATTTGGTGGAGAATGAGGAACACATGACGCGGATGTTTCTGAGAGGTTTAAAACCCGAGATTCGTCAATACCTTATATCTCATAAATTTTCTTTATATTCAGATGTTGTAAACAGGGCTCAGTTGTTAGAGCGAGATAGTGAGTATACTCAATCGAGGGACCACAACCAGGGTCATATCGGTGACAGCAGTCATCAGAACGATGATAACCAGCGGGAAGGAAAGAATACGGACAAAAGCGGTAACCACTTGGGTGGTAATCGTGGCCATAATAATAGGAGAGGTGAGTCAAGTGGAAATTTCAAAAGGAGAAGATTCAACAATGATGGGAAGACATTAGCAGTAGCACCAGTACCAACAACAAATTCTAGGGGAGGAGAACGACCGCCAGTTAGATGTTACAAATGCGGGAAGGAGGGACATATCATCCCAAACTGTCCACAACAATCGAAGGTATGTTATAACTGTGGAAAGGAAGGCCACATCTCTCGAGATTGTATTATAGCGAAACCAAGTTCAGCGGGAGTGGTGATTCCAAGGGCTGTCCTGGTAAGTCGAAATCAGCGGTTCTTGGAAGAGCGTTTTTCGTGACTGGTCAGAATGCGAGGAACCCGAACGAAGTTAGCACGGGTTAGTTACTTATAAATTCTTACGAAGTTTATACCTTATTAGATACCGGTTCTACCCATTCATTTATCTCTCCTGCTTATACTCAACGTTTAAACTTGACTCCGGAGAAAATTAGACTTTGACTTATCTGTTTAAACTTCATTATGAGAAACTTTTGTTACATCTACTGTTTATAAATCTTGTTTGATCCAAGTTGGCACCATCGCATTACCTGTTGACCTTATTTCTTTAAAGATACTTTCTTTTGATATGATTTTAGGAATTGATTGGTTAACCACTCATCATGCCAAAATTGATTATTTTCGTAAGGTTGTTAGTTTTCATATTCCTAACCAACCTGTCATACGAATTCAAACCACTAAACCACTAAAATCAGTCACTGTCATATCAAACCACAAAGCTATTTGTTTATTGAAAAACGAATGTCAAGATTTCTTAGCCATGTTATGGACTTGAAAAATAATACGTCAAATTTGAATGATATTTTTGTTGTTAGTGAACTTCCTGACATATTTTTTGAAGAATTTCTTGGCTTACTCCCAGAGCGTGATATTGAATTTGTATCGACTTTAAATCCGGTACAAAACCCATTTCTAAAATCTCATATCGAATGACTCCTATTGAACTTCAGGAGTTAAAAACCCAACTATAGAAGTTGATACCCGAGCCTCTATCTTTATGACTTCCTTTATGGAATGCACTGAAGCCAAACTCTCCGTAGGGGACGTCATATTCGTGCGGTAGTAAACTGATAGGTGTTATTGTGATGTGCTATCCAAGGTTGGGATATGAGTCACAGTTGAGAGCAACCTAAGTTAGTAATCGAAATATGTAGCTTTCTAGGCTTAGTTGGTTATTATCGGAGATTCGTTGAAGGATATTCTCGAATCGCTATTCCATTAACGCAGCTGACTCATAGAGATATAAAATTCGAATGGAGCAAGAAATGTGGGAAGAGCTTCAAAGAACTCAAGAGGAGACTCATTTCGGCACATGTTCTAACCATACCATCCTGGAAAAGCGAACGTGGTAGCTGACGTGTTGAGTAGAAGATCGTATACGAGTACGAGTACGATATTGTCAAAGACTCATTTCGTATAACTTACAAATAATAGAGATAGAGTTAAAAACTCTAGGTACCCACGTGATGATATACGAGTAGAATCGACTTTAATCGATAAAGTTAAAATCGCTCAAGCTACACACCAGAGCTGATGAGTATGAAGAAGAAAGTGCAAGAAGGAGCTATTCCGGAAGCAAGAATCGACGAAGAAGGAATACTTTGATTCAACTCTCGACTTTGCGTTCCGAACGATTCTGACTTGAAGCATAGAATCATGATGGAGTCACACAACACCCCGTTTGCAATCCATCCTGGGAGTTCCAAAATGTATCATGATATTCGACATACATTTTGGTGGAACAATATGAAGAGAGAGATCACGGAGTTTATCTCGAGGTGTTTAACTTGTTAACGAGTAAAGGCGGAGCATCCAAAAGGTCCATTGCAACCACTTGAGACTCCGGAATGGAAGTGAACACATTACAATGGATTTTGTTACAGGTCTTCCCAAGGTTTCTCAAGGCATAGATGCGATTTGGGTTATTATTGATAGATTAACCAAGTCTGCTCATTTCTTGCCGATACGAGAAACTTATTCCATTGAACGTCTTGCTAGTATGTATATGAATGAGATTGTGCGATTGCATGGCATGCCAGTATCCATAGTTTTGGATCGTGACCCAAGATTCTCTTCAAGATTTTGGGCTAGCTTGCAGAAAGCTATGGGCACGGATTTACGATTCAGTTCGGCATACAATCCTCAAACGGACGGACAATCAGAGAGGACTATTCAAACCCTCGAAGATCTATTAAGACTTTGTGTCCTAGATTTTAAAGGAAGTTGGGATAAGTACTTGCCACTGGTGGAATTCTCCTACAACAACAGTTATCAAGCAAGAATATGCATGTCTCCATTTGAGGCATTGTATGGACGAAAGTGTCGATCTCCAGTATGCTGGGACGAGGTGGGAGAAGCAACGTTATTGGGACCAAAATTAGTACGCATGACTACAAAAAAAAGATCCAAATGATTCGACAACGTATTCAAACTTCACAAGATCGACAAAAGAGTTATGCCGATCTTCATAGAAAGGACGTGGAGTTTAATATTGGGGATCATGTATTGTTACGTGTTGCTCCATGGAAGGGAGTTATAAGATTTGGAAAGAGAGGAAAGCTCAATCCAAGATTTGTTGGTCCATTTGAGATTCTTGACCGAATAGGAAACGTAGCCTATAGACTCGCGTTACCTCCAAGTATGTCTCGTGTTCACAATGTATTCCACATATCTATGCTTCGTAAATATGTGGATAACCCGAACCACATTATGGAGTTAGAACCAGACGAGATAGCCGAAGACTTAACGTATGAAGAGGTACTTGTCAAGATTTTGGATAAAAAGAAGCATGTGCTACGTACGAAGGTCATACCACAAGTTAAAGTTTTATGAGGAAATGACCTGGGAGTTGGAAACGGAAATGAAAGTGAGGTATCCTCATCTTTTTGAAACACCAGGTACGTACGTCAATTTCGAGGATGAAATTTCATAAGGACGGAGAGGTTGTAAGACCCCAAATTATTAATAAATGAAGTTTAATTTCCTCTATTTATCATTTTGAAATAGTAAGGGTTGATTTGATTAATGTGGTTAGTTATGAGTAAAATGCGCAAATATTTTAAATAAGCAGGTGGTTATAAAATATTCATTTTTGTCGGAGAATATTCGTTTGGTCGTGGAATATTCTTGCTGTCGGGGAATATTCGTACGACGGCGCAACCTTGTGTGGGCCCATAACGGAAAGCGATTGGATGAAGAAAATGACAAGTATAAGTTGTTTATAAATAATGGTGCAGTTGTTACCGTTAACATTGTTGGAATACTCGGTGGTTAAAATACAATAATATGATTGGTTGCACAGTATTGTTGAATTATTGATTCGTACGTAAGAAGTCACAACTCAATAATTGTTACAGTAATTACTGTTCATTATTTTATTTTATTGATTCAATAATTGATGCGTTGATATTTATATTATTATTGTTTCAATAATTGCATTGCACAGTATTTTCCATTATCAGATCAATAATTCATATTATTTGAATAATATTATCAGATAACATTATTGGCAATGTCTAGAAAGTTCTGTCTAAGAAGAGGTTTGGTCACCTAATTGCGCGCCAGTAAGGAGAAATCCTTATTGGAAAGCCCCCTTTATCCTGGGAACGACCTGGTTGTCAGTACTGTGATTCTGTAATATTATTTTTGAATAATTAATTATTGATTATTATGATAAAGAAAATATTCATTTTATGTAGGATATAGATGGAGAAAATTTTTAATGTGACAATTGTTGAAAATTAATATTTTATCTTTTTCTGATAAAATAATTTATTTAAATATATTATTTTAATAATATATTAACGGTGATAGTTTTACAATGAATGTGGGATATATGAGTATATGAGGAGGAAGAGTATTTTTGTGGCATTAAATGTTTGACACATGTTTTGTGTGTCGGTGGACACAATTTTTGACCGAAAATTGATTATAGACTGTAAAATCGTCCGTTTATGGATTTCGGATATTTTATGTTTGGAATTTGGAAAAACTTAAACTTTCAAAGTTGTAGAGAATTAAATTTCCTATGGAAACACGCAAGTTTCGAATTTTTCTGATAATCGGGATATTTTCTATGAATTATTGAAGTTTCAGAAAATAAATTGATTTTTATTAAATTTATGGGGGGACCCACTTTTGGTTTTTCAAACACATGGGCTGCTGAAATTTTTTTCAAGGTGGTGGCTAGTCATGGTCTATATAGCATGCATAGGAAATTTTGATTAATAATAATATATTTTATTAATTTTGTCTTTCGGCGCTCTAACATTTTTCTATAAATAGAGGGCTAAGTTAGAATTGAAAATCACACCAGAAACAAGTTTTCTCTCTTTCTCTCTCTATATTATCGAGCGTATTCAGTCTGAAGTACGGCCTGTAGTGCAAAGATGATTAAAGATGTATATTGATTGTTGTTACAGGGATGAAATATTGATGATGGACTTTTAAATCTTAGAAGACAGTAAAATTCATTCTCTATGTGACTCTTCTAATGGATTGCTGTTTCCGCTGCATTTGTTGATCTAAAACTTGTTGTCTATTATATTTTATCAGATTTTTCCCTGTTGAAGACTAACGATAATTTGTTGTATATTATCTTAGTCATAATATTCTTTACTGGACTAGTTGAGCTCACCCTTTCCTTTTTGTTCCATTTTTCTTCTCAGGAGGTGAGAACATAGCAGGATCGAGTCGGGGTATGGAGTGATGGTTCTAGGAAGATGTTTTAGCAGTCCTCACTATTTCTATAAAATAGTGTTTGAATAATTGTAATGAAGACTTATTTGCGTGTGGATATTGTCTACAAGACAATATTTGTATTTAAACTCACAGTATGTATTGTCGTATTTCACACGACATTTGTATTATTGAAGTTGTAGTTTGATTTATGTACCATGTATTTGGCGACTCAGAATGGGTGTTGTATACCTATTTTGGGGGCGTCACATATTCTGTATGATTCCTATTAAGAGATTGGTTATGTGTTGAATTTGAATTAATTTCAGTTAGCATAGATGTTGATCACACAAACACTATATCAGTGATGACTGTATAATATTCGAGGATTGATAAGAAGTTATTGATGGGTTTTATTATGAAGTATTGTAGTGTGTGCTTGATTGTTCTGAGGCCGAAGGAATAAATGTGATTTTATGATATTGTTGGATTCGTAGACATATAGTTAGATACATTACATCTCATTGCATTGCATTGCATAGCATGTTAGTTTGTTTGATTGCATGTGCTCGAGGACTAGCACGTTTTAAGTTTGGGGGATTTTGATAAGTAGATTTTATATACACGAATCGGTTCTTAATCCAAGCTTAATCGGTGTTAATTCTTTGTGTTTGTGTTCTATTTTACTTGTTTATGGTTATTTAATGTCTAGGTGTGGTGGTGTGATGTTTGGGCATGAAAGGAATGCATTTGAGGCAACATTGTGGCATGCAAAGAAGAAAAAAAGAAGTTAAAAATTTTATCCTACCCACGCCGGGGCGGGCCTAATTTAGCCTTGTACCCCCGCCGGGGCGGGGGGTCTTCAGCTCTGCATGGCAGGGGCCTAGCCCGCCGAGGCGGGCATTTCCTATGTAAATACCCTCGCGCGGGGCGGGGGGTGCCGAATCCTGACACTCCTTTGCTTATTGAAACAATACTGGAAAGAGAATTTTAGGACTTGGGATAACATATGGACTCTAATTTACATGGGACTTCGACCAAAGCTCGTGTGTTAGATATTTATTGCTGAACAAACAACGAAATAATCATCATTCAAAGCAATTGACAGCGATTAAGGACATAATTGGATATTGAGCAACGGAGTAAAGATTTTGAAGACATTCATATCGATTGCGGATTAAGGCTAAAGTGAAGGGTGTTTTGCGTTATTCTTCTACTTTAGTTTTATATTTGTAATTGAGAGATGTTATCTTTAATTTATTCAGTTATTATTTCATTTATGATGAACTAAAAACTTTTTAGGCTTAAGACGGATCTTTAAGTGGAACGATGATTATGTAATCTTTGATTTCAGTTTAATAAGATATTATCCGATTTATCTATATTAATTTGAGCTTGAATTTATGAATTGTCTGATCAATGATTCTTTGTGGACTTGTATGAACTCGAAAGATGAAATACGAGTCTAGACTTAGTTAATATTGTAAGACACCAACTTTTTAATGAATAAAATCGAATTTTCTCTATTTATTATTGTGAATAATAAGGTATTAATTTGATATAATACTTTGGTTATGGGTGAAATGTGCAAATTTTGCAAAATAAGCAAGTGGTAATAAAATATTCATTTTATCGGGGAATATTCGTTTGGTCGTGGAATATTCTTTCTGTCAGGGAATATTCGTACGACGGCGCATCCATTTGTGGGTCCCCATAACGGATAACTGTCGGATGAAGAAAATGACAAAGTTTGGGTTGTTATAAATAACGACGTAGTTGTTATCGTTAAGACTGTTGGAATACCCGGTGGTTAAAATACAGTAATACGCGTGGTTGCACAGTAGCACACAGTATTCAACAGTATTGTTGAATTATTGATCCTTACGTAAGAAGGCACTACTCAATAATTGTCACAATAGTTACTATTCAATATTTTATTTTATTGATTCAATAATTGCTACGTTGATATTTTATATTATTGTTGTTCAATAATTGTCACTGCATATTATCTCCATTATCAGATCAACAATTCATATTATTTGAATAATATTATTAGATAGCATTATTGGCATTGTCTAGAAAGTTCTGTAAAGGAGAGGTTTGGTCACCTAATTACGCGCCAGTAAGGAGAAATCCTTATCGGAAATCCCCCTCTTTCCTGGGAACGACCTGGTTGTCATAAATGTGATTCTGTAATATTATTTATGAATAATTAATTATTGATTCATATGATAAGGAAATATTTATTTTATGTGGATATAAATGATGGATTTATTTATGTGGTTATTAATGAAGGAATTAATGCTGAGATGTTTTATCAGTATTTTGTCGGATTGGAAGTATTTAAAAATCATCCGTTTGTGGATTTCGATATTTTTTGGTTTGGAATTTGGAAAAACTCAAAGCTACAAAGTTGTAGAGAATTTGATTTCGTGTGGAATGGACATAAAATTCGTATTTTTCTGATAAACAGGCTATTTTCTATGAATTATTAAAGTTTCTGATTATTGTTTAAATGATAAAACATTTTGGAAAATTCTAGAATTGGTTGGTGAGAAATGTGCTCAATTGAATTTTCAAATGTGGTAGGTGGGAATAGTAGCTGGTAAAGCCATTAGGTTGCAGGTTAAGTCTGTTTCGGCGTGCTAACATTTTTCTATAAATAGAGGGCTAAGTTATAATTAAAAATCACACCAGAAACAAGTTTTCTCTCTTTCTATCTCTATATTATCGAGTGTATTTTGTGAGTATTTAGATACTTTGTGAGTTTCTAATTAGCGGTGCAAGTTCCTTCAGCACTATATCTAGTATTCCAGTCAGAAGTACTGTCTTCGCAAGGAAAGGGATGTTATTTTCTTCGTAAGTGATATTATTTCTTCAATATCATTATGCTGAAATATTGGTTGGAACTTTTTATCAAATTTGGAACTTTTTATGTCAGAGTTACTATTCATGAGTTACTATTCACGAGTATTATTCACGAAGTATGATGATTTTTCTTGTGAAATTTCTATCTTTTGGTGTCGGAGTTACTATTCACGTGTACGGCACTATTCACGAATACGGCACTATTGACCGAAAAATGAATATTTCTTCTTTTTGTCCAAGTTGTCTATTATGGTTACTATCTTTCATTGTATCCATGTTTTGATCTTTATTTTGAATTCTGTTTCAAAATTGGTTATTATGAAGTATTTTTGAACTTGGATAAACTGTAATACGGATCCCTAATATTTGATCTTTTATCTCACTGGATTCATTTTTAAAAGATATTTTTCATCATCCTCAGCCCTAAATGATGATACTACTGAATATCCTGTAGTGCAAAGATGAATGATTAACTGATGAATATCTTTGACATGTAGTGCAAAGATGAATGATCACCTAATGAATATCTTTGGCCCGTAGTGCAAAGATGAACAGGTGTTGAGATGAACATGACCAACTGGTGATACAAATGAATATCTTTGGCCTGTAGTGCAAAGATGAATATTTGATTAAAGATGTATATTGATTGTTGTTACAGGGATAAAATATTGATGATGAACTTTTAAATCTTAGAAGATAATAGAATTCTTTCTTACTTGACTCTTCTAATGGATTTCTTATTCCGCTGTAGTTGTTGATCTAAAACTTGTTGTCTATTATATTTTATGAGATTTTTCCCTGTTGAAGACTAATGATAATTTGTTGTATATTATCTTAGTCATAATATTTCTTACTGGGCTAGTTGAGCTCACCCTTTCTTTCACTGTTCTCTTCAGGAGATGAGAATATAGCTCGGACTAGTCGGGGAATGGATTGACGGTCCAGATGGTTGCATTAGTAGTCCTCACTATTATGTGAAATAACGTATCAATAATTGTAATGAGGACCCCTTTTGAGTTTTTATACTGTCTATTAGACAATAGTTGTATTCAAACTCACAGTATATGTGTTGTCGTATTTTGCACGACGATTGTATTACTGAAGTTGTATTTATTTTTGTACCATGTATTTGGCGACTCAGAATGGGTTGGATGGAATGGACCTATTTCGGGTTCGTCACAGTTGGTATCAAAGCTTAGGGATTGTTGGGCTTCGGCACAGA
Source organism: Panax japonicus (assembly GCA_020205505.1). Taxonomy (NCBI): domain Eukaryota; kingdom Viridiplantae; phylum Streptophyta; class Magnoliopsida; order Apiales; family Araliaceae; genus Panax; species Panax japonicus. The sequence continues at coordinate 18,064,591 of CM035097.1, forward strand.
AACGCACAGCGGAAATTAAAATTTTAAAGCAATTTCTGAAACCCTAAAACAGGATCCATGCGAAAATCAATTAATTCAGAGGTTTAGAGATTATACCAGATATAAACAAAAAACGAGAATCTGAAACCGACTGCGCCTCGAATCTCCAACGCAATACAAACCGATTGCGCCTCTACGGTATCCACACGAACGCCAGCACGAACCGTCGAACTGATTCTGCAATAAGAAGGACTTGCGGTACTAGCCACCAAAAGGAATGGATTTTTGAAACTGTTTTTTTTTCTCTAGTCTCTCTCTAAGAGCGGCTAGGGTTTTTCAATTATGATATCTTTCCCTAAGTAGCTGCTATATATCATATATATAGTAGTTAAAAGGAATTAATCAAAATCAAAACCTAATTTTATAAAATCCGAATCTATATATATATATATATATATATATCTCTTAATTAAGTCTTACTTAATTAATATACATATATACAAATTCTCCTTTTAATTTAAATTCGTTATTTAAATACTATTAATCATATTAATATATTTAAATCCTTAAAATTTAAATTAATTCCCTTTTAAATAACGTTCTATGCGTGTGACCCTATAGGTTATTATTACGTTGGCAATAATTTTAAAATCATATTATAAAATTATAAACATTGAGCGGCATCTAGTAATGCATCACTGCTACCCAAGTAATAATAAGATCGATGATTCGATGCAACCTTTTGTGACCAATGTTTCAATGCAATTTAATCCTTTTAACCTTAATATCCTAGATTAAACTTGAGTCATGGAATGTGTCATACTCTTCATAATTTAATCTGAGTTTTCTTGATCAATGAGTAGACTATATGAAACAAATCACTATTTGAGCATGGCCATGCATTTCATAGTCCTACTCAATCAAGAGGCCTATGGATATCACCCATAATATATAGGATGGTTAAATTCCATCTAGATCACTCATATTTCTCACATGATTAATGATGAACCCAATAATCACCTTTATAGTCCACCCTATTAAAGGTGACATTTGATGATATCAAAGTACATAAATTCTCGTGTATTAATATAGCGATTTCAGGTCGGAGGACCATTACATCATTGTCACTATGAGAATTACTAATGACACTTCGCATAATGCTCCATATAGAATTCTCATGGTGGGTCTGTCCAGTACATCGTTCTCTAACATGTACCTATGCATTGACTTAATATCTCATATATTTATGACCAATGAGATTTGGTCATCAGTCAATCCACATACTAGTCTCAATGCATCATTGTTGTCCCATCAACAATGATATTTGACTAGGGACATTTAAGAACACTAATACTAATGGTAATATATAATCTCATGTTCAAGTCACATACTTGAAACTATATAATTTGTATCACTATTCTAAGGAATTTTATTATGTTAACAATTATATTATGCAGTAAATAAAACCATAATAAAATCATATATTTATTCAATCAAATATAATATCAAAACGTTAAGCAATTATATCAAATAATTGGCCTCTAGGGCATAAACTCTAACAGGGATATGATCCCTAGCTAAGATGTGAGACTAGAACTAGAAGGGGAGAGATGGGAAATTCCTTCGCTAGTATGACCTACCTAAGTTTGTTTGGTATTTATGTGGTCGGTCAGAGTATAGGGATAATATGTGACATGTCAATTAACCCTTGTTTTGTTGTAGTGTTTGAAAATGGCATCTAAAAATGTTGTGATAAGTAATGAAACATATGAGACCGTTGAGTCACCAACGATCAATACCCAGGATAATGTGCATCAGGATGGAAATAATCCTCAGGTGAACAACAACACTGACCAAATGACGAACGGCGGTATGTTTAGGAACTTTTTAGAATTCATGCAACACCAAACGAGAGAGACTCCTGTTCATAATATATGTGGAAACAATGGCAACCCACGGTTGGTCATCGCTAAGCAGTTCAAGGAGCTGGGACCACCGAAGTTTTTGGGAAAGCCAGAACCATTTACTGGCAGAGACGTGGATAAAGCAGATCACAAAGATATTTGATGTCTTGGGATGTTCCGAGGAGCAAAAGGTTTCCATTTGCCACCTTTATGTTGCGAGGAGAGGCAGATTACTGGTGGAAATCGGTAAAGCGTACTCAACCTGCCGCACTGAGGATGTCTTGGGAGAAGTTCCAAGAATTATTCAACGACAAGTACTTTCCCAAAAGTATTCACCACATGAAGGAGGTTGAGTTCGTCAAGTTGGAGCAAAACAATATGAACGTGTAGCAGTACGAAGCTAAGTTTGCGGAGTTATCCCGAGTTACATCCTATTTGGTTGATAATGAGGAACGAATTGACACGAATGTTTCTGCGAGGTTTGGAACCCGAAATATGTCAATACCTCATTTCTCACAAACTTTGTTTATATTCAGATGTTGTGAATAGGGCTCAGTTAGTGGAGCGCAATAATGAGCCAGCCCAAACGAAGGATAACGAGTAACAACACGATAATAATCGTATCGGTGGCAACGATCATCGGAACAATGATAACCATCGGGGAGGAAATTATCATGCCAGAAATGGTAACCACTTCGGTGGTAATCATGGCCAAGATAATAGAAGAAATAATTCAAGTGAAGAATTTCAAGAAGAGAAGATTTACCGATGACGGGAAGACGTCAGCAACAGCACCAGCACCAGCAACAAATTTCAGGGAAAGAGAACGACCGTCAGTTAGATGCTACAGATGCGGAGAGGAAGGACATATATGTCCAAACTGTTCACAGCTTTCCAAGATATGTTTTATTTGTGGAAAAGACGGTTACATAGCTCAATTTTGTCCTGTAGCGAAATCAAGTCCAGTTGGGACGGTGGCACCAAAGGTGGATACGGACAAAACAAAGTCGGTGATTTCAGGAAAAGCGTTTTTTGTGATTTCTCAAAGAGCGAGTAACCCGAACGAAGTTAGCACGGGTTAGTTAATTATAAATTTTTGTGAAGTCTATACCTTATTAGATACCGGTTCTACCCATTCTTTTATCTCTCTTGCTTGCGCTCAACGTTTAAATCTGACTCCGAAGAAGTTAGACTTTAACTTATCGATTGAAACTTCGTTAGTAGAAAACTTCATTTCATGTGCTATCCAAGTCTTGGATGAGAGTCACAGTTTTTAAATGATATTTCTATTATTAATAAATCTCCTGACGTATTCTCGAAGGACTTCTTAGCCTACCTCTAAAGCGTGAAATCGAATTTTGTATTGACCCCAGTACAAAACCTATTTCTAGAACCCTTAAATATTTCTTCAACCAAAACGTACGTATAATGCGCCAAAGACGTTGGCTCGAGCTGTTGAAGATTACGATCGTACCATTCAATACCATCGTGGGAAAATGAAAGTGGTAGCTGACGCGTTGAGTAGAAGATCGTATGCGTTTACGAGTGCGATGTTGTTAACACAAAAATCTATTTTATATGACCTACAAATGATGAAGATAGAGTTAAAGACTCTAGGGACCCACGTGAAGATAACGAATATACAAGTAGAATCGACGTTAAAACCGCTCAAGCTACACACCGGAGCTGATGAATATAAAGAAAAGGTGCAAGAATGCGTTATTCTAGAAGTAAGAGTCGATGAAGAGAAGAAAGCTCAAGCCTTCGATTTATTTGAAATCCTCGATCAAGTAGGAATTGTGGCCTATAGACTCGCCTTAACGCTAAGTATGAAGCGTGTTCATAATGTTTTTCACGTATCAATGTTACGTAAATATGTGGAAGACCCAAACCATATTATTGCGTTAGGTTATACCAGATGAGATAGTCGAAGATTTAATGTAGGAGGAAGTACCTGTCAAAATCTTGGATAGAAAAGAGCATGTCCTACGCACGAAGGTTATACCACAAGTTAAGGTTTTGTGGAGAAATCCATGCTATTGAAGAAATGACCTGGGAGTTGGAATCAAAAATGAAAGTGAGGTATCCTCACCTTTTCGAAACACCAGGTACGTACGTTAATTTCGAGGACGAGATTTCATAAGGAGGGGGAGGTTGTAAGACCCCAACTTTTTAATGAATAAAATCGAATTTTCTCTATTTATTATTGTGAATAATAAGGTATTAATTTGATATAATACTTTGGTTATTGGTGAAATGTGAAAATTTTACAAAATAAGCAAGCGGTAATAAAATATTCATTTTGTCAGGGAATATTCGTTTGGTCGTGGAATATTCTTTCTGTCGGGGAAATTTCTTACAATGGCGCAACCATTTGTGGGCCCCATAACGGATAACTGTCAGATGAAGAAAATGACAAAGTTTGGGTTGTTATAAATAACGGCGTAGTTGTTACCGTTAAGACTGTTGGAATACCCGGTGGTTAAAATACAGTAATACGCGTGGTTGCACAATAGCACACGGTATTGCATAGTATTGTTGAATTATTGATCCTTACATAAGAAGGCATTACTCAATAATTGTCACAGTAGTTACTGTTCAATATTTTATTTTATTGATTCAATAATTGTTGCGTTGATATTTTATATTATTGTTGTTCAATAATTGTCACTGCATAGTATCTCCATTATCAGATCAATAATTCATATTATTTGAATAATATTATTAGATAGCATTATTGGCAATGTCTAGAAAGTTCTGTCAAGGAGAGGTTTGGTCACCTAATTGCGTGCCAATAAGGAGAAATCATTATCGAAAAGCCCCCTCTTTCCTGGGAACGGCCTGGTTGTCATAAATGTGATTCTGTAATATTATTTGTGAATAATTAATTATTGATTCATATGATAAGGAAATATTTATTTTATGTGGATATAAATGATGGATTTATTTATGTGGTTATTAATGAAGGAATTAATGCTGATATATTTTATCAGTATTTTGTCGGATTGGAAGTATTTAAAAATCATCCGTTTGTGGATTTCGGGTATTTTTCTGTTTGGAATTTGGAAAAACTCAAAGCTACAAAGTTGTAGAGAATTTGAAACAAGTTTTAGAATTGAAAATCACGCCAGAAACAAGTTTTCTCTTTTTATCTCTCTTTATTATCGAGTGTATTTTGTGAGTATTTAGATACTTTGTGAGTTTCTAATTAGCGGTGCAAGTTCCTTCAGCACTATATCTAGTATTCCAGTCAGAAGTACTGTCTTTGCAAGGTAAGGGATGTTATTTTCTTTGTAAGTGATATTATTTCTTCAATATCATTATGCTGAAATTTTGGTTGGAACTTTTTATCAAATTTGGAACTTTTTATGTTAGGGTTACTATTCATGAGTTACTATTCACGAGTACTATTCACGAAGCATGATAATTTTTCTTGTGAAATTTCTATCTTTTGATGTCGGAGTTACTATTCACGTATACGATACTATTCACGAATACGACACTATTGATTGAAAAATGAATATTTCTTCTTTTTGTCCAAGTTGTCTATTATGGTTACTATCTTTGATTGTATCCATGTTTTGATCTTTATTTTGAATTCTGCTTCAAAATTGGTTATTATGAAGTATTTTTGAACTTGGATAAACTGTAATACGAATCCCTAATATTTGATCTTTTATCTTACTGGATTCGTTTTCTTTAAGATATTTTTCATCATCCTAAGTCCTAAATGATGATATTACTGAATATCATTGACCTGTAGTGCAAAGATGAATGATTAACTGATGAATATCTTTGGCCTGTAGTGCAAAGATGAATGATTAACTGATGAATATCTTTGGCCTGTAGTGCAAAGATGAATGATTACCTAATGAATATCTTTGGTCTGTAGTACAAAGATGAACAGGTGTTGAGATGAACATGACCAACTGGTGATACAAATGAATATCTTTGGCCTATAGTGCAAAGATGAATATTTGATTTAAAGATGTATATTGATTGTTGTTACAGGGATAAAATATTGATGATGAACTTTTAAATCTTAGAAGATAGTAGAATTCTTTCTATACTTGACTCTTCTAATGGATTTCTTATTCCACTGCAGTTGTTTATCTAAAACTTGTTGTTTATTATATTTTATCAGATTTTTCCCTGTTAAAGACTAATGATAATTTGTTGTATATTATCTTAGTCATAATATTTCTTACTGGGTTAGTCGAGCTCACACTTTCTCTCACTGTTCTCTTCAGAAAATGAGAATATAATTGGGACTAGTCGGGGAATGGATTGACGGTCCAGATGGTTGCATTAGTAGTCCTCACTATTCTGTGAAATAGCGTATCAATAATTGTAATGAGGACCCTTTTGAGTTTTTATACTTTCTATTAGATAATAGTTGTATTCAAACTCACAGTATATGTGTTGTCGTATTTTGCACGACGATTGTATTACTGAAGTTGTATTTGTTTTTGTACCATGTATTTGGTGACTCAGAATGGGTGTTGTATACCTATTTTGGGGGCGTCACAAATATAGCATGTGTTCTTGATTTATGTGATTGAACAGAATCTTGATGAATGTTAGGGTAGAGATATGATTGACATTGCATGTAATCAGATAAAGAACTTGAACTTAAACCTTCTTTAATTGTTATTCACATAGAGATATAGTGAGTTAGTTGATTAAGGTGTTTAATGTAATTCTATCTTAATTGTGGATTTGAGTTAATACGGTATTAGTACATCGAGAGGTGGCTAGTACTACATACGTATTCTTGATTAATAAATTGGGATAGTGAGTTAAACTGGAATAAATGTGTAATAATCTGAGTGATGCTTAGAGTGAAGTCAAAAGCCTAATTCTCCATTATTTGTTTGAAAATTCAGTTTTTAGCGTTTATTGATTGTGTGGTGATTTTAATATTTTAAATACTTTTAGCCATAAACTAGAAATTGATTAGTTTAATAAAATTAGGATTAATAGAAAATTGGTAATTGTGAGGTTTAAATTTTATTTACAGTCTCTGACGGAACATTACTTTACTTACTATTATATTACGTGTTGACCACGTATACTTGCGTGTTGTGCGTAACTAGATTTTACCCAACAGAATGTGTGTGTGTGTGTGTGTGTGGGTCAATGTGCAATTATTTGGAAGTAGTTTTTTGCCTCGTTTGCACCTATATACAAAGGGTTTGAATTTTGTATAAAAGTTCAGTTTTAACAAGATATAGCAGTGATATTTTGTAAAAGAGGTTTTTGAAACCCTTGTGCTCAATAGTAATTGAGGCCTTTGATACTTCCATTTTATTATATGTTCGGCTTAGTTGCTTTTATTTTCGAGATGCGAAGCATCTTCGAGAAAACAAGATAAAAAGCAGTGTCGAATTACTTGTGGGCATGAGAACCATCTAAGGAGATTCAGACACCGTGCATAATTTACAAGCTATGTACAGCTGAAAATGTCCATCACGGGAACCGAATCTAGATTTAGTAGATTGAATATGTGATCTTATGATTCCTAGGCTCACATGATATAGCAATTCGTATGAAAGTTGTATACAATTATATATAAAAATTGTAAATATATATAAATGAACGATCAACCGCCTCGAAGTAAACTCTAGACGGGACAAAAATGTGAATAAAGCAATAAAAACGACAACCGCCACAAAGTAAACGCACCGGATGTGAATCCATGCTCAATCAAACAGAGTTTGATGACAATAACATATATATATATATATATATATATATATATATATATATATAGAAAGAAAGAGAGAGAGAGAGTCCGGTTCTATTCAGGGAGTCCGATTTTCTTAAAATTCGGATTATTTTTTTTTGCTTTTTTTTTTTAAAACAAATATAAAAAACTTTAATATTTTATGGAACTGGAATTTTTTTATAATACAGTGTTTAGGGCGTGATTTGGATATATATAACAAAACAGTTTGTACAAACTTATTTTGTTATATGTATCTAAATCACGCCCAAAACACTGTATTATGAAAAAATTCCAGTTCCATAAAATATTAAACTTTTTTTAGTTGTTTTAAAAAAAATAAAAAATAAAAAAGGGTTCGGATTTTGATCAGGTCCGGGAGTCCGGACCTGATCCGCTGTCTATATATATATATATATATATATATATATAAAAGCAATAAACCACGGATCGACGGCCCAGGAATACACACACACAGCGACTCTCAACTTGAATAATAGTGTGTGTAAGAAGATAAGAAAAGGCATTAAATAAAGCAAGAAGGCTTACAGTAGACTGCCAAAGAAGACTTCAATAGCTTTAAATGGATGAACACTCGGTTCCCACCAGTAAAAAGTAGCCAAATATAAGCTCACAAGTGTTTGAAATGAGAAAGCACTCAATTTATAGTGTGTACATAGCAAATTAGACAGGGCTTCCTCACCATTTTCTCTTATAAAATGGCCACCCCAAGCCCTCTATTTATAGAGGGGGGAGCCACAGGTGTAACTGCAGTTGACCAGGGTACCCCAGGTAATGTGGGTCACGTCGTCTCGAAGTACATGCATTCGGACAACGCGCTGTTCGCTTAAACCTTCATAATTTTCATTTCGGGAGTTCGATGGAAGCGTGCCATACCATTCTGAAAAGCTCTTTCTGAGAGATATGTAATGACATAGGAGTTGACCTTTTTTGAATCCAGGAAGATCGGTCCATGACCAAAATGGCATTCCCAGGTTTCCGTCAGGCTGTCTGTTGAGCCGTTTTGCGTAGTTTGCGATTGGAAGTTAAAATATATTTTTGTGGGACTTCTTTTGAAGATATTTGAATTGAAATGAGTGTATTTGATTTGAGTAGAAGCTGAGTTGGCAAAATGACCATTTTGCCCCTCCCGGGGTTATCTCCAGTTTTTGCACAATTATAGTAGTCTTTTTTTAGGGTTATCTCTAAAGTTGGACTTTTGTTGACTAACTGTCCTCAGGGTTATCTCTGAGGTTGGCTTGACCTCCTGGGGTTATCTCCAGGCTTTGAACTTGATCCTCTGGGGTTATATTCGGGGTTGGAAATGATTTTCCCGAGGTTATCTCAAGGGCTAGAAACTAATTTCCCGGGGTTATCCTCGGGGTTGGAAACTTGATCTCTTTGGGCTATTTCTAGGTTTGGAATTGATGTTGTGGTCCTCCAGGGTTATCTCTGGAGTGTGAAAAAGATACTTTTGTCCTCTTGCATAGTTTGTAATAGGAAAATGAAATTTCGAGTGTCTACAGATGCCCCTCTTTATCATGTTCATGCAATGCAATGGAATGGACATGATAAAGACTACTAGACACTTGAAAAATGATAAGGTATTTCTAATGATGCAAATCACAATGTAATGAATGTTAGAATGTTTTCGCAAATTGCACATCGCATTTCGCACTTCGCATTTGGCCAATCGCACTTCTCAACTCGTACATCGCATTTCGGCATATCGCAAATCGCAATGTAATGATTGTTATGATAAATGTTAAAATGTTTTCGCAAATCGCTTTACCTTTACCGATTATTATTGATGCCTATGCTAGTGTTGACTCCAATGGTTTAGCATTTTATCGGTGTTGCTGATGCTTATTTAATGAAGATAAGTTGAGATAGTTTTCTACATCTCTACTGGGGATGACGTTCTAAAATCACCAGACCTTCCCGATGCATACGCTGGTAGTTTATAAACAGTACATACCCGGATGGTAGTTGACTACGCTGATGTTGCCAAACTATTTTGGTTCCCACTCAAACGGTGGTATCCCTGAACTGTCTTGATGTTACGTTGAATTGACACCAATGGTTTAGAATACCAGATCTTTCGACACCTTCGCTGAAGTAATATTCCAAGGTTTGCTTCGCTAGACTCTGCCTGATATTATGCTCACCCCTTTTTGAGGTGATTTGGAGTTTCCTTTCGATGTTGGGTGTTTGTTTCTCATTTCTTTGAGCGTTTAATTCATAACCCGGCTGAACTGATGACTTGAATACCGCTAACATCCCTGAAGGGTGCTGCTCGTTCTTTCGCTTTCCAGATTTGAACTTCGGTGTAGAGGCCTCAACTTGTGAGGACTTGAAGCCGATTGGCACATTTGATGATGATGATTTAATTTGCTTGAACTTTCGTCGCTGGCCTTCTGCTCTTGAGTTAAGGACTTTTTTGAAAAATTTCCCCTTCTTCTGTAGGGGCAAGATCATGTAGCCATGATTTCTTTCAGGAGTTCTTCCCTTTCTTTTGATGAGAGGCTTGATCCCGCTTTAAACTCCTTCCCTTTCCTGGAATCGAAAAATTCCCCAGTCCTTTTACATGTTGATGCCGAGGATTCATATGAGAAACTCTCTTTGTTGACAAAGTCGCAAGTGAGTAATATCCAAATTGCCAGTGAGATGATGTGAGGGAAGCTCTGATGATGATGTACCATGCTGATGGTACTGACTGGTGCATTTTCCTCTTTAGGATGCTTGATAAATGCCCCAGTGTTGAGTTGTCGTTGTTTCTAAGATTGCCCCAGTCTTGTTGTAAGGGTTCCAATATCGGGTTGTCGCAAATTTTGAAATTGCCCCAGCCTTGCTTGTTGTCTGGGATAGTTCCTTTGACAGATGGGCTGATAAGATGTCAAGATCGCAAGAGGCTTTTACTTCTGTACCAGATGGTGAACAGGTGCGGATTTGGGCTTTGATGCGCTCATCCATTGTTCCTGACTAGTTCTCGCAATCGGCATTGATGGTTTTCTTTTGATTTGATGAAGACTTGTAATTGAGGGTTGTCTTAGTGTATCGATGTTTCTTCCTTTATGGGATTTGTGCCAGATTTGATGGAATGACATTGAAGTGTTGTTGGGTCTTCTCAACATGGGTCGCTGACTTGGAGGGTTGTTCTTTGGTGTCTTGGGATTGATGTTTGGGTTTGGATATTTCTTTTGAGGGTCCGACCGCACCACTGATGACTGCCTACGTAATCCTATTTGTGCGGGAGATCAGGTATGCATAGTTCCTGCTTGATAAGCTAAACAGTTTGAGAAGTGTTTGTTTGGGGGTTTTTGGGTTTTTTGTTTAGTTTGACCGCACCATAAATGGTTGCCTACGTACTCCCATTGATGAGGGGAGATCAGGTCTTTCGTAGTTCAGGCGCGGCGTGGTAAAAGGGTGTAGAGATGTTTTTTGTTTGTTTTTCTTTTTTTTCTTTTTTTTTTGTTTTTTGTTGTTTTTTTTCTTTTTCTTTTTTGTTTTTGTTTTTTTTATTTACATGCATGGAAAATAAAAGGCACACTGCAAAGAAAGTGATATCGTCCCAAAATCTCCAGGAACTTATAATTGTATTCTCTAGATTTACATCTTCTTGGCTAGATGAGGCATGATAGTCTAGTTGTCAGTGGTTATGCTGCCTTCAGGGATCGCGATAGAAGTTACCTCTTAGTTCTGAATTTCTTCACTTAGGGCCATAACTTGATCGCTTCTTGATTCAGTACATTCCTCAGGGACGCTTGAACTGGACCCTTCGCAAAAAGGGATGAACTCTGGATTCTTCAATGGGATGGCTTCCCAACCTCACCACATTTTTCTTTATATGTTCCTTCACCTTTTTCCTGGGCTTGAGAGGATTCGAACATGAAATCTCCCTCGAACTGTTGTTGCATTTCTCGCAAGAAACTTTACTTTTTGGCTTTTTCTTCTTTGGAAAGTGTTGGGAGAGTGCATATTTTGATTTGATGTTTAAAGTAAATACTCATGATTATATGTAAAGTCCTTCAAAGAATATATGTACAAGGACTTAGTGATAGATAAAATTTGTTAGGTTGATCTAAGCTTTTAATGTTTATCATTCTGTAAATGAATGTATAGATAAAGATATCAAAGATGTTAGGTTAATCTATGTCTTGAAATGTAATAGATAGGCTTCAACAAAATCGTAGTCTATTGAGCTGATCAAGAGTTTGCAGAAGCCAAGGCAGAATCGTAGAGCATCGAATATCGTAGTATGACTGCCTTAAAGGGCCTCTCCAGAAATCGTAGAGTGGTCTAGACGTTTGCCGAAGCCAACTCAGAGATCGTAGTGTGCTCTCAGAAACGTAGAGTCTGCAAGACAAGCAATTGAAGATCGTAGTGTGCCAGTCTGTAAGACCCCGAAATTTTTTAAATAAAAAGGAATTTCCTTTATTTATTTATTTTTGAAATAGTAAGGGTGAATTTGATTAATGTGGTTAGTTATGGGTAAACTGCGCAAATATTTTAAATAAGCAGGTGGTTATAAAATATTCATTGTTGTCGGAGAATATTCGTTTGGCCGTGAAATATTCTTGCTGTCGGGGAATATTCGTACGACGGCGCAGTCTTTTGTGGGCCCCATAACGGAAAGCGATTGGATGAAGAAAATGACAAGTATAAGTTGTTTATAAAAAATGGCGTAGTTGTTACCGTTAATACTGTTGGAATACTCGGTGGTTAAAGCATAGTAGCACACAGTATTGAACCAATTATTGATTCTTACGTAAGAAGGCACTACTCAATAATGGTTACAGTAATTACTGTTCAGTATTTTATTTTATTTATTCAATAATTGCTGTATTGATATTTTATATTACTGTTGTTTCAATAAATTGTCATTACACAGTATTTTCCATTATCGAAGCAATAATTCATATTATCTGAATAATATTATTTGATAACATTATTGGCAATGTCTAGAAAGTTCTGTCTAAGGAGAGGTTTGGTCACCTAATTGCGCGCCAGTAAGGAGAAATTCTTATTGGAAAGCCCCCTCTTTCCTGGGAACGGCCTGGTTGCCAATATTGTGATTCTGTAATATTATTTGTGAATAATTAATTATTGATTCATATGATGAGGAAAATATTAATTTTATGTTGATATAGATGGAGACAATTTTTAATGTGACAATTGTTGAAAATTGAAATTTTATCTTTTTCTGATAAAATAATTCATTTAAATATATTATTATATTTTAATAATATAATAATGGTGATATTTTTACAACGAATGTGGGATATATGAGTATACGAGGAGGAAGAGTATTTTTGTTGCAATAAATGTTTAAAACATGTTAAACATGTCGGTGGACCCCATTTATTGACTGAAATTTGATTATAGCCTGTAAAATCGTCCGTTTGTGGATTTCGGTAAATTTCTGTTTGGAATTTGGAAAAATCTTCCTTCTGCAAAGTTGTAGATAATGGAATTTCCTTTAAAAACTCGCGAGATTCGAATTTTCAAATAAAAGGGCTATTTATTATGAATTATTGAAGTTCCGAAGCTCCGAAATAATTGATTTTTGGAAGTTTAAAATATTTTTTTAACGGAAAACGTTTTTTATATTACTTTCTAGAAGGTTTGCATGTGGGAAATGTTAGGAGCTGATTCAAAGTGTGCGTTGGAAATTATAATATATATATTAATATTATATTAAATTTTCTGCTTTGGTGTTCTAAGCAATTTCCTATAAATAGGGTGCTTAGGTTATAATTGAAAATCACACCAGAAACTAAAGTTTTCTCTCTCTATATTATTGAGCATATTCTTGTGAGTATTTTGAGTATACTTTGAGTATTGCTATACGGTGCAAGTTCAAGTCATAGCCTATATCCGGTGTTTCAACTAGAAGTACTGTCTTTCGAGGTAAGGGATGCTATTTTCTTCTCAAATGATATTATTTCTTCAATATCATTATGCTGAAATATTGGTTGGAACTTTTTATCAAATTTGGAACTTTTTCATGTCGGGGTTACTATTCATGAGTTACTATTCACGAGTTACTATTCATGAGTTACTATTCACGAGTTACTATTCACGAGTACTATTCACGAAGCGTGATGATGTTTTTTTTATGAAATTTCTATCTTTTGGTGTCGGAGTTACTATTCACGTATACGGCACTATTCACGAATACGACACTATTCACCAAAAAATGAAATTTCTTCTTTTTGTCCAAAATATCTATTCTGGATACAAGCTTTGATTGTATCCATGTTTAGATCATTCTTGAATTTTACTTCAGTATGATTATTTATGAAGTATTTTTGAACTCGGATTGTTTAAAGTACGAATCCTTAATACTTGTTATTTTGTTTCACTGGATTCGTTTCCTTTAAAATATTTTTCATCATCCTCAGTCCTAAATGATGGTGTTACTGAATATCTTTGGCCTGTAGTGCAAAGATGGTTGATTTTATTATGAATATCTTTGGCCCGTAGTGCAAAGATGTACAGGTATTGAGATGAACATGAACAATTGATGAATATCTTTGGCCCGTAGTGCAAGATGAACAGGTGTTGAGATGAACATGACCGACTGATGAATATCTTTGGCCTGTAGTGCAAAGATGAATATTTGATTTGATTTGAGATATATATTGATTGATGTTACAGGGATAAAATGTTGATGATGGACTTTTAAATTCATAGATGTTAGTAGATTTCATTAACTCCTCTAATGAATTATTATTTCCGCTGCAGTTGTTGATCTAAAACTTGTTGTCTATTGTATTCTATCAGATTTTTCCCTGTTGAAGACTAAGGAGAATTTGTTGTACATTATCTTAGTCATAATATTCTTTACTGGGCTAGTTGAGCTCACCCTTTTTCTTGTTGTTCTATTTTTTCTTCTCAGGAGACGAGAATGTAGCGAGTACGAGTCGAGGGATGTAATGATGGTTCTAGAGAGAGTTGTTTAGTAGTTCTCACCATTTTTATAAAATAATGTATCAATAATTATGATGGGGATTTATTTGTATGTGGATATTGTCTAGACGGCAATAGTTTATATGTTGTAATAATAAAGTTGTAGTTATTTCTGTACCATGTATTTGGCGACTCAGAATGGGTTGGATGGAATGGACCTATTTTGGGGGCGTCACACAGTCCTTAAGAGAAATCATAGTGTTCTCATTTGATAGCATCAGATCAAGCACCAAGGTGGCAAGACACCACGATCTGAATCGTAGAGTATCATCTGCCTATGTCAGAAGCATCGAGCCTTACCCTTTTGTTTAAAGATAAATTCCAACAAATGTGGAATGGGTTATAAACGTTGAAGTACTCACCAGTCCCAATTGCACAAAATATATCCTTAGTATACAACGAAGGAAACGTATTGAAGAAGCTAAGGAAAGGACCATGTGTAAGAGGAAAAAACCTTTTCAGGTGTTAGGTGAGAAAGCAGTCTGCTGTGTCAGTGGGCCATAATGCAATTCAGAAGATGTGCAGAAAAGTCTCCATCAAAGTTCAGAAATGTCAAACGCATTTAATGCTCCAACGGATAGATTTCAAGGATCATATATATGCAAAACATCTGCAGATGATTCAAAAAAGTAAGCATTGAACAAAACGCTGAAGAACACTCAACGCTCAACTCTACGATCTGAGAAAAAGAGAAAGCTTGCCCAGCTACTCAGTTCTTTCGAACAAGAGCTAAATGGCAACTGAGTAGCACCAATCAAGAACTCATCAACTATCAATCAAGTGAAGTAAGAAGTTCCAAGTAAGAAGGACTTGAAGAGTTCTAAAGTGAACTATGAAGAACCAAGTCTGCTGGACTTGAAGAGTTCAAGAGTGAACTAAGAAGTTCCTGGACTACTGGTCTAGAAGGAATCTGTGAGATTCAAAAAGTGTAAAAGATATCCTTAGTGGATTTCCTACTCGAGGAGTAGAAGAGTGGACTAGGAGCTTAAAGTGCTCTAAAACACTTAAAATTGTTGTGCCTATTACATTCTTTCCATAACTGCTATAATTGCTATACCTGTTATAACTGCCTCACTCTCATTAACTCACTATATCTAAAAAGAGAGATCAAACAAATCTTAATTCATTTGTGTTTGAATAATTATCAAAACTAACAAAGTAAAATGAAAAGAATTTTAAATATCTATTCAACCCCCTCCTTCTAGATAACTATTGTGCCTTCGGGAACTAACAATTGGTATCAGAGCAGGTTCTATTATATAGCCTACAATCGTAAGTAGATCCAATGGCACACCTACCAATTGAATCAAAAATTGGAGGAGGCAGCAAGCCACCTATGTGCAACAAAGATAAATTCGCTAACTGGAAAGTTCGGATGCAATCATACATGGATTAAATAGATGAAGATCTATTTGAAACTGTTCAAATTGGGCCCTACGTTCCTACAAAGATTGCACCAACTACACATAATCCAAATTGAATATAGATCAAGGTCAATGAGGAATGGACAGACAACGAAAAGAGAGCTGTTCAACTCGACAAAAAGGCCAAGAACATTTTGTTTAAATCCTTAGAAGATGATATGTTCAAAAACGTGGTCAACAACAAAACAACAAATGAGGTTTGGGAAGCATTGCTCATCATGAATGAAGGAACAGAAGATGTCAGAGAAAACAAACAATATCTCCTGACTTAGCATTATGAGATATTTGCACATGTTCAAGGAGAAAACATCACTGCCACCTACGAGAGATATTTGCACATGTACTGCTCAACTCTCTACGAGCCTATGAAAAGATCTATCTAAATAAAGATCTAGTCATAAAGTTCATGAGAGTCTTAACAAGCAAGTGGGATGCCAAAACCACTGCTATTAGAGAGTCAAAGAATCTCCATGAAATGACTGTTCAACAGTTATATGGCAACCTTCTTACATACGAACTGGAGCTGACCCAACGAGCAAAACTCTATCTGAAGGAAGAAAGAAGGATAAGGGTGTTGCTCTCAAAGCAACTGAAATCACCTCCAAAGTCAACACTGAAATTGACTTTGACTATGATGAAGATGATGATGTGGACTTTGCAATGCTGGTGAAAAGACTTAGAAGGTTCATGCGTTAAGGCAAAATCAACAAGCCAAAGAAAGTCAGCAGCTACAACAGCCAGGAGCAGATAAATGATCAATGCTACAATTGCAAGTAGCCTGGCCATTTCATTGCTAACTGCAATAAACCCCTCAAAGAAGAACTAAAGAAGAAATCACATCCAAAGAAGGAATACAAAGGCAACAAAAATCCTCAGAAGAGAGACAAAGGCCTTGTAATTGGAGGATCGTGGAGTGACTCAGACAATGACTCAACTCCCGAATCTGGAGATGATGAAGATCCTCAAATGGCAAATCTTTTCCTGATGGCCAAGAATGCAAAGGACAAACAGAACTCCAACATACATGAAGTATGTATAGATGAGGTATTTGACTTCAACTCTCTTGATGTAGACATTGATGATTTAAGAACTGCATTGCATGGCATAACATGTGATCTGTATCAATACATGAAATGGTTTAGAGTTTTGTCTAAGGACTATTCACTTCTTCAAAAAGAGAAAGAGAAAGTTCAAGAATAACTAGAAACAACCCTTCTAAGTACTGACTCTCTCTCCAAATTTGAAGCTGATAATAAGTTCTTAAAACAGACCAATGAGATCAATGCACAAAGAGAGTCAAGTCTTAACATCTAAAATTGAGGAACTAGAAAAGACAATCTCTACATGGAATAAATCCTCTTCATCCATGGACTCCCTGATCTCTAGACAGAGAAGTGTCTCTGACAGAACATGATTAGGCTTTGGGGAATCTACCTCAGAGTCATGTGTGGAAAAGGTTAAGGAAACTAGCACTAGTAATGCCTCAAGTTTTAGTAGACGCATTATATTTGTGAAATCCTCACAGAAGGATAAGCCAGTCCAACTCTGCTTTATTGATTCAATTCACATTCCAAGGAACAAAGGATCTCATGTTGGCCTGGGTTTTAGAAAAGCGAAGAGTAACTCAGCCACTACTCTCCAACATCGAAGGATTGTAAAGTCGAGTAAAATCAACTCCACGGACCAACTGGGAAGGAGCAGTAGAGGAAAGGTACACTCCTCTCAAATCATGAAACACAAGAACACATGGAAGAATGAGAATCAGTTTAACAGAAGGATGACTAAAGATCCAAAAAAGTCCAAATGGAGGAAGAATCCTCACACACACACACAAGCATGCATCATATAAGATGTTTTGTGTGCAATAAGGCTGGTCACAAGGCTGCAAAATGCTATTATAATTCTATGCATGTGAGACCCAAAATCAATCAGATTTTGGTTCCCAAGGGTACTAACAAAGTAGGACCCATGGAAGTATGGGTACCAAAATAAAAGTTTAATGTTACCTCAGGAACAAAGCTCCACGATCTCAACTTGGTATCTGGACAGTGAATGCTCAAGGCACATGACTAGGAACAAAGCCCTTCTGTCTAACTACATAGAAAATGAGGGTCCCTCAGTCATCTTTGGAGTTAATGGCTCTGGCAAGAAAAGATGATATGGCTCAGCTGGGAATGATGCAGTGTCCTTTAGTAAACTGGCCTATGTGGAAGGACTAAAACACAATCTCCTAAGCATTAGCCAACTTTGCGATAAGGGTCATCAAGTAACATTCCTCAACAATCAATGTCAAGTCAGAGACTTGAAGACATTTGCTATAAAGCTAACTGGAACAAGAGAAGGAAATGTCTATACAATAAATCTTGGAAAACTAAGCTCAGGTGAGACAATATGCTTTCTAGGCTAAAGTATCTGAAGAAATAAGCTGGCTATGGCATAGGAGACTGTCTCATCTAAACATCAAGAGCATGTCCAAACTGGCCTCAAAAGATCTAGTTGCAGGCTTACCCAAGTTCAACTTCGTCAAAAAGAAAGGCCGTGCAATGCTTGTCAGCTTGGAAAGCAGACCAGAAGCTCATTCAAGAGCAAAACTGTTAACTTAGTTGACAAGCCCCTGCAACTACTTCACATGGATCTATTTGGGCCAATTCCAACAACGAGCCTTGGAGGGAAGAGATACTCACTAGTCGTAGTGGACGATAACACCAGATTCATATGGGTATTCTTCCTAACCTCAAAAGATGAAACAAGCTCCCAACTGATCAAGATGTTCAGACTACTGATGAACGAGAAAGGGGAGAAAATCAAGGCTATAAGGAGTGATCATGGCAGAAAATTTGACTTCTTAGAAATGGACCAGTTTTGCACAGATAATGGCATCAGTCACAACTTTTCAACTCCACGAACTCCTCAACAAAATGGAGTAGATGAGAGAAAGAACAGAATGTTGATAGAGGCTAGAAGAACTCTACTAGCAGCAGCCCATCTGTGATGCCCCCAAAACAGGTATACATCACCCATCTTGAGTCGCCAAATACAAGGTACTAAATATAAATACAAATTAATTATACAACAGTCGTGTGAAATACGACAAAACATAGGCTGTGAGTAATAATACAAATATTATCATGTAGATAATATCTGCACTCAATGGAGTCCTCATTACATTTATTATCATACTATTTCACAGAATAGGGAAGGACTACTAATGCACCATCTAGGACCATCACTCTGTTCCCCGACTAGTCCCAGCTACGTTTTCATTTTCTGAAGAGAACAGTGAAAGAAAAGGTGAGCTCAACTAGCCCAGTAAGAAATATTATGACTAAGATAATGCAGAATAAATTATCATTAGCCTTCAATAATGTTAAACTGATAGAATAATATAGTAGACAACAAGTTTAACTGTAGCGGATCAAGCAATCTATTAGAAGAGTCAAGTAAAGTATAAAATCTACTATCTTCTATGATTTAAAAAGTTTTTCATCAACTTTATCACTTAGACTCAGCTTAATAAATAAAATTGAATCATCCCTCCTCCACGGCCAAGGATATTCATGTAATCATCAATGGTCATGACTATACCGAATAATCCCTGGTCATAATCATACCAACAACTGTCCACCAATGAACTACAGGCCAATGAGGACTTTTACCACATCATTCGTCACATTACGGTCATGATTATACCGAATAATCCCTGGTCATAATCATACCAAGTCCATCTATGCACGTAAGCCAAATTGTCAACATGATACTGCTTTGTGAAGTAAAATTCAAGAATGCTCAGAAGAATATTTCCATGAAAAGATACTGGATGAAGCGCAAATATCAAGGATATTCCACTAATTTCATGAAGTATAGAAGCCAAAGCTTTAACTAACTGAGTATAATAGAATATGTGAAACTGCAAATGGATTTTCACCCGCCATAGTGGTAATCCATGTTGACAGATCATTTCCATAATTTAATAAGAAATGAATACGAAGGATCATTCACCATGCATGTGATAATCCACATAGACAGGTTATTCCAACAGAATAATAAAGAATGAAACCAGGTCCGGCGTAAATGCTCAGACAGGATATTCTGACGGAATAATAAATAATGGAACCTGGTCCGGCGTAAACGCACAGATAGGATATCCTGACAGAATAATAAATAATGGAACTAGGTTCGGTGTAAACGCACTAGACATGATATTCCGACAGAATAATAAAGAACGGAAATATTAGAAGAATTTCACCATGTATGCGGTACTTCGCATAAACAGGTTATTCCAACAGAATAATAAGAATGGAATAACAAAAGAATTTCACCAAGTATAGGGTATCCCGTGTATACAGGTTATTCCAACAGAATAATAAAGAATGGAATAAAAGAAGTTCTCTTCATGAATAAGAAAGAAAGAATACCCCTTATGAGTACAACAAATAATATTTCCTACCTTAGAAAAACTGAATACTGAAGTCGTGAAGTAGAAGAATACTTTTCTTCTTTCTCTCTATAGTTTCTCTCTCTAGAGTTTCAGTGAATTTGTAAGAAATAATGAAAGAATGAACTTCTATTTATAGGAGAATGGACTGAATAGTAACTAATTCATGAACGATCCAGATTAATTTACTTTTAAACGGACGATCCATATTGGTTTACTATTAAAACTTTAAACCAACAATCCATATTAATTTTCTATTATACTTTCCACCAGCGGTCCATATTGATTATTATTATATCTTCAACCAACGGTCTGAAAAAATAGCACATCTCCTCATGGAATAATATTGTACCCTAAAAATGATATGGACCGAAAAGAAATATATCTTACGGGTGAATAGTACCCCGTGAATAGTACTCGTGAATAGTAACTCATGAATAGTAACTCGTGAATAGTAACTCGTGAATAGTAACTCGTAAATAGTACTCCGACACAAAAAGTATACCGAATACCCGATTGAACAATATAACCTCCAGACATTAATTATACTAACACAAATAAGTCCAACACAATGGAACTATAAAATTCATCTTTAATCAACACAAACTTATTCATCATTAATATTATAATTCATAATATTTAACAACCAGGTCGTTCCTAGGAAAGAGGGGGCTTTCTGATAAGGATTTCTCCTTATTGGCGCGTAATTAGGTGACCAAACCTCTCCTTGACAGAACTTCTAGACATTGTCAATATTGCAAATAATAATATGAATAACTTTTTCGTCTCAATTATTGATTTAATAATATAACATATTATGCAGATGATACTGTAACAATAATTGAATCAATAATATGAGAGATATGATGCAGCAATTACTGTAGCAATAATTGAGTATAACTGAGTGACTTCTCACGTAAGCATCAATAATCAATACCGTGTGCTACTATGCAACCACACGTATTACTGTACTTTTACTACCGGGTAGTTTAACAGTTTTAACGGTAACACCTCCGCCGTTATTTTATAGAAAGATATTTTTGTCGTTTTCTAACTACGACAATACTTCCGTTGTGGGGTCCACCAATGATTGTGCCGTCATACGAATATTCCATGTTAAAACGAATATTCCCCGACCAATCGAATATTATATAACCACTTGCTTACTTTGCAAAATTTATAAATATTACCCACAACTATAACATTATATCAAATCCACACCATAATATTCAAAAATATATTTCGAGAAAATTATTCTTTATTTATAAAAGTTGGGTTCTTACAACCTCCCCTTCTTATGAAATTTCATCCTCAAAATTAGGGTACATACCTAGTATGTCGAAGAGATGAGGATACCTTGACTTCATCTTAGATTCTAACTCCCAAGTCATTTCCTCCACATCGTGGTTTCTCCACAAAACTTTGACTTGAGGTATAATCTTGGAGCGTAGAATATGATTCTTCTTATCCAAGATTTTAACAAGAAACTCTTCATACATTAAATCTTCCTCTATCTCGTCTGGTTCTAACTCAATAATGTGGTTCAGGTCTTTCACATATTTTCGTAACATAGATATGTGAAAAATGTTATGAACACGAGACATACTTGGCGGTAAGGCGAGTCTATAGGCCACCGTTCCTACTCACTTGAGAATCAAAAATGGTCCAATGAATCGAGGATTAAGCTTTCATCTCTTTCCAAATCTTGTAACTCCTTTCCATGGAGTAACACATAAGCAACACATGATCTCCAATGTCGAATTCTACGTCCTTTCGATGAAGATTAGCATAACTCTTTTGTCGATCTTGTGAAGTTGTTATACGTTGTCGGATCGTTTGAATCTTTTCTGTAGTCATACGTACCAACTCTGGTCCCAACAACGTTGCTTCACCCACCTCATCCCAACATACTGGAAAATGACACTTTCCCCCCCATACAACGCCTTAAATGGAGCCATGCCAATACTTGCTTGATAACTGTTGTTATAGGAAAACTCCTATAAACGGTAAGAACTTGTCCTAACTTCCTTTGAAGTCAAGGACATAGTGTCTTAATAGATCTTCAAGAGTTTGAATAGTCCTCTCCGACTGCCCGTCCGTCTGAGGATGATATGTCGAGCTAAATCGTAAATCCGTGCTCATAGCTTTCTGCAAACTAACCCAAAGTCGTGAAGTGAATCTTGGGTCTCGATCAGAAACTATGGATACTGGCATACCATGTAGTCTTAAAATCTCATTTATGTACATACGAGCAAGACGTGCAAGTGTATAAGTTTCTTGTATAGGTAAGAAGTGAGCAGACTTGGTCAATCTATCAACAATGACCCGAATTGCATCTATGCCTTGAGAAACCTTGGGAAGACCAGTAACAAAATCCATGGTAATGTGCTCCCACTTCCATTCTGGAATTTCAAGTGGTTACAATGGACCTTTTGGTACTTGATGCTTCGCCTTGACTCATTGACAAGTTAAACACCTTGAGATAAACTCCGCTATCTCTCTCTTCATACTGCTCCACCAAAATGTATGTTGAAGATCATGATACATTTTGGTACTCCCAGGATGGATTACAAACGGTGTGTGGTGCGCCTCCATCATGATTTTATACTTTAAATCAGGGTTGTTAGGAACACAAAGTCAGGAGTTGACTCAAAGTATTCCTTCTTCATCGATTCTTGCTTCCGGAATAGCACCTTCTTGCACTTTCTTCCGCATACGTATCAGCTCCAGGTCTGTATATTGAGCAGCTTTAACTTTATCGATTAAAGTCGGTTCTACTCATATATTCACCATCATCACATGGGTCCCTGGAGTCTTTAACTCTATCTTCATCCTTTGTAAGTCATACAAAATGGGCCTTTGTGTTGACAATATTGCACTCGTACCCGCATATGATCTTCTACTCAATGCGTCAGCTACTACGTTCGCTTCACCAAGATGGTATTGAATGGTATGATCATAATCTTTCAACAGTTCAAGCCAACATTGTTGCCGCATGTTGAGTTCCTTTTGGGTGAATAAATATTTGAGGCTTTTATGATCCGTATAGATCTCCACCTTCTCTCCATATAGGTAATGCCTCCAAATCTTGAGCGCGAAGACAACAGCTGCCAACTCTAGATCATGAGTTGGATAATTCCTCTCATATTCTTTGAGTTTCCGAGAGGCATATGCTATGAATTTCCCATGTTGCATGAGAACACATCCTAGCCCTTTGCCCGAAGCATCACTGTAGATGACAAATCCCTCTGAGACAGATGGTATTGTCAGAACAGGTGCTTCAATGAGTCTTCCCTTGAGTTCTTGAAAACTCTTCTCACATTCCTCACTCCAATCGAACTTTGTATCTTTTCAAGTCAGCTGAGTTAATGTAGTAGCGATTCGAGAAAATCCTTCCACAAATCTCTGATAATAACCAGCTAAGCCGAGAAAGCTACGTACTTCGGTCACTGACTTTGGTTGATCCCAGCTTTGAATTGCTTCAATCTTTGCTAGGTCAATAGATATTCCATGATTTGATATCACATGCCTAAGGAATGCAACTTCCTCAAGCCAGAACTCACATTTCTTCAACTTGGCATAAAGCTTGTTTTCACGAAGCTTTTGGAGTATCAGCCTCAAGTATTGCTCATGATCTTCACGGCTTTTGGAATATATGAGAATGTCATCAATAAAGACAACAACAAAGTGATCCAAATATTCCTTAAATACTCGGTTCATCATATCCATGAAGGCAGCAGGAGCATTAGTCAATCGAAATGACATGACCAAGAATTCATAATGCCCGTACCGAGTTCTGAAGGCAGTCTTTGGAATATCCTCAATTTTAACCTTCAGCTGATGATATCTAGAATGAAGATTGATCTTTAAAAAGAATTATGTTCCTTGTAATCGGTCAAACAGGTCATCAATGCGAGGTAACAGATACCTATTCTTGATGGTGACATGTTTTAATTCTCGGTAGTCAATACAAAGTCGCATACTCCCATCTTTCTTCTTCACGAATAGAATAGGAGCACCCCAAGGAGACGTACTAGGACGAATGAAACCAATGTCTAACAATTCCTGCAATTGGGTCTTTAACTCTTGAAGGTTCAATAGGGGCCATTCGATATGGGGCATTGGAAATGGGTTTTGTACCATGTTCAAGGTCGATACAAAATTCAATTTCACGCTCTGGGGGTAGGCCAGGAAGTTCTTAAGGGAATACGTCAGGAAATTTATTAACAATAGAAATATCATTCAAAACTGACGTATTTTTGTTTAAATCTGTGACATGAGCTAAGAAAGCTTGACATCCATTATTCAATAAACGAATAGCTTTATGCTTGAAATGACCGTGATTGATTTTAATGGTTTGGTCGCTTGAATTCGCATAATAGGTTGATTAGGAATATGAAAACTAACAACCTTGCGAAAATAATCAATTTTTGTATGATGAGTAGTTAACCAATCAATCCCTAGAATTATGTCAAACACAAGTATTTTTAAAGAAATAAGATCGACAGGTAATGTCCGGTTACCGATTTGAATCAAACAAGACTTATAAACCGTGGATGTAAAGAAGGTTTCTCCCAACGGAGTTTCAACAGATAAGTTAAAGTCCAATTTCTCCGTAGTCAAATTTAAACGTTGAGCGCAAGTAGGAGAAATAAAAGAATGGGTAGAGCTGGATATCAAATAAGGTATATACTTCACTAGAGTTTATGATAAGCTTACTCGTGATGACCTCGTTTGAGTTCCTTGCTTTCTGGGAGGTTACAACAAATGATCTCCCTTGAACTACCAGTTTTGTCTTGTTTGGGACAGACTTTGATGCCTCCATCCCAGCTGGACTTGACTTCGGTGCACGAAAAAATAGGGCTAAGTGACATTCTCTTCCACAATTATAACATGCTTTGGACTGCTACGTACAGTTTGGACTGATGTGTCCCTTCCCTCCGCATTTGTAACATACGACTGGCGGTCGTTCTCCTTCCTTAACAACAGGTGCTGGTGCTGACGTCCTTCCATTATTATTAAATTTCCTCTTCTTGAAACTCCCACTTTTATTGTCTTGGCCATGATTACCACCGAAGTGGTTACCATTTCTGGCATGTTGATTCCCTCCACAGTTTGTTGTCACCGCTTTGATGATTGTTACCAATGGTATTTTCATTCTGCCGGCTGCTTTCTCTTGGTTGATTTGACCCGTTATCGCGCTCCAATAACTGAGCCCTATTTACAACATCTGAATACAAACACAGTTTATGAGAAATAAGATATTGACGTATCTCTGATTTCAAACCTCTTAAAAACATTCGCGTCATTCGCTCCTCATTATCAACCAAATGGGATACAAACCGGGATAACTCCGCAAATTTAAGCCTCGTATTGCGACACGGTCATATTGTTTTGCTCCAACTTGATAAACTCCACCTCCTTCATGTGATGAATACTTTCGGGAAAGTATTTGTCGTTGAAAAGCTCTTGGAACTTCTCCCAAGACATCTTGAGTGCGTCTGGCTGGGTACGCTTTACAGATTCCCACCAGTAATCTGCCTCCCCTCTCAACATAAAGGTGGCAAAAGGAACCTTTTGCCTCTCAGAGCATCCCAAGACATCAAATATCTTGGTGATCTGCTTTATCCATGCATCCGCCTTAAGTGGTTTTGGCTCTCTAATAAACTCCGGTGGTCCCAGCTCCTTGAACTGTTTAGCAGTGACCGTCCAAGAGTTTCCAGTGTTTTTACCTACATTTTGGACAGGATTTTCTCTTGCCTGATGTTGTATGAATTGCAGAAATATCCTAAACATTCTGTTGTTCGCCTATTTGGTCGGTGTTGTTATTCACCTGAGGATTATTGTTTTCCTGTTGCACATTATCCTGGGTATTAATCTGTGGTGACTCCACGATCTCATGTGCTTCATTGCTTATCTCAACATTTTCGGATGCCATTTTCCAAACTGCCACAGAACAAGGGTTAATTAATATATCACATATTATCCCTATACTCTTACCGACCAGTTAAATACAAAATAAACTTAGGTAGGTCATACAAGCGAATGAATTCCCCGTCTCTCCCCTCCTAGTTCTTGTCTCACATCTCAGCCAGGGATCATATACCTAAGCTTTGATACCAACTGTGTCGTCCCCAAAACAGGTATACATCGCCCATCTTGAGTCGCCAGATACAAGGTACTGAATACAAATACAACTTAATTATACAACAGTCGTGTGAAATACGACAAAACATAGGCTGTGAGTTTTAATACAAATATTGTCATCTAGATAATATCCACACTTAATGGAGTCCTCATTACATTATTATCACACTATTTCACTGAATAGTGAGGACTACTAATGTACCATCTAGGACCATCACTCTGTTCCCCAACTAGTCCCAACTACATTCTCATTTCCTGAAGAGAACAGTGAAAGAAAGGGTGAGCTCAACTAACCCAGTAAGAAATATTATGACTAAGATAATGCAGAATAAATTATCATTAGCCTTCAATAATGTTAAATTGATAGAATAATATAATAGACAACAATCGCTGAGACTCAGCTTAATAAATAAAATTGAATCATCCCTGCTCCACGGCCAAGGATATTCATGTAATCATCAATGGTCATGACTATACCGAATAATCCCTGGTCATAATCATACCAACAACTTTCCACCAATGAACTACAGGCCAATGAGGACTTTTGCCTCATCATTCGTCACATTACGGTCATGATTATACCAAATAATCCCTGATCATAATCATACCAAGTCCATCTATGCACGTAAGCCAAATATGACTTTCAACATAATATAAGCATGATGATGATGACAATTCAATTAAACAGGTTCAAGAATAAATTTTAAATATTTATAAGTTAATTTATCCTGAACTCAATAAC
Source organism: Panax japonicus (assembly GCA_020205505.1). Taxonomy (NCBI): domain Eukaryota; kingdom Viridiplantae; phylum Streptophyta; class Magnoliopsida; order Apiales; family Araliaceae; genus Panax; species Panax japonicus. Next base: position 18,091,919 of record CM035097.1, read on the forward strand.
GTCCAAATTGTCAACTTCATACTGCTTTGTGAAGTAAAATTCAAGAATGCTCAGAAGAATATTTCCATGAAAAAATACTGGATGAAACACAAATATCAAGGATATTCAACTAATTTCATGGAGTATAGAAGCCAAAACTTTAACCAGCTGAGTATAATAGAATATATGAAACTGTAAATGGATTTTCACCCGCCATGCGGTAATCCACGTAGACAGATCATTTCCATAATTTAATAAGGAATAAATACGAAGGATCATTCACCATGCATGTGGTAATCCACATAGACAGTTTATTCCAACAGAATAATAAAGAATGGAACCAGGTCCGGCGTAAACGCTCAGGCAGGATATTCCGACGGAATAATAAATAATGGAACCTGGTCTGGCGTAAACGCACAGACAGGATATTCCGACATAATAATAAATAATGGAACCAGGTCAGACGTAAACGCACAGACAGGATATTTTGACAGAATAATAAAGAACGGAATATTAGAAGAATTTCACCATGTATGCGGTACTTCGCATAAACAGATTATTCCAACATAATAATAAGAATGGAATAACAGAAGAATTTCACCAAGTATAGGGTATCCCGCGTATACAGGTTTTTCCAACAAAATAATAAAGAATGGAATAACAGAAGTTCTCTTCATGAATAAGAAAGAAATAATACCCCTTATGAGTACAACAAATAATATTCCCTACCTTAGAAAAATTGAATACTGAAGTAGTGAAGTAGCAGAATACTTTTCTTCTTTCTCTCTATAGTTTCTCTCTCTAGAGTTTCAGTGAATTCGTAAGAAATAATGAAGGAATGAGCTTCTATTTATAGGAGAATGGAGTGAATAGTAACTAATTCATGAACGGTCCAGATTGATTTACTTTTAAACGGACGGTCCATATTGGTTTACTATTAAAACTTTAAACCAACGATCCATATTGATTTACTATTATACTTTCCACCAACGGTCCATATTGATTTACTATTATATCTTCAACCAAAGGTCTAAAAAATTATCACATATCCTCATGGAATAATATTGTACCCAAAAATGATATGGACCGAAAAGAAATATATCTTACAGGTGAATAGTACTCATGAATAGTAACTCGTGAATAGTAACTCGTGAATAGTAACTTGTGAATAATAACTCGTGAATAGTACTCCGACACAAAAAGTGTCCCGAATACCCGATTGAACAATATAACCTCCAGACATCAATTATACTAACACAAATAAGTCCAACACAATGGAAATATAAAATTAATCTTTAATCAACACGAACTTATTCATTATTAATATTATAATTCACAATATTTAACAACCAGGTCGTTCCCAGAAAAGAGGGGGCTTTGCGATAAGGATTTCTCCTTATTGGCTCGCAATTAGGTGACTAAACCTCTCCTTGACAGAACTTCTAGACATTGTCAATATTACAAATAATAATATGAATAACTTTGCCGTCTCAATTATTGGTTTAATAATATACCATATTATACAGATGATACTGTAACAATAATTGAATCAATAATATGAGAGATATGATGCAGCAATTACTGTAGCAATAATTGAGTATAACTGAGTGACTTTTCACGTAAGCATCAATAATCAATACCGTGTGTTACTATGCAACCACGCGTATTACTGTACTTTTACTACCGGGTAGTTCAACAGTTTTAACGGTAACACCTCCGCTGTTATTTTTATGGAAAGATATTTTTGTGGTTTTCTAACTACGACAATACTTCTGTTGTGGGGTCCACCAATGATTGTGTCGTCGTACGAATATTCCCTGTTAAAACGAATATTCCCCGACCAATCAAATATTATATAACCACTTGCTTACTTTTCAAAATTTGTAAATATTACCCACAACTATAACAGTATATCAAATCCACACCATAATATTCAAAAATATATTTCGAGAAAATTATTCTTTATTCATAAAAGTTGGGGTTTTACACCATCTGCCTGAATAGTTCTGGGCAGAAGCTGTCAACACAGCATGCTACACTCAGAACAGATCAATGATACACTCTTCGATTAAAAAGACAATGACTACGATGAGACATTTGCACCTGTTGCCAGACTAGAAGCCATCAGAATATTCCTTGCCTTTGCTGCTCACATGAAATTCAAGGTCTTTCAGATAGATGTCAAAAGTGCATTCCGAAATGGTGAACTTCAAGAAGAAGTCTATGTAGAGCAACCTCCAGGTTTTATCAATCCATCTCTTTCTAATTTTGTTTATAGATTAGACAAAGCCTTCTATGGTCTTAAACAAGCACCTAGAGTATGGTATGAAACACTAACTAACTTTCTTATTGAAAATGGGTTCACTAGAGGTAGAGTAGATACCACACTATTTCTAAGAAAACATAAAGATAAAGTCTTATTAGTTCAAATATATGTTGATGACATTATTTTTGGATCTACTGATGAAAAGTTATGCAAGAGATTCTCCAAGCTTATGCAGAGCAAGTTTGAAATGAGCATGATGGGTGATCTGAACTTTTTTCTTGGACTGCAAGTAAAATAGACTGAGGAATAAATCTTCATAAACCAATCCAAGTACATTAAAGACTTACTTAAGAAGTTTGGCATGGAATCAACCTCTCCCATGAAAACCCCAATTGCTCCTGCAACCAAGCTTGATAAAGATAAAAAAGGTAAAAGTATTTATATAACTCAATACAGAGGTATGATAGGCACTCTTCTATATCTAACTTCCAGTAGACCAGACATAATATTTGCAACATGCATATGTGCTAGATTTTAAGCTAATCCTAAGGAATCACACTTAACTACTATAAAAAGAATTTTTAGGTACCTTAAGGGCATACCTCACTTGGGGATTTGGTATCCCAAGCAGTCCTTATTTGAACTAACAGGATATACAGATGCTGACTTTGCATGTTGCAAATTAGACAGAAAAAGTACCACTGGCATTTTTCAGTTACTAGGAAACAGACTTGTGTCCTGGTTTAGCAAAAAACAAAACTCAGTATCTACTTCAACTACATAAGCTGAATACATTGCTGCTGGCAGCTGCTGTGCCCAGATCCTATGGATGAAAAATCAGCTAGCAGATTATGGGTTTGAATTCAAATCTATACCTGTTCACTATGATAACATAAGTGCCATATCAATAACTCATAATCCTGTCATGCATTCTAGGACTAAGCATATAGAAATAAGGTATCATTTCATTAGGGATCATGTGAAAATGGAACCATATCTTTACAATATATCCCTACTGAAAATCAACTTGTTGATGTCTTTACAAAGCCTCTAGATGAATTCAGGTTTAACAAGTTAATAAGTGATCTAGGCATGCTTAATTTACAACCATGAAATATATGCTCTAGTTTGTGCTAACCATACATATATAAAGGCTATGTTCAACTAGACATGATCAAAGGAAGTCCACGATCGTAGAGCTGCAATGACATGAAAGACAACGATCGCAGTGCAGACTCAACGATGACAGAGCTCCATCAACAAAATAAAGGAGCATCTTGTGATGATAAAGTTCAACAAATCAAAGCAATCTCTCTGTCAAGTGCCTCAGGAACAAACCTAACCCTTGATTCACTCTATGAGGTTGGCCCTTCCTGAGATACCTTAAATCGAGAAGAATGCTCTGTCAAAATTTATTACAAGAACCTGGGCAGACTCGACGATCATAGTTCAGACTCGACGATTGCAGAGAAGACTCGACTAATGCAGAGCAGACTCGACGGTCATAAAGGACTACCTCAATGATCGTAGTCTTCCCAATGGATACATTAGCTCAGAGAGTGCTAAGGGCAAATCAGTACATTCCTATTTAATCAAATTCGTAGAGCCAAGCAAAAGTTGACACATGCCCCACTAAGTACATGGAGATAGGGAAGTTACAAGTATAGTTTGAAAACACCTTTTTAAAATCAAAAGTTCAAAAAGCTCATCTCTCTCTACAAGCAGAAACCCTAACTTTCAGAAAAGGTCAAACAATCATACATAGTGCAAAGAGATCAATGGCAGCTTCAAACGTCATCCATGGTTACAGACTCTGTTTCGTTGAGTTCAAGATAACTGACCCCAAATTTCTCAAAACTGTCTCTAATAAAAAAAGATGGTCTTGAAGAGGCTCTGGGTACGATCATATGGATCTACCCTAAGCTAATAAAGGAATTCTACAGAAATGGTGTGTTTGAGAATGACTGTCATCACTACGAGGGTCAAGGATGTGGAAATCAAGCTCAAGGCTGAGGATATAAATTGAGCCCTAGGCTTTAAATCAAAAGGGTTTTCATTCATACAGGGCATCGATTTCTATAAAGGACTCAAGAAAATGCATCATAAAAAGTTCCCCACTGTCAAAGGGTACAAGAAGAAAGAGTTTTCTTAGAGGTACGAATTTCTAGCAGACATTGTTGGAAAATGCATATGATGTATAAACTCAGGCCATGACTCTGTAAATGAAGTGCAGCTCAAGCTCATGACAGCCATCAGTTGTGGGATGTAGCTTAACTATGGAGCCCTACTGCTTGAATGGATTGGGAAGTGGATTCTTAGCTCGAAGAAGTCAAAGAGCTTTAGAAAGATGCTCTACGGGAAATTCATAAGTATCATCCTACAGTTTGCTTTGGGTGATAAGATTGGGGATGATGAAGGAGATTCCATCAATCCGAATAGACGAATGACCTAGCAACTGTTCGAGAACTGGAAAAGGAATCCAGCAGAGAATGTACGAATGATGTCTGAATCTAGTGGTAGGACTGGTGATGCAAAGGAATCAGGGATTTCTGGGAACATGTCTGTTGTTAAGGAGACTGAAGAAGATGAAGAAGAAATCAATAGGGAAGAACCTATTGCCTTAGTCAAAAAAAACAAGGGCAAAAAAAAGCTGAAGGCTCAAATGGCAGAAGAACCCCAGGGGTCAACCACTGATATACCTCAAGAGCATCTTGACATTGAAACTCTGAGGATCTTGAGAAGGAAAGAACAGCAGGCTGAGGCAGATGAAGACAGAGTTGCCATCTCTCAGCTACTTAAAAAGAATAAAGACAGTCACAAGTCCAAGAGGCCATCTGTCTCCTCGATCGTAGAGTCTCTACCGATCGTAGAGACCAGACTGGATGCCTCTCCCAAAGAAGTTGCTGCAACAGATACTCTAACTGATCAACAGTTCAGAGCTGAAACTGAAGAAAGTCCTAAGGCCGTGGCTCAGCCTAGGAAACCTAGAAGAAAGTTGGTCAAAAAGTACATCCTTGTCAATGAAGGAGTACTTAAAGAAGAAGACAAAAAGATAGCCACTGAGAAGGGGCTATCCGAAGTAAGACAAGAGAACACTACTCAAGCTGAGGGGGAGCTACATGAATTTCTCACTCTAGAGAATGTTCCAGCTGAGGGGGAACTATTTGAAATATAGATGGATGATCATGTTGAGGGGGAGCCTCATGATATCCCTATGTCAGAAGAGGCTTCTCCTGAAGAAAATAAGAGAGCACCAGAGCAAGAAAGTCAAAAGGAGGTCATTGATGTAGTGGAATCCTCGAAAGAAGACAGAGAAGAAGAAGAATAAAAGATCGAGATTATAGCTATGGGCTATAATGGGTATAGAAGAGTCAACTGCAATCATTTATTCTCCTATCTACCCATGATGCCTCTCCATAGAGCTCAAATTCTCAACTCCTGGGATCATATATTCTGGAGCTTCAAAGTATATCCTGCAATCTCAGTGCTAGCTCATGAATTTTCAGGCAACTTCAAATTTGCCAAACAGCTAATCACAAATGGCCCTCCTTCAAGGAATGAGCATGAGGTACTATCTATCCCAATCTGTTTCAAGGTTAATCACTGTCCACCATCATCCTTCAGTCAATTCAATGAATTCCCCAAATGGTTGGAAGTGATCCTCAATCCACTTAATCAATTCCCAGTTACAGAATCCTAACATTATGTAGCTGATGAATGCCCAACTTCATTTTGATCACATCCCCTCTCATCTCTACGATTAATGACTCAAGCCCAATCGTAGAGTCACACGCTCAAATCTTAGAGCCACCTACTCAAGAAGCCCAAACACAAGCCCCTCCATCAGATATTCCCTCATCATTCTCAAATGAATATTTCAACCTTGATCTTGCTCTCTACACCTTGCAAGATCAATACACAAGAGTACCTCCTCCTCCTCCTCCTCCACACATTCCACAACTCAGTGAACACTTTTCAGATCTGCCCACCAAAACTGAGTTGTCAGACGTGTCGAAGAAAGTGATCAAGGACATAAATAACAGTCTTTAAGCTCACACTGAACTCATTCAAATGAGACTGACTAAAATGATCAATGCTTCCAATAGTCTCCCAAGCACCCTAAGCTTTGAGCTCACAAAGAAGCTTAGGGAAATCATCAAAGAGATGCTTAAGAGCATAAATGGCAGGGATCAGATTCACTTTCAAGCAGCTAAAAGACACAAGGATGCTGTTCTTATCTTACAGATGACTCAAGAGACCCAGAACCAACTTATGTTGAACAGCATCACAAATCTACAAACTTACGTAAAAGAATTCCAAGCATTTTTCATGAGCCAAGGAAAGTAGACTGACAATATCCTAGACATCCTCCAATGAAGGGAAGATCGATCAGATGATCTAATCAAAGAGAATCAAGAGGATATTGCTCAAACCCAAAGTCAACTTAATGAGCTTGTCCAAGGAGTGACTCACCTCTTAGAAGACATTCAAACCCTTGATGCTGACATAAAGGGGGAGAATAAAAGGGAAAGGAGATCAACGCAAAGGCAGAGGCACATTCTTAGCTCAATCATCAAGGAGTCCTCCTCCAAGGCAGTATCACCATCAGACTCCACGATTTGGCCATCACACTCAACGATCTGATGGTGAGCCAATTATCATGGCTCAACCATTAATGAGTCTAGGGCCAACTCCCAGCTCACAAGAAGTAACCACCACAGGTCTAAGAATGCCAATTGGAGATCCTGCATTCATGAATAGGCATGATCGCAATCCAAGACTAAGTCAAAGCGAGCTGGAAGATCTAGCCAGGAGAGACGAAGCCAGCAGGAAAAGAAGAGCTGAGGAATATGCCAATCCTCCACCAGACAAAAGGTCGAAGAAACAGAGATATGTTGAATTTTAATTCTTATTGATGTAGTCAAACTTAAATGTAATATCTATCTTCAAACATCAATAAATTCATACTTATTCTCTAAAAATTTCAGCTGCTCACTGAAATATTAAGTCATATTTACTTTGCTGCAACTGCATCTAGAATTTAATAATCATGACAACAAATCTCCTTGGGTATGTCAACATCAAATAGGGGGAGATTGTTGGGAGGTGAATATTTTGATTTGTTGTTTAAATTAAATGCTCATGATTATATGTAAAGTCCTCCAAGGAATATATGTACAAGGACTTGGTGTTAGATCAAATTTGTTAGGTTGATCTAAGCTTTTAATGTTTATCATTTTGTAAATGAATGTGTAGATAAAGAGATCAAAGATGTTAGGTTGATCTATGTCTTGAAATGTAATAGATAGGCTTTAACAAAATCGTAGTCTATTGAACTGATCAAGAGTTTGCAAAAGCCAAGGTAGAATCATAGAGCATCGAAGATCGTAGTATGACTACCTTGAAGGGCCTCTCCAGAAATCGTAGAGTGGTCCAGACGTTTGCCGAAGATAACTCAGAGATCGTAGAGTGTTCTCGAAATGTAGAGTCTGTAAGACAAGAAATTAAAGATCGTAGTGTGCCAGTCCTTAAGAAAAATCGTAGTGTTCTCGTTTGATAACATCAGATCAAGCACCAAGGTGAAAAGGACACCATGATATGAATCGTAAGGTATCATCTGCCTATGTTAGAAGCATCGAGCCTTACCCTTTTTTTTAAAGATAAATTCCAACAAATATGGAATGGGTTATAAACGTTGAAGTCCTCACTAGTCCCAATTGCACAAAAGATATCCTTAATATACAACGAAGGAAACTTATTGAAGAAGTTAAGGAAAGGACCATGGTTCAGAGGAAAAAACCTTTTTAGGTGTTAGGTGAGAAAACAGTCTGCTATGTCAGTTGTCCAAAATGCAATTCAGAAGATGTGCAGAAAAGTCTCCATCAAAGTTTAGAAATGTCAAACGCATTTAATGCTCCAACGGATGGCTTCAACGGATAGATTTCAAGGATCACATATATGCAAAACATCTGTAGATGATTCAAAAATGCAAGAATTAAACAAAACGCTGAAGAGCACTCAACGCTCAACTCTACGATCTGAGAAAAAGAGAAAGCTTGCTCAACTACTCAGTTCTTTCGAACATGAGCTAAACAGAAACTGAGTAGCACCAATCAAGAACTCATCAACTATCAATCAAGTGAAGTAAGAAGTTCCAAGTAAGAAGGACTTGAAGAGTTCTAAAGTGAACTGTGAAGAACCAAGTCTGCTGGACTTGAAGAGTTCAAGAGTGAACTAAGAAGTTCCTAGACTGCTGGTCTAGAAGGAATCTGTGAGATTCAGAAAGTGTTAAAGATATCCTTAGTGGATTTCCTACTCGAGGAATAGAAGAGTGGACTAAGAGCTTTAAGTGCTCTGAACCACTTAAAACTGCTGTGCCTATTACATTCTTTCCATAACTTCTATAATTGCTATAACTGTTATAATTGCCTCACTCTCATTAACTCACTATATCTAAAAAGGGAGATCAAACAAATCTTAATTCTGCTGTGTTTGAATCATTATCAAAACTAACAAAGTAAAATGAAAAGAATTTTAAATATCTATTCAACCCCCCTTCTAGATAAGTATTATGCCTCCGAAAACTAACAATTGGTATCAGAGAAGGTTCTATTATATAGCCTATAAAGCTTAAGTAGATCCAATGGCACACCTACCAAGTGAATCAAAGACTGGAGGAGGTAGCAAGCCACCTATGTGCAACAAAGATAAATTCGCCAACTAGAAAGTTCGGATCCAAGCATATATGGATTCAATAGATGAAGATTTATTTGAAACTGTTCAAATTAGGCCCTACGTTCCTACAAAGCTTTCACCAACTACAGACAATCCAAATAGAATACAGATCAAGGTCAATGAGGAATGAACATACAACGAAAAGAGAGTTGTTCAACTCGACAAAAAGGCCAAGAACATTTTGTTCCAATCCTTAAAAGATTATATGTTCGGAAACGTGGTCAATAGCAAAACAACAAAGGAGGTTTGGGAAGCATTGCTCATCATGCATGAAGGAACAAAAGAAGTCAGAGAAAACAAGCAATCTCTTCTGCCTCAGCAATATGAGATGTTTGCACATGTTCAAGGAGAAAACGTCACTGCCACCTACGAGAGATTCAATGTACTGCTCAACTCTCTACGAGCCTATGGAAAGATCTATCCAAATAAAGATCTAATCATAATGTTCATGAGAGCCTTACCAAGTAAGTGGGATGCCAAAACCACTGCTATTAGAGAGTCAAAGAATCTTTATGAAATGACTGTTCAACAGTTATATGGCAACCTTCTTACATATGAACTGGAGCTGACTCAACGAGTAGAAACTCTATCTGAAGGAAGAAAGAAGGATAAGGGTGTTACTCTTAAAGCAACTAAAATCACCTCCGAAGTTAACACTGAAATTGACTTTGACTATGATGAAGATGATGATGAGGACTTTGCAATGCTGGTGAAAAGACTTAGAAGGTTCATACGTCAAGGCAAAATCAGCAAGCCAAATAAAGTCAGCAACTACAACAGCCGGGATCAGATAAATGATCTATGCTACAATTGCAAGAATCCTGGCCATTTCATTGCTAACTGTAACAAATCCCTTAGAGAAGAACTAAAGAAGAAATCACATCCAAAGAAGGAATACAAAGGAAACAAAAGTCCTCAGACGAGAGACAAAGGACTTGTAGTTGGAGGATCGTGGAGTGACTCAGACAATGAATCAACTCCCGAATCTGGAGATAATGAAGATCCTCAAATGGCAAATCTTTGCCTGATGGCTAAGAATGCAAAGGACAAACAGAAATCCAACATACATGAAGTAAGTATAGATGAGGTATTTGACTTCAACTCTCCTGATGTTGACATTGATGATTTAAGAACTGCACTGCATGGTATAACATCTGATCTGCATCAATACATGAAATGGTTTAGATTTCTGTCTAATGACTATTCAGTTCTTCAAAAGGAAAAAGAGAAAGTTCAAGAAGAACAAGAAACAACCCTTCTAAGTACTGACTCTCTCTCCAAATTTGAAGCTGAGAATAAGTTCTTAAAACAGACCAATGAGATCAATGCACAAAGAGAGTCAAGTCTAACATCTGAAATTGAGGAACTAGAAAAGACAATCTCTATATGGAATAAATCCTCTTCATCTATGGAATCCTTGATCTCTAGCCAGAGAAGTGTCTCTGACAGAACATGATTTAGGCTTTGGGGAATCTACCTCTGAGCCATGTGTGGAACAGGTAAATGAAACTAGCACTAGTAATGCCTCTATTTTTAGTAGAGACATTATATTTGTGAAATCCTCACAGATGGATAAGCTAGTCCAACTCTGCTCTACTGATTCAATTAACATTCCAAGGAGCAAAGGATCTCATGTTGGCTTGGGTTTTAGAAAAGAAAAGAGTAACTCAACCACTACTCTCCAACCTCGAAGGATCGTAAAGTCGAGTAAAATCAACTCCATGAACCAACTAGGAAGGAGCAGTAGAGGAAAGGTATACTCCTCTCAAATTATGAAACACAAGGACACATGAAAGAATGAGAATCAGTTTAACAGAAGAATGACTACAGATCCACAAAAGTCCAAATGTTGGAAGAATCCTCACACACACATAAGAATGCATCATATTAGATGTTTTGTGTGCAATAAGGTTGGTCACAAGGCTGTAAAATGCTATTATAATTCTATGCATGTGAGACCCAAAATCAAGCAGATTTGGGTTCCCAAGGGTACTAACAAAGTAGGACCTATGGAAGTATGGGTACCAAAATGAAAGTTTAATGTTACCTCAAGAACAGAGCTCCACGATCTCAAATTGGTATCTGGACAGTGAATGCTCAAGGCACATGACTAGGAACAAAACCCTTATGTCTAACTACATAGAAAATGAGGGTCCCTCAGTCATCTTTGGAGTTATTGGCTCTGGCAAGAGAAGAGGATATGGCTCAGCTGGGAATGGTGCAGTGTCCTTTAGTAAAGTGACCTATGTGGAAGGACTACAACACAATGTCCTGAGCATTAGCCAACTCTGCGATAAGGGTCATCAAGTAACATTCCTCAACAATCAATGTCAAGTCAGAGAGTTGATGACATCTGCTATAAAGCTATCTGGAACAAGAGAAGGAAATGTTTATACAGTAAATCTTGGACAACTAAGCTCAGACGAGACAATATGCTTTCTGGCTAAAGCATCTGAAGAAATAAGCTGGTTATGGGATAGGAGACTGTCTCATCTCAACTTCAAGAGCATGTCCAAACTGGCTTCAAAAGATCTAGTTGCAGGCTTACCCAAGTTCAACTTCGTCAAAGAAAGGCCGTGCAATCCATGTCAGTTTGGAAAGAAAACCAGAAACTAATTAAAGAACAAAAACTGTTAGCTCAATTGACAAGTCCCTGCAACTACTTCACATAGATTTATTTGGGCCAATTCCAACAACGAGCTTTGGAGGGAAGAGATACTCATTAGTCGTAGTGGACGATTACACCTGATTCACAGAGGTATTCTTTCTAACCTCGAAAGATGAAACAAGCTCCCAACTGATCAAGATGTTCAGACTAGTGATGAACGAGAAAGGGGAGAAAATCAAGGCTATAAGGAGTGATCATGGCAGAGAATTTGATTTCTCAGAAATGGACCAGTTCTGCACAGACGATGTAATAACCTAATATTTTTAATATAATAAAATAATAAATTTTGCATTTTTTAAAAATATAAAGGTGGGATTATGTGCAAAGAAAAGTATATGTATTTATGTGATAAATAAAACTTATTTATTATATGAATAATTATAAATAAATTCTTTTATGAATTATTGATCATTATAGATTATATTCTTATTATAAATTAATTTTATAATAAAAATATTTATTATTTATTTTCCATGAAATATGAATATTATATATATGATATGATTATAAGGATTATTATGATATGTATTTTATTATAGTAGTTAAGTTAATTATTTTAACTTAATTAAATAGTATATATGAAAGTGAGGTGGGATATGGATTCAAAACCCTAATTCTGAATTTTGAATAAGGAATGAGAATATTGATATAATATTATTTATATTTCAGTAATATAAACATGTCTGATAGGTGTGGAATGTTAATGTGTGGAACAGTTATAGTAACACAGTGCAAAACCATAGCATTACTGATAAACTATAGTACATGAGTCAATTACGACTATAAGATTTTTTACGTTATTGTGTAATGCAATTTATGTAAATTATTATATTTAATGTTAATTAGGTAAATCCTAATTAATATTTAGAAACCCTAATTATTAAATTAGAACCCTAATGGCTAAGTTGTAAACCCTAATTATTATTTTAGCAAGGTAAACGATAATTAGTATTTGATAAAGCCTATTTTGCAAGTCTAAAGTAATTAGGAAACCTAATTTAATTAGGGAAACCTAATTCACTTTTTTTAGAAACTAAGATTACCATTTTGCCTTTAATACACAATCCTAGATTTAGAGCTTAGGAAATCTTAGGGTTAAATCCTAAGGGTTAAACCCTAAGGGTTAGAAAAGAATTGACAACATTGACAACATTGACAACATTATAGTATGTCATGATTACTACAAGTTTAAAGCATGTTCGAACCTTATAAAGCCTCAGATCGATTGTAGTAATTGGCCAAACCTCGTTGACCATTAAGCTTAACTTTCTGGGTAACCTAGAAAGTTTAGGCAGTGGTTTGACAAGTTCTTTATTGACTTAGATCTTACATCTAAATTATGTTTAGACATTATAAAGGCTCACCACTTGTTCTCTAATGGTTTGTCTACAAAGCCCGACGTCTAGATCACTTATGTAACCAACAGACTGAAAGTAATGTATGGTCAAACTAGCCTACTCGCACATGAACTCGGTTTTTTGGGAAACCCAGAAAACGCAAGAACATCCTTTTTTACATGGTTTGACCGAATGCTAGTTAGTGATCCAGATGTAGTTTAACTGATGTTAGGGATGTTATATGTATTCTGTCATGTGTAATACAACCCTGACCCATTCGAACACTTTAATAATTAACAGAACCTGAAGATAATTAAGCCTCAAAGTGTACCCTCGAAGCTGACTGGGTTTCTAGGTAACCCAGAAAACCCAGGAAGCTCTGATAGGGAGTTTGATGGCCCATATCTTTATGCTACGATGTGTTATGACCTAGATTATGATTGTTGATGGTAGTATGACATACCTACTGTACGATCAATGTTTAAACAAGCCCAGAAACACAGTAGGAATGAAATTAAACTTGGTCAAAGTAAGACCCTTGAACACTGCCTTGTCAGTGTTCTTGAGCTCAAGAACACCAACAGCGACAGCAAGTGTCGCTATAGCTTATAGCGACGGTTTCTATTATTTTTATTTTCTAATTTTCAAAAAATGATTTAAAAATAGAAATAAATTCTAAAAATCATTTAAAAATAGTAAAAAATTCCGAAAATTATAAAATCAGTTTTAAAAATTATTTTAAGTCATAAAAATTAACTTTTAATATTTTGACATATTTTCCATAAATATTAGTAATTATTTGAATATTATTAATTTTTAATTTATTTAATAAATGCATTAAATAAATTGACTAAAGATGATTTTATTATATTAAAAATTATTTTAAATGATAATAAGGTATTTAATAATATTTTAAGTTATCAAATGTAACTTTCAATATTTTAACGTATATTTCATTAATTATTTAATATTAATGATATTAGATTTATTTAATAATAATATTAAATAAATAGTTTATAAATTGTTTTATTGATTTAAAAATCATTTAAAATAGATATAAATGAATTAAAAATATTCTAAGTTATAATTAATGACTTTTAATATTTTGATAAATAATACCTTAATATTTAAATATTAATGGTAATTGTTTAAAAATGATTTTTAATGTTTTAAAAATTATTTAAGGGTAATATTAATACTTTAAAAATAGTTTGAGTTATTATAAATTATTTAAATGGTTTCATTAATATTTGGATATTAATTAAGTGTTAATGATAATAGAATTATGTAATATTTAAATCATTTAATAATGATTCCAGAGTTTGAAAAGTCATGATAAATTATAATAATTAATTTATAAATAATATGATTGATATTTAAATTATCCAGAATGATATTTGAGATACAGATTAAAGTTTTATACTCAGAAATTACCCGATAAAGCCGTCGGTACACCAGAATGCTACCGAATTTGATTTGAACCTATTTAGTTTGACTGTATAAGTATTTGTTTGTGACTTAATAACTGATATAACTATGTGACAATATGATTAGGTTATGTATTAACTGTAAATAACAGTATGATGTGTTATGATATGTTATTCTAATCAATAGAACAATCTTATAAATGATAGGTCGTTGAATTAAGAATAGAACTAAGTTGTGTAAGCAGCAGACCAGACAAGTATCCTAAACTCTTGTTTTACTTTATTCAACGGACATCGTAAGCAAGTATCTTTACCTTTGCATTTTCTTTATGCAATGGACATGAGTAAGAAAGTTTCATAATTATATTATTATTGTACCAGATTATTAAACCTATTGTTATATATGTTATATCCGATCATTGATTATCAACATGGTACTATATTGTAATTCAGATATATATATATATATATATATATATATATATATATATATATATATATATATATATTATGTCTGTTAATTTCTAAATATGTTTATTCAAGTGTCCCCACTTGGATAATCATTGTATTTAATCACATGTTGATATATATATATATATATATATTGATACTAGTATATATACGATAATAAATAGTCGTCTAAGCTATTTGACCAGCTAGACACAGATTTAGAAATATCGTTGAATATGATAAAACCTTTTTGTATCCAATCAAATTGTTTTGATTTGGATTCTAGACTAAGTACGAACCTCCCGAGCAAGGGAAAACTTTTACGCGCCCAAGGCGGACAGAGTGAACGATAATATCGTTCTTGCATGTAGTATTGATCAATACATGGCCTATGGGATGTACACCCTTGCGCCCGTAAGTTATGACGGTTTGTGGATGAAGTTCTGCTAAACCTATTTGAAATTTGAGAATAATGTTCATAGTATATCACCTTAACCCTATTTATAGTCAGTACGTAGTTTTAAAATTTTGATAAAGAGTTGTTATGTTATTATTATCGGTTCAGATTACTTCACAACCATTGATTTGTTGTAGAAGGGTAGTACAAAGAAGACATTTAATCCTTTCAGCTAATATTTATAATTGTATTACTCGTTAGGCACTCAAATGCTCATCCTTGCTTAAATTAAATGTTTTCAGGTAAGTATGACCAACCAGAGGGCTCTGCCAGGAACAAAGGGAAAAGAAAGCTGTCAGAATAAGTTGTGTTATCTTATGTAATAGCTAGACTTAAATAAGATGATGATATTATTATCTATCATGTAATGAAATATTTTATGGTTGCGTACCTGAGATTTAGACAATTATGATATGTAAATTAAGTTTGATATTTATGACAATATTATTATTATTCCGCTCAAAGAAATGGTATCGTGAAGTACTGAATTCGAGTTTCAAGTACCTGAATTTGGGGGCGTCACAGGTTGGTATCAGAGCTTTAGGGTTAGAAACCGTAGGTGGGAGTAGACCTTAGGCTATAACCTTAGAGCAGAGGAAAACGTTGAAGGTACAAATAACGAATATAGAGTTTAAAAGGAGATGAATCGAATAAATTCATCGTAAAAAAAAGAGAAGATAACTTATATAAAACTTTGACTTGTTGTGTGTATATATTATATGTTAATCAGGATAATTTATGTGTAGATGTCATGAGGAAAAGGATTAGGATACCCTAAGATCGTAAAGAAGGAACCAATAGCTGAACTAGAGGCTCACGTTGAAGATAATCTTGACGAGGTGATCATTTTGGAAAATATAGTATCGGACCCAGAAACGTTGGAATTAAAAGATAGTGATTCAAACACTAAAGTTGAAGCTGATCAAGCATCAACGGAGGAACATAAGGTGAGGGATTATCCAAAGAGGAAAATGGAGGCAGGGAGTGTAACCACGGGAAAAGGAAGCGGGACTATGGCAATCACAGGACCGACTTCAACCAACAAACCAACCGCACGAGTCTTCAATATGACGGTCTAGGATACTGTAGTAGCTGGGAATGGAACTCCAGGTATTATTCGAATAACTTTTATTTTCGTGTATATATTTGATTTTCCTTTATATAGCAAATTATTTTATATATAAATTTTGAGGGAGGAATTTGAGTTCTTTTAGAAATTAAATTTTCGTTTAATCAGAAAGATAAGCTTTATATAAATAGTTAAAGATCAGTTCGATCAAATATGATCGAGATGTACTTGCAATGATTGTGTATGTATGTACCCCTGTATGTACGTATGAGTTTTTAAAATGGTGATTCCGAGGACGGAATCCTTATGAGTGAGGGTGAATGTAATAACCCGATATTTTGCATATAAATAAATAAGAAATTTTGTATATAATTTTTTTTTATTATTTTAATGATGATAATATTTGTCAAGTAATGTATGATAAATGCAAATATATTTATTACCTATAAATAATTTTAGAATTATTAATCACCACAAATTATATTCCTATAGTAATTAATTTTTGTAAGCAAAAATATTTTTATTAACTATTTTCCATGAAAATATGATTTTATATTATTTAAATAATATATGAAATGATTATTAGAAGTATAATAATAAATATTTTATTATATGAATTTGTTCAGAATATTTAAGTTAATCATTTTAGCTTAATTATTGATGTTGTATACGAATAATAAATCAGATATGGAATCCAAACCCTAATTTTGGATTTTGAGCAATGAATGAGAATAATAATATAATATTAATTATATTTTGATTTTTTAGTGCTATGAATATGTACTGTATATTTGTAGTCTGATAATGGTGGGCCAAATATGGTAAATTAGGTCATAACCATTATATCGTATTATTAAACCCTAATTGTTAAACTCGGTTATGAGTTTAAGACTTAGCAGTAATTTTGTTATATGAATTTTATTGTGTATTATATAATTTCTGTAATTACGAGAAACCCTAATTATTTATTTGAAAACCCTAATTGCAAATTTTAGAAACCCTAATTATTATTTTTGTGAATTATAATGATAATTAGGAAACCCTAATTGTTAATTTGGTAACCCTATGGTATTAAGGAACCCTAATTTCTATTAAAAACCCTAATTAATTAGTATATTTTAAATTAAAATTTTATTTCACTTTGATTTTTAATTGTCCAAATCCTAGAAATTATTTGGGAAACTTAAAGATGTAAAATCTAGTGATTAAACCCTAGATTAAAACAACTTGGACAAGAATACCCTTGAAATTTAAAATAATTATGAAAATGCCCTTTTGTCCTATTAGTTGCATTATTGCTAGCCAAATCTTATCGAAGATCTGGCCAGCCACCCTAGACCTACCTACAAGCTACTCAGCAGCATATGATCATCATTGCCAGCATTCAATACATTGCATCAAGTCATTTGCATAATTCAAGAGAGATAAATGAAAAAAATAAAGCTCATTTGATCAACCACACTTAGCCATTCTCTTTCAAGCTCAAATCCACGAAAATATAGTGCTAGATCAGTCCCCAATCAAGCCCTACGATCACACTTAGCAAATCAGAAGCATAAAATCAAGAATTTGTTCATAAAGAGGTAAGAACCCTAGAAGAAATCTGACCTTGATCAAGGTGTTAGATGTAAGACCTCGAATTTTATGAAATAAAAGTATTCAATTTTTCTTATAATTACAATTCAGTAAATGGTTAAATTGATAGAAGGTTAAAGTTAAGGGTGATATATGAATTTTTTTTCAAAAATAAGCAAGTGGTTATAAAATACTCATTGTTGTCGGGAAATATTCGTTTGGTCATGGAATATTCTTTCTGTCGGGGAATATTCGTACGACGGCGCAGCCTTTTGTGGGCCCCGTAACAAAATAACTGTCGGATGAAGAAAACGACAAATTAAAGTTTTTAAAAATAACGACGTAATCGTTACTGTTAACACTGTTGGATACCCGGTGGGTAAAGTAAAGTAATACGCGTTGTTGCACAGTCGGACACGGTATTGCACCAATTATTGATTCTTACGTAAGAAGGCACTACTCAATAATGGTTACAGTAATTACTATTCACTATTTTATTTTATTGATTTAATAATTGCTGCTTTGATATTTTATATTGTTGTTGTTGTCATTACACAGTATTTTTCATTATTGAAGCAATAATTCATATTATCTGAATAATATTATTAGATAACATTATTGACAATGTCTAGAAAGTTCTGTCTAAGGAAAATATTGATTTTATGTGGAATAGATGGAGAAAATTTTTAATGTGACAATTGTTGAAAATTAATATTTTATCTTTTTCTGATAAAATAATTCATTAAAATATATTATTTTAATAATATATTAACGGTGATATTTTTATAATGAATGTGGGATATATGCGTATATGAGGAGGAAGAGTATTTTTTTTGGGGATTAAATGTTTAACACATATTTTGAGTGTTGGTGGACACAATTATTGACCGAAATTTGATTATAGCCTGTAAAATCGTCCGTTTGTGGATTTCGGTCAATTTCTGTTTGGAATTTAGAAAAACTTCCTTCTGCAAAGTTGTAGAGAATGGAATTTCCTATAAAAACTCCCGAGATTCGAATTTTCTGACAAAAGGGCTATTTATTGTGAATTATTGAAGTTTCGAAGCTCCGAAATAATTAATTTTTGGAAGTTTAAAATAATTTAAATTAGAAAAACATTTTTATTACTTTTTCTAGAAGGTTAGCATGTTTGGTTGATGCCTGAATTCAGTTGGTATGCGCAGAAAAATTTAGAAAAAATTAATAATAATATTAAATTAAATTTTCTGCTTTGGTGTTCTAAGCAATTTCCTATAAATAGGTGCTTAGGTTAGAATTGAAAATCACACCAGAAACTGAAGTTTTCTCTCTCTATATTATCGAGCGTATTCTTGTGAGTATCTTGAGTATACTTTAAGTATTGCTATACGGTGCAAGTTCGTTCAGTGTTATTCCAGTCAGAGGTACTGTCTATCGAGGTAAGGGATAGTAAGGGAGGTTATTTTCTTCTAAAATGATATTACTTCTTCAATATCATTATGTCGAAATATTGGTTGAAACTTTTTATCAAATTTGGAACTTTTTCATGTCGGGGTTACTATTCATGAGTTACTATTCACGAGTTACTATTCATGAGTTACTATTCACGAGTTACTATTCACGAGTACTATTCACGAAGCGTGAAGATGTTTTTTTTGTGAAATTACTATCTTTTGGTGTTGGAGTTATTATTCATGTATACGACACTATTCACGTATACGACACTATTCACGAATACGACACTATTCATCGAAAAATGAAAATTTTCCCTTTTCGTTTAAAATATCTATTGTGGATACTAGCTTTGATTGTATCCATGTTTTGATCATTCTTGAATTTTACACCACTATGATTATTGTTGAGGTATTTTTGGACATGGATAAAATAAAGTACGAATCCTTAATCCTTGTCATTTTGTTTCACTGGATTCGTTTCTTTAAAAATATTTTTTTCATCATCCTCAGTCCTAAATGATGATATAATTGAATATCTTTGGCCTGTAGTGCAAAGATGAATGATTTCTGATGAATATCTTTGACCCGTAGTGCAAAGATGAACAGGTGTTTAGATGAACATGACCAACTGATGAATATCTTTGGCCTGTAGTGCAAAGATGACTTGTTGATGAATATCTTTGGCCTGTAGTGCAAAGATGACTTGTTGATGAATATCTTTGGCCTGTAGTGCAAAGATGACTTGTTGATGAATATTTTTGGCCTGTGTGCAAAGATGACTTATTGATGTATATCTTTGGCCGTAGTGAAAAGATGAATTTATTAGTATGTTTATGAACATGAACTGTGATTTAGTATAACCATGATCTTTGATGTTTCAGGTGGTAAAAATTATCTTTGTCCTGGATGAGAAAAGGAATTTAGAACAACAATTACGATTATGAGTTATATATGTGATTGTGGACAGGAATTGTTGATTGATGTTATAGGGATAAAATATTGTTGAAGGACTTTTAACATGGAGAATATAATAGACTTTATAGTCTATTTGACTCTTCTAATGGATTACTCATTCCGCTGCAAATATGGTTGAATTTTTTTTTAAATATACCATATGTTCTAAATCTCTGATTTATTACTGTTGAAGGCTATTGATAATTTATTTATCTTTAGTCATGACATTCTTTACTGAGCTAGTTGTGCTCTCCCTTTTGCTTCACAATTCCTTTCAGGTAATACGAGTGTAGCTGGGTCGAGCGGGGGAATAACAAGGGAATAGAATGGTGGTCTATAGA
Source organism: Panax japonicus (assembly GCA_020205505.1). Lineage (NCBI taxonomy): Eukaryota > Viridiplantae > Streptophyta > Magnoliopsida > Apiales > Araliaceae > Panax > Panax japonicus. The sequence continues at coordinate 18,112,610 of CM035097.1, forward strand.
TGTTGAGGGTGAGGTGAATTTAACTTGGAAGGGTGTTTTGCCACTGTCATACAAGATGTCTAATGACATACCACCTCAGTGTCATCATAAGACATGGATGTGCTCATCCACTTGCTGAGTATATCTACCAGCACTATCTATATGATCTTGGAGTCTATTTGGAATATAGCTCTCAATTAGAGACAGTTGAGATAATGATATGTCAGGAGAAGACTTGCCATTGGGAAGAATATGATAGTAATTTTCTTGTTTTTCTTTGGGGTCTATTGGGTCAACCAAGGATAATTCTACGGCCATATGATATCTATCATAACCTAGAAGCATGGCCTCCCATGTACGAAGGTTTCCTTGAGCACTTCCCAAAGATTCTAATTTCTAAAACAGTTTTCGACTATACCTTTATGTAAGGTGTCATTATGAGGTGCTGTTCACGGTTGGGACATGAGTCACAGTTGATATATATTTGTATACAAACTCACAGCATATGTGTTGTTGTATTTTGCACGACAATTGTTGTAATAAAGTTGTAGTTATTTTCTGTACCATGTATTTGGCGACTCAGAATGGGTTGGATGGAATGGACCTATTTTGGGGTTGTCACATTAGATGTTAGTTTTTTTGTGTTAAACATGTAGTATGTAGTCTATAATGATGATCTGGGTTGCTAGATGTTAGATCCATAACATCTAGAGGCTCAGATTTGATGTTTTAAAAATTCTTGAAAAACATTTTTTTGATGTCTGACAATGAATGTTAGGCCGTGTAGATCTCGGTAGGTTTTTGATTTGTGTGTTTTAAGTGTTGGATCTTGTAGTATATTGTAAGATCTTAAATCTAGAACTTGAATCAGGTTCATATCTGTTGTAGATTAAAAGTTATTTAAGATCAAAGTGGGTTGACCGACATTGACTGGCTGTTCTTGAAGCCCAGAAATTTCCCAGAAGGTCTGACAGGCATTTTGATGGCCTCTAATCTTACTCCTTGTAAATTGTTTTGCCATGATTGTTGTTTTGTAGTTGTAAACGGACATGAATACTACATCTTAAAGTCTTTGTATCACATATATACTTAACAGAAATAAATCTAGAGGTGGTCAAACTTGGTAGCCAAAACTGCTCAAGAACATTTTTGGGAAACCCAGAAATGTTCAAGAACAGTTCTGGGCGGGTACTTTGACCGGATTAGATCTGCTTGAGCTATTGTTTTTATGGTGTTTTATGTAGTATTTATCTTTATCTACATGTTTACTACAACCCTAGAATTCTTAGATCATAAAAATATTGCACGATCATCAATGTATGGAAGCCCAAACATGCACCCTCGATCCTGTTCTTCATTTCTGGAAAACCCAGAAATGAAGAACAGACTTTGACACGATTTTCTGAGCCTTAAACCGGTTTCATTAATACTTGATAGACCCTACTATTGCTTGTAACATGTTCTATGATAGTTTGTCTACATGTCCCGATGAGCAGAAAATTTGTAACATTAACATATTGACAGATTTAAGGCCACGAAATGCGTTGACCGGCCATGACTATAGTTTTCTAGGTAGCCCAGAATATGATGAACACGCCTGACAGGAAGTTTGAATGGCTAGATTTTCATGATGTTGTATGTTATGACCTGGATTTTGATTGTTAATTGTAGTGTTACATTAACACTATAAGATCTGACCATTAGGTAGCCCAAAAACATTTCGAGATGAGAATTAGGCTCGGTCAAACAAGGTACCTTGTGCACTGACTTGTCAGTGTTCTTGATGACAAAAACACCTAACATGATAGATAAGTGTCGCTATAGCCTATAGCGACGGTTATTAATAATTTTATTTTATAATTTCCAGAAAATGATTAAAATAGAAAAAAAATTAGTTTTAATTATTAAAAATACCAAATAAATTACTAAAAATTATTTTAAAGTCTGAAAATTAGTTTTTAATTATTTTAAGTATATTTCATGAATATTTAATTTTTTTGGGATATAAAAAAGTATTTAATTTATTTAAGTATAAAATTAAATAAATTATTTAAAAATGATTTTAATACATGAAAAATCATTTAAAATAGGTTATGATATAAAAAGATAATTTAAGTTATTTTCTTTAATTTTTAATATTTTGTGATGATTTTCATTATTAATTAGATATTAATGATGATTACGTTATTTAATAAAGATATTAAATAAATGATGAAAAATAGAATTAATGATTTAAAATTTATATGAAAATGATTTAGAGATTAGAAAAAAATATTTTAAATTATAAAATATAACTTTAGATATTTTATCATTAATATCTTAATATTAAGGATTTTAGATTCATTTAATAATTATATTAGATAAAGTAATGTAAATGATTTTAATATAAGAAAAATCATTTTTAAAAGAAAATAAAGTGTTTAAAGATATTTTAAGTTATAAAACATAAATTTTAATATTTAAAAGATAATTTCATTAATAAATCAATATTACTGATAATAATTTAATATTAATGATATTAAGTTTATTTAATAATTATATTAAATAAATAGTTTTAAAATGGTTTTATTGATTTAAAAGTCATTTAAAGGTAATATTAATACTTTAAAAATATCTTGAGTTATTATAAATAACTTTAATATTTTGGGAATAGTTTCATTAATAGTTTAATATTAATTAAATATTAATGATAATAGAATTAGATAATATTTAAATCATTTAATAATGATTCCGATGTTTGAAAATTCATGATAAATTATAATAAATGTTTTAAAATTATTATAAGTCATTTAAAAATAATATGACTGATACTAAGTTATAGGAAAGAGTCTTAGACTCGATAATTACCCAATAAAATTGTCGGTACACCGATATATTTCAGAAATTGATCTGGACTTAGATAATTTAATTAGATATGCGATTATTTGTGATTCAATGGTTATTAAACATGGGTGACAATGTGATTAGGTTATGTGCTGACCTGCAATAGACAGTGTTCTGTGTTACGATATATTATTTTAATCGAACGAATGATCTTATTACTGATAGGTCGCTGTATAAAAGATTAATCTAAGTTGCGTTATTATAAGTAGCAGCTCAGGCAAGTATCCTACTTTTGCATTTACTTCATGCAATGGACATGAGTAAGAAAGTTTCAGAATGATATTATTATTGTGCCAGATTATTAACTCTATTATTATTGATTATGTATCCAATCTTTGTATTCATACAAGTTCTTACATTATCCGATCATTGTATTATTGTATAATTCAGATATTTATTCTGTTCGTTAATTCGTATATAGGGTTGGACAAGTGTCCCCACTTGGATAATCATTGTATTTAATCATATGTTGATACATACTTATTGATTTCAAGTATGTATACGTTGACTTAAAAGCCGTCTAAGCTATTCGATTCAGCTAGACATAAAAATATTGTTGAACAAGATAGAATGTTATTGTATCCAACCAGATTGTTTTGGTTTGGATTCCCGACTAAGTATGAACATCCCGAATATGGGAAAACTTTTGTGCACCTAAGGTGGATAGATTGAACGATAATATCATTCTTGCATGTAGTATTGATCAATACAGGGCATAACGGGTTGATCACCCCCGTGCCCGTAAGTTATGACGGTTTACAGATGAAGTTCTGTTTAACCTTTTCGAAAATAGAAAAAAATGTTCATAGTATGTTGACTGATCTCCAGTTATAGTCTATACGTAGTTTCAAAGATTACATATGAAAGGGATATGTTGTTATTATTGGTTCAGCTTACTTCACAACTGTTGAATCGTTGTAGAAGTGTCTTTCAAAGAAAACATTTAATTCTTTCAGCTAATATATATTGTTGTCATTACTTGCTGGGAAAATCCAATGCTCATTCTTGCTTTAAATTTAAATATTTTCAGTTAAGTATAATCAACCCGAAGGCTCAACCAAGAACAAGGGGAAAGGAAAGCTGTTCGAATGAGATTTATAATATGTTGTGTAATAGTTATAGTTTATTAAGATAATGATACTTATCATCTATGATGTAATGAATGTTTAAAGTTCTAGTACCTGGGAGTAAACTTTGATGCATATGTAAATTAAGTTTAAATTTATATTATTGTTATTATTATTAGCATTATTCAGCTTATAGAAATGGTATCGTGAAGCACCGAGTTCGGGTTTCAAGTACCCGGATTTGGGGGCATTACAGGTTGGTATCAAAGCTATAAGCATGAATTTATGAAAAGCCCCGAGCCTTTTGCTGGTGACATCCCTTTAAGGGAAGGCACCGAAGCCAGACTTTCCGTAGGGGACGCTGAGCGAGTCGGTAGCAAGTTGATAGGTATCACTGTGAGGTGCTATGGTTGGAAGTACCATGAGTGTCATAGTTTGGTATCAAAGCTGTAGGGTTAGAAACCTTAGGTGAGATCGTACTTTAGGCTATAACCTTAGAAAAGAGGGAAACGTTGAAAATACAAATAACTCATATAGAGTTTAAAAGAAGAAGAATTGAATAAATTCATCGTTAAACAAAATAAAAGATAACTCTTATAAAATAATGGTTTGTTGTGTGTATATACTATTTACTAATAAAGATAAGTTGTGTGTAGATGTCAGGTGGAAAAGAATTATGATACTCTCTGATAGTAAAGAAGGAGCCGTTATCAAAGCCAAAAGCTAAAATAGAGGCTCATAGTGCAGACAACCTTGATGAGGTGTTGGTATTGGAAAACGTAGTAATGGTGGAACTGACAGATAGTGATTCAGACACTAAAGTTGGAGCTGATCAAGCATCAACGGAAGTACAGAATCTAAAGAACAATGTTTCTTCTCTAGAAAAGGTGTGGGAAATAGAAAAGCTACTAAATAACCAATTGCGAAAGGCTTTTGTGACAACCCAAGAATTTAGACAATTTATTAAAATCTTAAATGATTGATTTAAGGTCAAATAATAGACCTAGAAAGAAAATAAGTGTATGCGTTTGATGTTATTGGGATTGAATTTTGAGGATTTCAAAATTCGGTGAAGGATATAGGTGAATTATTCAGGATTAAGGATTTATGTAAATATGCTCTGTGTACATGGTTAATGGTGTGTTCCGAATGTGGTTAAGGGTCATGAGTTGATCAGATAAATTACATCTGTGACAAACCCTAATTATATATTAAGAACTTTAACGTTCAGTTAGAAAACCATAACGTCTAATAAGAAACCCTACAAATCGGTTCTGGAAACCCTAGTTTCAGTTCCGGGAATCCGAAACTTTAAATCAGATATTGAAAACCCTAGATTGGGAATGCAATGTATGTACAAGGTTAAACGCCAATAATTTTAATTAATTAGGGAAAACCCTAATGAATTACTGGAAATTTTAGTTGATTATTAGAAAACCCTTATACCAGATCTGAAAACCCTAATTTCAGATTCTGATAAAATGAAACCCTAATCTGGGAATATAACGGAGAATTTTAATGCTTTAGTGCTATTAATTAAGTACTAATTAGGGTAAAGGTTAATAATTAGCAAACCCTAATTTCTAATTTTTGGAACCCAAATTGTTCTGTCAGAAACCCTAATGCTCAATTATGGATTTAATTGCTAAAATTAGCAATGATAATTAGGAAACCCTAATCCTAATTATTTCAATTTATGAGTAATTAGAAAACACTAATCTAATTACGAAATCTAATTTCTAATTTAGAAAATCAAAATTTTTCTATTAGAAACCATAATTTTTGGGTTATAAACCCTAATCCGCGATTTTGAACCTTAATTGTTCAGCGGTGGATTTAATTGCTAAATTAGCAATGTTAATTAGGAAATATAAATCCTAATTGTTAAGTTATTAGAAACTCTAATCTAATTAGGAAATCTAATTTCTAAAATTGAACTATTATTTTTCTATTTAAAACCCTAAAATGTGGTTTTGAAAGCTAATGTACAAATTTGACCCTAAGTGCTTAATTAACAAATTTAATTAGGATAAATTGGTCCTAATTAGCAAAGATTGGTTTATAAATAGGAGAATTATGATATAATTAGGAGGCCCTAATTATAATTTAGAAATCAAAATTTTTTATTTTAAAATTTAATTAGAAAATTTTTGAAATCCAAGTTGCTAAATATTTAAGGGTTAAAACCTAAACCCTAAATTTGTCCAAACCCTAAATCCTAAGGCAATTTCTAGAAATTAAGGAAAAAGACCAAAATGCCCTTATGTCACATTTTATATGTGGTAACTTGCAAATCTTGGTAAAATTGTGGTAGGTTACCAACTTTGTTGACTTGTGTGACATTAAATCTCAGCAACTCAGCTCCTTTTGACAGTAAACATCAACCATACATGCATCTAAGCAAATTATATAAGGATTTGGAGAGAGAAAGTACCCAAAAATTTAGCCAAATTCAATTTTTGCTCTTACCAACTCCCATTCTCTCTCAAACCAACGAAATTATAGTGTTATTTCAGTCTAAATTCAAGCCCCACGTGTACCAGAAACAGATCAAAGAATCAGATTCAAGAATTAAAGCATAAAAGGTATAAAAACCCTAATTCTAGAAATCCTTCGATTCTTTGTTAAATGTTGTAATTGATTGTTCAAAGATGTGTAATAAGGTGTCAATTGATGATCTGGGTTGATAAATCATGAACCCATAACATCAAAGTGCACTGATTTTGAACTTTTTGAAAATCTGGAAATGGGAAAATTTTCGTTTTGCAGCCAAATGTCAGAAACTTGCTGGGCAACTTTCATGCTCACCCTTGCTATATCATGATAAAACATTGCAGATAAAGCTGAATGCATTCGGATACAGGAAACGATTAAAGCCAAGTTCAGCTTGGGATATAAAGTGCATCTAGTTTGTAATAACGTATTTGATAAATATTGTTGTGTAATAGATATTTTATGACATGTGTATTAAGTTAAGGTACTCGACCTTGGAGAATAGTGTGTAATGTATTGTATAAACAATTTATGTTTATATCTTCCGCAATTAGTGAAAGAATTAGTGTACCGAATCCGCGACGATTTGGGGCCCGGATTCGGGGCTGCTACAGTTGGTATCAGAGCTGTTGGTTATGAAGCTTAGGTAGGAATACCTGAGACCAATAACCGCAGTGATTAGGATAAGACTAACTCACATAGAGTTAGTTGGTCGGTAAGATTCAAAGATTAATCTCGGTAAGTTGTTAAGACACAGAGTTCCCTAACTCTGATAATAAAGTTGAACAGTAATGGTGAATAGATCGAGTCTAAAGGACTGAAGGTGCAGGGATAGCACATCGTAAAATAAAACGATCAAGGCATAAAAATAAATCGTAATATATATGATAAGATCATCCCGTGATCTGATAAGGTTATGACAGTCAGAAAGAATTAATCTTATGATTGAAAAGTTTATAGCAAGATGCTGTGTGTAAGTTGTACTATGAAATTGTACTATGAAAACTCATGAAAGAGTTATGGATTATGAATACGAATTGAATTCGTATTGAAAAAGGGGGTTAAGATTAGGTGGGGATTTCAATGAGGACTCGTGTCAGCAACTGAGTTGTATGATTCCTTGTATGGGCGGAGAATTGTACTTGGTGTAAAAACTACGTAGTTGGTGGCATTGGTAATAATTGAAATGTTGTGTCACGCTAGTTGTTATATACAGATAAATAGGTCATAGGTAGAGAATATAGGATTAAATACGAGTTCTTAGAACTCATACTTATGTGACATTCTTGACTTATTGTTATATGAAATGTTTATGAGCCCCTCAGCGAACGGACGCCAAAGGTCAGACTAGGGTAAGTTCGTAAACTCATATAATTGTGGCCAGGTTATGAACTCATAAGTGTGGTTTTATGAATTGGGTATAGTTGTGTGTGAATGGAGTGTTAAGGATTATAGGAACAGATAGATTATTAAGCAAATAATCATTAGTGGAGACTTAGGTTTTCCTAAACTCCTAGCTATGCTAAACTTCAAAATTTTGACATCAAGCTAAATACGCACTATGTGCCTTTTAAAAAAAATGTAGACTCGTAATCATTTTTAAAACGGTTTAAAGTACAGTCTATGCTACTTATTTCGGCTAGACGCAAATGTTTTGAAATATCAAAAATTATTTTTATTTATCACTTATGAACCATGTAACCTGGTGCAGAGATGATAAAAATGATGGAGTCATCAATGCATTATTACTTAGTGTGAATTTGACCTAAAGTCATTGTTCCACTATGGTATGATGTAGTATGATAAAATCACCAAATGACGGAATCCTCAACGGACTGTAAATACAGTGCGGCATCATGAAGTCATTCTCGAAAATGTTTTCAAAAATTTTAATTTGCCAACGGGGTTTGGCTACACCTAAATAATTCGATTGAATTGAATTATTGATATGAGTCTATGCTATTTGATTCAGCTAGACTAATGTTATAAAAACTCCAAGTGTTTATTGAAAGAAATTTCCCGAACCAAATTGTTTTGGTGTGGAATCCTATGATAAGACTGAGGTGAACGATAATGTTTGGATAAACAATCCAATCTAGTAGCGTAAATATTCGCTAAAAATGATTTAATACGTTATGCATGACGTACGAGTACGATAGGCTAATCACCTAAAGTACTAGTAACGGTAGTTTACCTTCTTTGTGATTGTAAACAAACCAAGTAATGTGTTGTTTTGCGGTATGATCACTACCATTAAAACTAAATGTGTTCATGGTCTATATGACCCCTCAGCACAATTTCAAAACTTTTGCTCTTGTAAGTGGTGTATTGAGTAGCATGTGATATGTGTGAACGATGTAAGGTGCACGGTGTAAGGTGTAAGGTGAATTTCGGGGACGAAATTATTATAAGGAGGGGTGAATGTGACAACCCAAGAATTTAGACAATTTATTAAAATCTTAAATGATTGATTTAAGGTCAAATAATAGACCTAGATAGAAAATAAGTGTATGCGTTTGATGTTATTGGGATTGAATTTTGAGGATTTCAAAATTCAGTGAAGGATATAGCTGAATTATTCAGGATTAAGGATTTATGTAAATATGCTCTGTGTACATGGTTAATGATGTGTTCAGAATGTGGTTAAGGGTCATGGGTTGATCAGATAAATTACATCTGTGACAAACCCTAATTATATATTAAGAACTTTAACATTCAGTTAGAAAACCATAACGTCTAATAAAAAACCCTACAAATCGGTTCTGGAAACCCTAGTTTTAGTTTCGGGAATCCGAAACCTTAAATCGGATATTGAAAACCCTAGATTGGGAATGCAATGTATGTACAAGGTTAAACGCCAATAATTTTAATTAATTAGGGAAAACCCTAATGAATTACTGGAAATTTTAGTTGATTATTAGAAAACCCTTATACCAGATCTGAAAACCCTAATTTTAGATTCTGATAAAATGAAACCCTAATATGAGAATATAACGGAGAATTTTAATGCTTTAGTGCTATTAATTAAGTATTAATTAGGGTAAAGGTTAATAATTAGCAAACCCTAATTTCCAATTTTTGGAACCCAAATTGTTCCGTCAGAAACCCTAATGCTCAATTATGGATTTAATTGCTAAAATTAACAATGATAATTAGGAAACCCTAATCCTAATTATTTCAATTTATGAGTAATTAGAAAACTCTAATCTAATTACGAAATCTAATTTCTAATTTAGAAAATAAAAAATTTTCTATTAGAAACCATAATTTTTGGGTTATAAACCCTAATCCGCGATTTTGAACCTTAATTGTTCAGTGGTGGATTTAATTGCTAAATTAGCAATGTTAATTATGAAATATAAATCCTAATTGTCAAGTTATTAGAAACTCTAATGTAATTAGGAAATCTAATTTCTAAAATTGAACTATTATTTTTCTATTTAAAACCCTAAAATGTGGTTTTGAAAGCTAATGTACAAATTTGACCCTAAGTGCTTAATTAACAAATTTAATTAGGATAAATTGGTCCTAATTAGCAAAGATTGGTTTATAAATAGGAGAATTATGATATAATTAGGAGGCCCTAATTATAATTTAGAAATCAAAATTTTCTATTTTAAAATTTAATTAGAAAATTTTTGAAATCCAAGTTGCTAAATATTTAAGGGTTAAAACCTAAACCCTAAATTTGTCCAAACCCTAAACTCTAAGGCAATTTCTAGAAATTAAGGGAAAAGACCAAAATGCCCTTATGTCACATTTTATATGTGGTAGCTTGCAAATCTTGGTAAAATTGTGGTAGGTTACCAACTTTGTTGACTTGTGTGACATTAAATCTCAGCAACTCAGCTACTTTTGACAGCAAACATCAACCATACATGCATCTAAGAAAATTATATAAGGATTTGGAGAGAGAAAGTGCCAAAAAATTTAGCCAAATTCAATTTTTGCTCTTACCAATTCCTATTCTCTCTCAAACCAACGAAATTCTAGTGTTATTTCAGTCTCAATTCAAGCCCCACGTGTACCAGAAACAGATCAAAGAATCAGATTCAAGAATTAAAGCATAAAAGGTATAAAAACCCTAATTCTAGAAATCATTCGATTCTTTGTTAAATGTTGTAATTGATTGTTCAAAGATGTGTAATAAGGTGTCAATTGATGATCTGGGTTGATAAATCATGAACCCTATAACATCAAAGTGCACGATTTTGAACCTTTTAAAAATCTGGAAATGGGAAAAAAAAAATTTGCAGCCAAATATCAGACACCATAAATCCGTGTGTGTTAAGTATTTTTGATCTTTAAAGCTTGTAACATGTAGCCGGATATGTGTTCTTTAAGATTCAAAAAGGATCAGACCCAGATCTATTACGGATCACAAGATATAAACGGTCAAATCCCGTTGACCGAACTGCCTAATTCATGAACCCAGAAATTTTAAGAACAGTGTCCGAGTCCAACTTTGACCGTCCATATCTTGTTCATTCTGTGAATTTTTAGTGTTATTATGCTTTATAGTTGTTGTACTACATGTTGTCTACAAACTGGAGTTGATAGATCACATAAATCGGATTTAGAATGAAAGTTATAAGGACCCAAAGTAGGTACCTTCAATTCTGGTAAACCCAGAAAAACGAAGAACACGTTTGTCAGAATTTTTGGAAGCTTTGATCTATTAGATGTGTTGTAGTTTGGCCATGAATGTTATCATATATTGTAGTGCTACATTTTGACTACAGGATACATGTTTTAGAAAGACCAGAAACACAATAATCAAGGAATTAAACTCGGTCAAACTTGCTCCCTCGCTCACGGACCGAAAATCTGGGTTTGGCTCAAGAACACCTATAGCGACAGAAAGTGTCGCTATAGCCCTTTAACGACAATTTATTTTCTATTTTCCGAAAAATTAATTAAAAATAACAATAAATGGTTTTTAATTATTAAAAATACATAATAAATTATGAAAAATTATTTTAAAGTCTGAAAAATAGTTTTTAACTATTTTGAGTATATTTTAAAAATATTTAATATTTTTGAAATATAAATGGTATTTATTTATTTAATTATAATATTAAATAAATTATTTAAAAATAGTTTTAATTCAAGAAAAATCATGAAAAATAATATTATGGTATAAGAAAATATTTTAAGTTATTTTTTTGATGACTTTTAATATTTTGTGAGGAAATTCATTAATTTATCAATATTAGTGATAATTAGTTTATTTAATAGATATATTAAATAAATTATGGAAAAATAGTATTAATGATTTAAAAATCATATAAAATTTTAAGTTATAAAATATAACTTTTGATAATTTGGCATGAAAATATTAATATTTTAATATTAATAGCAATTATCGGATAATAGATTTAAGTGTTTAAAAATCATATAATTATGATTTTAAGGTATTAAAAATACTTTGATATATTATAATTATATTATAATATTATGTAATGATTTTCATTAATATTTTATATTAAATAAATATTAATGATTAAGGTATTATGTGGTATTTAATTCATTTAAATACGGTTTTAAGGATTGAAAAATGTTGATAAATGGTAATAATTATTCGAAAATTATTACGAGCCTAGGAAAAATGTTCTTGACTGATAAGAAATTATCTGTGATAATTATTAAGCCTTTAAGCAGAGTTTAACTGAACATAAACTCGAGTGTTGTCCGACTAGACCGTCGGGATGATAGAATTGTGTCGGTTTCAACTCAGATTGCAATAGTTTGACTTGATACCTAGTTTTATGTGTGTTAAAGACTGATAGGGTTATGTGGTAATGTGTTTAGGTTATTCTGTGGATATAAATATAACAGTATTACACTGTGATGATATTATTCTAATTATTGGAGATCTATATTACTAATATTAGGTCTTCGGGTAAAGAGTTATAAATTGCATTGCGGTAATCAACAGTTCAGGCAAGTTTTCTTTTACTTAACTCTAATAAGAGTAGTTTCTTCAAGCTTATGGTTAATCATTACTGATTGCCATGAAAATTGTACTATGTACATCTTGCATGTATAAGTCAGGTATGAAAGGCTGATCACCTTCATTACCAGTTGGTTCAGAAATGGTTGTTCATGTATAATACTTGTTTAGTAAAAAAATTTGTTCATGCTAGTTCTCAATTATATAGATGAATTATAGCAAGCCCATTATTCATACTCTTCAATCATGATATATCGTTATATTATTGTATAAAAACTTGCTGGGCAACTTTCATGCTCACCCTTTCTATATCATGATAAAACATTGCAGATAAAGTGAATGCGTTCGGATACAGGAAACGATTAAAGCCAAGTTCAGCTTGGGATATAAAGTGCAGCTAGTTTGTAATAACGTATTTGATAAATATTGTTGTGTAATAGATATTTTATGAAATGTGTATTAAGTTAAGGTTACTCGACCTTGGGGAATAGTGTGTAATGTATTGTATAAATAATTTCTGTTTATATCTTCCCCAATTAGTGAAAGAATTAGTGTACCAAATCTGCGGCGATTTGGGGCCCGGATTCGGGGCTACTACAGCGTTAATAGAAACTATGGAAGAATAAGATAAGCTTAAAATCCAAATTGATCTAATGGGAGCTGGAATCAACAAATCGTGTGTAGCTCTGAGCAAGAAAGGGAAAAGAAAGAGGAAATACCGTGACTTAGGAAATAAGTAGGATTAGTAGTTGATTATGTATGTTGATAAAATACGGGTGTAATGTAATATTCTCAAAATTTTGTATAAGTTATTATAGTAATTCCCGACTTTTGTGGTCACGAAGGGATAGCAGTATGTGTTATGTTATGTAAAGTACTTTGAATTGATGAATACGAATCAATGTTTCATTAATGGAATAAGTTTTAGATAAAACTTTGTGTTACATGTTAAACTTATACAATAAGATTTAGAATGTAAGTTAAATTTATGATTTTATGTAATCAGATAATGCCGCCAAGACGTCAAACACAAAATCAAAGGGCAGAAGAATATGTCAACAACGCTGAGGTACAACAGTAAGACCTAATACAAAACTTTGCGAACATGGTAGCTCAGGCTATGCAGTAGGGAATACCAGCCGCAGGGAACCGACCAGACAATCGCTTGGCAAACTTTAAAGACTTTAAGGCAGTAGGACCACCAGAATTCACGGGAACAACTGACCCTATAGAAGCCCAGACATGGGTTAATGAGATAGAAAAGGCGTTCATAGTTGTTAGGGTAGATGAGGGGCAAAAGACTTCTTTTGCCACTTATATGTTGAAAGGAGATGCGAACTTTTGGTGGGAAGTAAATCAAACTAGGGCAGAAGAGGGAGTAGTTACTTGGGTTAGGTTTAAAACTTTATTTTTTGAAAACTACCTCTCAGCTAGCATGCAGGCTTGGATGGAGGTAAAATTTCTAGAGTTAAAGCAGGAGAACATGACTGTTGCGGAGTATGCTGCAAAGTTTAATGAATTGGCAAGGTTCGCTCCGCATCAAGTTGATACAGAAGCTAGGAAGGCAAGAAGGTTCGAGCTAGGATTAAAACCCTGACTCTACAACAAGGCTGCAGTGTTGCAAATCAATACTTTTGCAGCACTCATGGAAAAGGCTATCATAGCTGAGGAGGGGAGTGAGGCCATAAGCCTCTACAACAAGGAGAAGAGGAACAAAACCAAGTCTGTAGGAGTTTTGAGGGTGGAAACTAATAGTGGGAATAAGGGTGAGAAAAGAAAGGAGAATTATTTTGGGAATGTTCAGGTGAAATAGGAAGGTATGAAGAAGTAGATAGTTCAGTGTGGGAAATGTGAGAAGAATCACTCTGGTGAGTGTCTGAAGGGTAAGTTTGTATGTTACAAGTGCGGGCATGAGGGTCATATCTCTCCCAACTGCCCCAACCCAAGGATGAACAATGGATGTTTTCTATTTGGATCAACTGAACATAAGGTGAGGGATTGTCCAAAGAGGAAAATGGAGACAGGGAGTGTAACCACGGGAAAAGGAAGCGGGACTATGGCAATCACATGACCGACTTCAACCAACAAACCAACTGCACGAGTCTTCAATATGACGATCCAGGATACTGTAGCAGCTAAGAATGGAACTCCAGGTATTATTCGAATAACTTTTATTTTCGTGTATATATTTGATTTTCCTTTATATAGCAAATTATTTTATAAATAAATTTTGAGGGAGGAATTTGAGTTCTTTTAGAAATTAAATTTCCGTTTAATCAGAAAGATAAGCTTTATATAAATATTTAAAGATCAGTTCGATTAAATATGATTGAGATCTACTTGCAATGATTGTGTATTTATGTACCACTGTAAGTACGTATGAGTTTTTAAAACGGTGATTCCGGGGACGGAATCCTTATAAGGGAGGGTGAATGTAATAACTCGATATTTTGCATATAAATAAATAAGAAATTTTGCATATAATTCTTTTTATTATTTTAATGATGAGAATATGTGTCAAGTAATGTATGATAAATGCAAATATATTTATTACCTATAAATAATTTTAGAATTATTAATCACCACAAATTATATTCCTATAGTAATTAATTTTTGTAAGCAAAAATCTTTTTATTAATTATTTTCCATGAAAACATGATTTTATATTATTTAAATAATATATGAAATGATTATTAGAAGTATAATAATAAATATTTTATTATATGAATTTGTTCAGAATATTTAAGTTAATCATTTTAGCTTAATTATTGATGTTCTATACGAAGAATAAATCAGATATGGAATCCAAACCCTAATTTTGGATTTTGAGCAATGAATGAGAATAATAATATAATATTAATTATATTTTGATTTTTTAGTGCTATGAATATGTACTGTATATCTGTAGTCTGATAATGGTGGGCCAAATATGGTAAATTAGGTCATAACCCTCATATCGTATTATTAAACCCTAATTGTTAAACTCGGTTATGAGTTTAAGACTGAGCAGTAATTGTGTTATATGAATTTTACTGTGTATTATATAATTTCTGTAATTAGGAGAAACCCTAATTATTTATTTGAAACCCCTAATTGCAAATTTTAGAAACCCTAATTATTATTTTTGTGAATTATAATGATAATTAGGAAACTCTAATTGTTAATTTGGTAACCCTATGGTATTAAGGAACCCTAATTTAAAAACCCTAATTTCTATTAAAAACCCTAATTAATTAGTAAGTTTTAAATTAAAATTTTATTTTACTTTGATTTTTAATTGTCCAAATCCTAGAAATTATTTGGGAAACTTTAAGATGTAAAATCTAGTGATTAAACCCTAGATTCAAGCAACTTGGACAAGAATACCCTTGAAATTTAAAATAATTACAAAAATACCCTTTTGTCCTATTACTTGCATTATTGCTAGCAAAATCTTATCCAAGATCTGGCCAGCCACCATAGTCCTACCTACAAGCTACTCAGCAGCACATGATCAGCATTGCCAGCATTCAATACATTGCATCAAGTCATTGGCATAATTCAAGAGAGAGAAATGCAAAAAAAATAAAGCTCATTTGATCAACCACACTTAGCCATTCTCTCTCAAGCTCAAATCCACAAAAATATAGTGCTAGATCAGTCCCCAATCAAGCCCCGCGATCACACTTAGCAAATCAGAAGCATAGAATCAAGAATTTGTTCATAAAGAGGTAAGAACCCTAGAAGAAATCTGACACTGATCAAGGTGTTATATGTTAGTTTTTTATGTTAAAAATGTAATATGTAGTCTATAATGATGATCTGGGTTGCTAGATGTTAGATCCATAACATCTAGAGGCCGTGTAAAATTCTGGAAAAACATTTTTTTGATGTCTGACTGTGAATGTCAGGCCGTGTAGATCTCTGTAGGTTTTTGATTTGTGTGTTTTAAGTGTTGGATCTTGTAGTATGTTGTAAGATCTTAAATCTAGAACTTGAATCAGGTTCATATCTGTTGTAGATTAAAAATTATTTAAGGTCAAAGTGGGTTGACCGGCATTGGCTGGCTGTTCTTGAAGCCCAGAAATTTCCCAGAAGGTATGACAACCATTTTGATGGCCTCTGATCTTGCTCCTTGTAATTTGTTTTGCCATGATTGTTGTTTTGTAGTTGTAAACGGACATGAATACTACATCTTAAAGTCTTTGTATCACATATATACTTAACAGAAAATAAATCTAGAGGTGGTCAAACTTGGTAGCCAAAACTGCTCAAGAACATTTCTGGGTTTCCCAGAAATGTTCAAGAACAATTCTGGGAGGGTACTTTGACCGGATTAGATCTGCTTCAGCTATTGTTTTCATGTAATATATATCTTTATCTACATGTTTACTACAACCCTGGAATTCTTAGATCAGAAAAATATTGCACGATCATCAAGTTGTGGAAGCCCAAACATGCACCCTCGATCTGTTCTTCATTTCTGGAAAACCCAGAAATAAAGAACAGACTCTGACACGATTTTCTGAGCCTTAACCCGGTTTCATTAATACTTGTTAGACCCTACTATTGCTTGTAACATGTTCTATGATAGTTTGTCTACATGTCCCGACGAGCAGAAAACTTGTAACATTAACATATTGACAGATTTAAGGCCACAAAATGTGTTGACCGACCATGACTATAGTTTTCTGAGTAGCCCAGAATATGATGAACACGCCTGACAGGAAGTTTGAATGGCTAGATTTTCATGATGTTGTATGCTATGACCTGGATTTTGATTATTAATTGTAGTGTTACATTAACACTATAAGATCTGACCATTAGGTAGCCCAAAAACATTTTGAGATGAGAATTAGGCTCGGTTAAACAGGGTACCCTGTGCACTGACTTTTCAGTGTTCTTGAGGACAAGAACACCTAACATGACAGATAAGTGTCGCTATAGCCTATAGCGACGGTTATTAATAATTTTATTTTATAATTTTCGGAAAATGATTAAAAATAGAAAAAAAATTAGTTTTAATTATTAAAAATACCAAATAAATTACTAAAAATTATTTTAAAGTCTGAAAATTAGTTTTTAATTATTTTAAGTATATTTCATGAATATTTAATATTTTTGGGATATAAAAAAGTATTTAATTTATTTAAGTATAATATTAAATAAATTATTTAAAAATGGTTTTAATACATGAAAAATCATTTAAAAATAGGTTATGATATAAAAAGATATTTTAAGTTATTTTCTATAATTTTTAATATTTTGTGATGATTTTCATTATTAATTAGATATTAATGATGATTAAGTTATTTAATAAAGATATTAAATAAATGATGAAAATATAATTAATGATTTAAAATTTATATGAAAATGATTTAGAGATTAGAAAAAATATTTTAAATTATAAAATATAACTTTTGATATTTTGTCATTAATATCTTAATATTAAGGATATTAGATTCATTTAATAATTATATTAGATAAAGTAATGTAAAATGATTTTAATATAAGAAAAATCATTTTTAAAAGAAAATAAAGTGTTTAAAGTTATTTTAAGTTATAAAACATAACTTTTAATATTTAAAGGATAATTTCATTAATAAATCAATATTACTGATAATAATTTAATATTAATGATATTAAGTTTATTTAATTATTATATTAAATAAATAGTTTTAAAATAGTTTTATTGATTTAAAAGTCATTTAAAGGTAATATTAATACTTTAAAAATATCTTGAGTTATTATAAATAACTTTAATATTTTGGCAATAGTTTCATTAATAGTTTAATATTAATTAAATATTAATGATAATAGAATTAGTTAATATTTAAATCATTTAATAATGATTCCGATGTTTGAAAATTCATGATAAATTATAATAAATATTTTAAAATTATTATAAGTCATTTAAAAATAATATGACTGATACTAAGTTATAGGAAAGAGTCTTAGACTCGATAATTACTTAATAAAGTTGTCGGTACACCGACATGTTTTAGAAATTCATCTGGACTTAGATAATTTAATTAGATATGTGATTAGTTGTGATTCAATGGTTGTTAAACATGGGTGACCAATGTGATTAGGTTATGTGCTGACTGCAATAGACAGTGTTCTGTGTTACGATATATTATTCTAATCAAACGAATGATCTTATTACTGATAGGTCGCTGTATAAAAGATTAATCTAAGTTGCGTTATTGTAAGCAGCAGCTCAGGCAAGTATCCTAATTTTGCATTTACTTTATGCAATGGACATGAGTAAGAAAGTTTCAGAATGATATTATTATTGTGCCAGATTATTAACTCTATTATTATTGATTATGTATCCAATCATTGTATTCATACAAGTTCTTACATTATCTGATCATTGTATTATTGTATAATTCAGATATTTATTCTGTTCATTAATTCGTATATAGGGTTAGACAAGTGTCCCACTTGAATAACCATTGTATTTAATCATATGTTGATACATACTTATTGATTTTAAGTATGTATACATTGACTTAAAAGCCGTCTAAGCTATTTGATTCAGCTAGACATAAAAATATTTTTGAACAAGATAGAATGTTATTGTATCCAACCAGATTGTTTTGGTTTGGATTCCCGACTAAGTATGAACATCTCAAATATGGGAAAACTTTTGTGCACCTAAGGTGGATAGAGTGAATGACAATATCGTTCTTGCATGTAGTATTGATCAATACAGGGCATAATGGGCTGATCACCCCCCGTGCCCATAAGTTATTACGGTTTACAGATGAAGTTCTGTTTAAACTTTTTGAAAATAGAAAACAATGTTCATAGTATGTTGACTGATCTCCGGTTACAGTCTATACGTAGTTTCAAAGATTACATATGAAAGTGATATGTTGTTATTATTGGTTTAGCTTACTTCACAACTGTTGATTCGTTGTAGAAGTGTCTTTCAAAGAAAACATTTAATTCTTTTAGCTAATATATATTGTTGTCATTACTTGCTGGGCAATCCAATGCTCATTCTTGCTTTAAATTTAAATATTTTCAGTTAAGTATGATCAACCCGAAGGCTCAACCAAGAACAAGGGGAAAGGAAAGCTGTTCGAATGAGATTTATAATATGTTGTGTAATAGTTATAATTTATTAAGACAATGATACTTATTATCTATGATGTAATTAATGTTTAAAGGTCTCGTACCTGGGAGTAAACTTTGATGCATATGTAAATTAAGTTTAAACTTTATATTATTGTTATTATTATTAGCATTATTCAGCTTATAGAAATGGTATCGTGAAGCACTGAGTTCGGGTTTCAAGTACCCAGATTTGGGGGCGTCACTGGTTGGTATCAAAGCTATAAGCATGAATTTACGAAGAGCCCCGAGCCTTTTGTTGGTGACATCCCTTTAAGGGAAGGCACCGAAGTCAGACTTTCCGTAGGGGACGCCGAGCGAGTCGGTAACAAGTTTATAGGTATCACTGTGAGGTGCTATGGTTGGAAGTACCATGAGTGTCACAGGTTGGTATCAAAGCTTTAGGGTTAGAAACCTTAGGTGGGATCGACCTTAGGCTATAACCTTAGAACAGAGGGAAACATTGAAAATACAAATAACTCATACAGAGTTTAAAAGAAGATGAATTGAATAAATTCATCGTTAAACAAAATAAAAGATAACTCTTATAAAACTATGGTTTGTTGTGTGTATATACTATTTACTAATCAAGGTAAGTTGTGTATAGATGTCAGGTTGAAAAGAATTAGGATACTCTTTGATCGTAAAGAAGGAGCCGATATCAAAGCCAAAAGCTGAAATAGAGGCTCATAGTGCAGACAACCTTGATAAGGTGGTGGTATTAGAAAACGTAGTACCAGATCCAGAAATAGTGGAACTGACAGATAGTGATTCATACACTAAATTTGGAGCTGATCAAGCATCAACGAAAGTATAGAATCTGAAGAACAAAGTTTCTTTTCTAGAAAAGCTGTGGGAAATAGAAAAGCTACTAAATAACCAATTGTGAAAGGCGTTAATAGAAACTATGGAAGAACAAGATAAGCTTAAAATCCAAATTGATCAAATGAGAGCCGGAATTAACAAATCGTGTGCAGCACCGAGCAAGAAAGGGAAAAAAAAGAGGAAAGACCATGACTTAGGAAATAAGTGGGATTAGTAGTTGATTATGTATGTTGATAAAATACGGGTGTAATGTAATATCCTCAAACTTTTGTATAAGTTATTACAGTAATTCCCGACTTTTGTGGCCACGAAGGGATAGCAGTATGTGTTATGTTATGTAAAGTACTTTGAATTGATGAATACAAATCAATGTTTCATTAATGGAATAAGTTTTAGATAAAACTTTGTGTTACATGTTAAACTTATACAATAAGGTTTAGAATGTAAGTTAAATTTATGATTTTATGTAATCAGATAATGCTGCCAAGACGTCAAACACGAAATCAAAGGGCAGAAGAATCTATCAACAATGCTGAGGGACAACAACAAGACCCAATGTAAAACTTTGCGAACATGGTAGCTCAGACTATGCAGCAGGGAATACCAGCCGTAGGGAACCGACCAGACAATCACTTGGCAAACTTTAAAGATTTTAAGGCAGTAGTACCACCAGAATTCAGGGGAACAGATGACCCTATAGAAGCCCAGACATGGGTTAACGAGATAGAAAAGGCGTTCGTAGTTGCTAAGGAGATGCGAACTTTTGGTGGGAAGTAAATCAAACTAGGGCAGGAGAAGGAGTGATAACATGGACTAGGTTTAAGACGCTATTTTTTGAGAACTATTTCTCGGCTAGTGTACATGCTAGGATAGAGGTGAAGTTTTTGGAATTAAAGTAGGAGAACTTGACAGTTACAGAGTATGCTGCAAAGTTCAATGAATTAGCTAGGTTCGCTCCGCACCAAGTGGATACAGAGGCTAGAAAGGTAAGGAGGTTTGAGCTAGGCCTAAAACCCTGGCTCTACAATAAGGTGGCGGTGTTGCAGATCAATAAATTTGTCGCACTCTTAGAAAAGGCTATCATAGCTGAAGGGGGAAGTGAGGCCATGGGTCTCTACAATAAGGAGAGAAAGAATAAGGGTGAGGAAGTTGGGAAGGTAGAAGTAGGTAGTAGAAGTAGGGGTGAGAAAAGGAAGTGGAACAATGTGGGGAGAGTCAAGCAGGAGGGTGTGAAAAAATAGGCTGTGCAGTGTAAGAATTTTGGGAAGAGTCATTCAGGTGAGTGTCTTAAAGGCAAGTTTGTGTGCTACAAGTGTGGGCATGAGGGATATATCTCTCCTAACTGCCCCAATACTAGGATTAGCAATGGGTGTTTTCTCTGTGGATCCATAGAGCATAAGGTGAAGGACTGTCCAAAAAGGAGAATGGATATAGGGAGCGTGAATGCGGGAAGAGGTAGTGGAACAATGGTGATAACGGGACCAACTTCAACGAAATCAACCGCAAGAGTCTTTAACATAACGGTTCAGGATACCGTAGCAGCCGGGGATGGATCTTCAGGTATTATTCGTTTGAATTATATTTTCGTATATACAATTTTCTTAAATATAAGTAAATTATGTTATAAAAAAATTTGAAGGAGAAATTTGAGTTCTGTTAGAAATCAGATTTCCGTATAATCAGATAGACAAGCTTTATGTTGAACAATTAAAGATCAGTTCGATCAAATTTGATCAAGATCTACTTGGAAAGACTGTGTATGCTATTTTCCCTAGTATCTATAAGTTTTGAAGCGGTGATTTCGGGGACGGAATCCTTATAAGGGAGGGTGTATGTAATAACCCAATATTTTCAATATAATTAAATATTAAATTTTGCATTTTTTATTTATAAATGTGGGATTATGTGCAAAGAAAAGTATATGTATTTATGTGATAAATAAAACATATTTATTATATGAATATTTATAAATAAATTCTTTTATGAATTATTGATCATTATAGATTATATTCTTATTATAAATTAATTTTATAATAAAAATATTTATTATTTATTTTCCATCAAATATCAATATTATATATATGATATGATTTTAAAGATTATTATGATATGTATTTTATTATAGTAGTTAAGTTAATTATTTTAACTTAATTAAATAGTATATATGAAAGTGAGGTGGAATATAGATTCAAAACCCTAATTCTGGATTTTGATTAAGGAATGAGAATATTGATATAATATTATTTATATTTCAGTAATATAAACATGTCTGATAGGTGTGGAATGTTAATGTGCGGAACAGTTATAGTAACACAGTGCAAAACCCTAGCATTACTGATAAACTATAGTACATGAGTCAATTATGACTATAAGATTTGTTAAGTTATTGTGTAATGTAATTTATGGAAATTATTATATTTAATGTTAATTAGGTAATCCCTAATTAATATTTAGAAACCCTAATTACTAAGTTGTAAACCTTAATTATTATTTTAGCAAGGTAAATGATAATTAGTTTTTGATAAAGCCTATTTTGCAAGTCTAAAGTAATTAGAAAATCTAATTTAATTAGGGAACCCTAATTCACTTTTTTTTAGAAACTAAGATTACCATTTTTCCCTTAATACACAATCCTAGATTTATAGCTTAGGAAACCTTAAGGTTAAATCCTAAGGGTTAAACCCTAAGGGTCAAACCCTAAGGGTTAGAAAGGAATTGACAACATTGCCACTAAAAGTAAACACCAAATGACCAAATTGCCCTTCTTGTATTATTTAATAGATAACTTATAAAACTTGCCATAACTTTAGTTGGTAAACCAACTCAACCTAGCCATGTGCCTATAAACCAAAAAGCTCATCCATCTTGCATCACAAGTACATTAGATTCAAGTATTATATAAGATCAAGGAGAGAGAAACTGCATAAGTTAGCTCATTTTACTTACAACACTCAACCAAGACCCTCTCAACTTCAAACCTCCTAAAATACCTTGCTAGACCAAACAATAACCAAGCCCCACTATCACTTGAAGCATATCAGAAACATTAGATCAAGAATTTGTCCAAGAAAGGTAAACCCTAAGTCGAGAACATTTGATCTTGTATGTTATGTAGGATTTGATGTTTGAATGTTTAAATATGTTGTATAAGGTGTGAATCAATGATCTGGATGGCTAAATAGTGTATCCATAAAATTTATATGCTTGAATCTAAGTTTTTTCAAAATCTGGAAATTTTTATTTTTGTTGTCTGACAGTGAATGTCAGGCCTTGTAGATCTATGCTCGTTTATTTTTTTGGTGATTTAAAGGTTCGAAGTTGTAGTCTATAATGTTGTTAGTAATCTGCAAGTCGGTTCATGATCATTGCATGAGTAGATCAAAAGTTATTCACGACCAAAGTTCGTTGACCGAACACGAACTAAGTTTTCTGGGTAACCCAAAAAACTGAAGAACGTGTTCTGGCCGTGACTTTGACCGACCTTGATTTTGTTTCTGGAACGTTGTTAGGATGAATATTGGTACCTAGATTATAGTATGTCATGAGTACTACAAGTTTAAAGCACATTCGAACCTTATACAGCCTCAGATCGATCGTAGTAATTGGCCAAACCTCGTTGACCATTAAGCTTAACTTTCTGGGTAACCTAGAAAGTTTAGGCAGTGGTCTGACAAGTTCTTTATTGACTTAGATCTTTCATCTAAATTATGTTTAGACATTATAAAGGCTCACCACTTTTACTCTAATGGTTTTTCTACAAAGTCCGAAGTCTAGATTACTTATGTAACCAACAGACTGAAGGTAATGTACAGTCAAACTAGCCTACTCACACATGAACTCCGTTTTCTGGGAAACACAGAAAACGCAAGAACATCCTTTCTGACATGGTTTGACCGAATGCTAGTTAGTGATCCAGATGTAGTTTAACTGATGTTAGGGATGTTATATGTACTCTGTCATGTGTAATACAACCCTGACCCATTCGAACATTTTAACAATTAACAGAACCTAAAGATAATTAAGCCTCAAAGTGTACCCTCGAAGCTGACTGGGTTTCTGGGTAACCCAGGAAGCTCTGATAGGGAGTTTGATGGCCAAGATCTTCATACTACAATGTGTTATGACCTAGATTATGATTGTTGATTGTAGTATTGTGACACCCCAAAACAGGTATACATCACCCGTCTTGGGTCGCCAGATACAAGGTACTGAACACAAATACAACTTAATTATAAAAAAGTCGTGTAAAATACAACAAAACATAGGCTTTGAGTTTTAATACAAATATTGTCATCTAGACAACATCCACACTCAATGGAGTCCTCATTACATTTATAATCACAATATTTCATAGAATAGTGAGGACTAGTAATGCTATCATCTAGATCGTCACCCCGTTCCCCGACTAGTCCCTGCTACGTTCTCATTTCCTGAAGAGAACAATGAAAGCAAAAAGGGTGAGCTCAACTAGCCCAGTAAGAAATATTATGACTAAGATAATGCAGAATAAATTATCATTAGCCTTCAAAAATGTTAAACTGATAGAATATAATAGACAACAAGTTTAACTGCAGCGGATCAAGCAATCCATTAGAAGAGTCAAGTAAGGTATAAAATCTACTATCTTCTATGATTTAAAAAGTTTTTCATTAACTTTATCACTGAGACTCAGCTTAATAAATAAAATCGAATCATCCCTACTCCACGGCCAAAGATATTCATGTAATCATCAGTGGTCATGACTATACCGAATAATCCATAGTCATAATCATACCAACAACTATCCATCAATGCACTACAGGCCACTGAGGACTTTTACCACATCATTCGTCACATTACGGTCATGATTATACCGAATAATCCTTGGTCATAATCATACCAAGTCCATTTATGCACGTAAGCCAAAGATGACTTTCATCACAATATAAGCATGAGGATGATGACAATGACGTAATAATTCAATAAAACTAGTTCAAGAATAAATTTTAAAGATTTATAAATTAATTTATCCTGAACTCAATAACGTCCAAATTGTCAACATAGCGTACATCTTCAAGACCACGACTGATTGATTGAAGGACAACTGGAGCAATAAGCTATCAGGAGCAAATGAAAAACTATGCACATTAATGCCTAACCTCTGTATATCTAAGTTAAATGATTGTTAAGAAACTGACTGTAGAAAGGTACGGTTCCTCATCAATATAAATGTGTACATCATGTTGCCTCATCTTATGCTCTATAAAAGTATTCTATCAAGAGACCATACTCTAGCTAAAAAGGGGAAGAGAGAAAGTACACTGAGGTTGGAAACTCAAATGCTTTCAAACTTTCTCTCCATCCAAGTTTTAGGTTGAAGATTACATCTTGAAAGAAGTTTGAAATATGCCATAATCATGTTTTAATTAATATTAAGTGGAGTAATCTTTGCTATTGGGTTAGTATTATATACAAACCTATGTTCTAGGTTTTTGATAACACATAGAGTATGATCAGTTCTACAAGAGTAATCTTCTCACTCTATGAACATTTAAACTTTGTGAACATAACCAAGCAAATGTTGAAACCATCAAAGAAAAAGAGTGGTTTATTTAAATGACTAATCTTACACACACTCATCATCATGCATCTTAAAACATAATATCTATTGGATGTATGCATGAATATGATAGTTGGTGATCAATATGATGAAAATCCAAACATATGAGGAACAGTGATTTTGAAAACTAACCTGGCAGGATCCATTTAACTATGGGTACCAAAAACAGAAATGTATCTGACCTGCAGGTACTTGGTCTATCTGACCACACTAAGGGATGCTGAAGTAGAAGACTTCAGTCAAGAAGATTCAACCAGCAGAAGGCTTAAGACTGTTCAGAAGTAATTCTGATAAAATTCCTATATGTCAAAGCCTGTCCTTGAAGACCTGCTGAGCTAACCTGAATAAAGCTCACATGGCTGTTGATCTTATTATGGAAGCATTCCATTCAACCTAAGATAAAAACAGTCATATATGCTCAATCATGAAAAACATATCAGATGAGAAGAATCCTTAAGGAAGTTCACATCAGAGGATCATCGAGCATTAATCACGAGGAACTCGGTATGGAAACAGGACTCCACAAGCATAGGCTGTCAAAGAAAACTATGTTTGTAGTGCTGTCAAATGATCGTAGAGTGATCAGTCCTGAAGATATCCATGACTATGAGATAAGGAGATATGCAAGGCTATCTTTTAATGCACATGAAGAAAAGGAAAATACTCCTCACTGAGAAGACAATATCAACTATGGGGGAGCGGTGATTTGCTAAAGAACAGCAGCACTGAAAGTATCAGAAATACACTGCAAAGAAATATACCAGTTACAGAGTCTCAAAACTTTGTGACTGATGAACCAAATGAAGATCCATAGTTAGTATGAACATCTCAAAATGTACTACTGATAACCTTGTAAATCACCCAACTTAGAAGCATGGTGCACCTACGATCAAACATCTGATCATAGTGTAAGAGCAGGAGGACACCACAATTACAGCCAATGCAAATGTCTAAAGTTGGTAGAGGAACTCCCCAGCAGAAAAGGTCAAATGAGATATCAGTACAAACACTTCTAAAGTTTTTCATCTGGAAAGAACCTCAGGGACAAACCTGAACCTTAGTTCACTCTAAGAGGTTGCCCCTTCCTGAGCTACCTTAACCCAGAAGGATTGCTTAGTCAAGTTCATCTCAAGGACCAGAACAGACAATGATAGTAGAGTAGATTTTGAAGTAAACTCAACGATCATAGTGCAACCTCAACGATCGTAGAAGCAGACTCGACGATCGTAGGCTTCCAAGCGAATACACTAGCTTATAAGGAGTTCTGAAAAACTAAACAAATGCTCAACTATTCAGATCAAGAGAAGACAAGTTTGAATATTGGTTAGAAAGATGACCTGCAGAGTCATCTCAGAAGTACAGTGCCCAAACCTTCATAAAGTACATCAGTGGATAAGATATGCAGTTTCAAGATGAGGATTAGTATCAAACCTTCCACTGTAGCATCTCTTAGAAGAAGATCGTTGAGTCAACAAAGAAAAACGTAGAGTCCTATAGCTACCTCACCAAGCTACTCTACGAACAAAAAAGGTCAACAGTCAATCCACGTCATTGACGCCTATTTTCTTAAAAGAAATATCAAACTGAAAAGTTTATGGGAAGTTACAGTTTATTACTGGGCATCGTGCAACCAATGGTTGGTTGACACATCACAGCTTATGTAGAGTCAGAAGGAACTGCCATAAATACAAATTCAAAATCTGTAAATAGTTATCAAAGGGTGTTGAACCTCTCTCCCTCTCTTTTTTAAACCCTAGAATCCTTTTCACAGCCCAAATCAATTAACCCTCTAGAGCTTTTCCCAAATCACATTCAACTATATCTCATAAAACTTCCTAAATCAAATACCCATATTCTTCGAACTCTTCAAATGGCACATTGGCGAGTAATCACTGGCATTCAACTCGAAACCAAGACGTTTGAGAAATCCGAAAAGAAGTTCAGAGATATTCTTGAATTAGTATAGAAGGTTGGATTCTCAGAATGTCTTGAGGCAAACACTCGAATATATGCTCAAATGTTCAAAGAGTTTTACTCAAACGCATCCATAAATTCCGAAACCCTTTCTACCAAGGTCAAAGGTCAGATTCTAAAGCTAAAATCGTCTGACATCAATGAATGCTTAGGGCTTCCAGACCTAGGACTTAAAAGCCTTGATGAAATCGACATTGAACAAGCAAAGAAGATTATGGTATATAAAAGAAACCCTAGTCTGAAGGACATAAAGAAAAAGGAGTTTCCTAAAAAATTCGAGTTCCTTGCTGAGATAGTGGGCAAATGTATACTATGTAAGGATACTGAACATGACACTGTGATTGATCAACAACTAAAGATTATGTCTGCAATAGTTCTGAAGAAGCGAATAAACTTTGGAGTTATCTTGCTCGATCAAATTTCCAAATGGCTGGAAGTCTACAGATAAACCCCTTACATAGGTTTTTCATGGAAGACTCTTAAGCATTGTGCTGAAGAAGAAATTGGGAAGCAAGATCAAAGATGATGAGGGAGAACCACTAAACGTCCATAAAATCATGTCTCCACAGTTGTTTGTAAACTGGAAGAAAAAATCCCAAGGAAAATAGGAGGCTAATAACAATTGGAGCAGCAACAAGGTCTCTGCAAAGAAGAGGAAAGCAAAGGAGGTGGAAAGATCTCAATCTGATGACTCTATACTAGTAGCAGCCACACCAGCAAGGAAGAAGTCCAAGGGTGTAAAGAAAACAGAGGCTCCATCAAGAAGTCTCTCCACTGACAACAAGGAAGCAGGAGAAGAAGTGGTCTCAACTACATAAACCCCGAAGAGAAGAAGTAACAGACTACTCCAAGGGCCATCCAAAAAGAAAGCAAAGGTGATAAAGAAGTCAGCCCCTAGTTCCCCAAGAAAGTCTATCTTCTAAGGATGAGAGAAAAGAGTCAGAAGATGAGAAGGGAATTGAAAGTCTCAAGATTAAGTCCCCAAAGAGCAAGTCTGGAAATAAAGAAGAATGTACAAGCCCTATGGCTAACTCTCAAAGCATACACTCTAATGATGGAGAAAGGCTGAAAGATGACAAAATTGCATATCCCACAGAAAATGCCCCAACAAGTTCAGATGATGGTTCCAAAAATGTTGAATCCAGAGAAGAAGGCCCTGCCCCTAGTGTTGCTGAAGATCAAGGAAGTCTGTCTGATGATACAGAAACTTCAGATTTTGAAGAAGAAAAGAAGTCTAAAACTCTTATAGTTAAACCCCCAAAGAGAAGAAAGAGCAACAGACTGCTTGCCATATTTATCTCAAAGAAGTAAGGTGAACACTCAACTAGCAATCATTGAAGTGAGTGATGATGAATCTGAATCAAAGGAAGAAGATGTTGAAGAAGGTATTAGTGATGAAAATCAGCAAGAAGAATTCACTGATGTATCTGATGAAAGCAGTGAGCATGATTCAAGCTCAGAAGGTGAAGAAATGGAGAAAGATATTAATTTTGAAAATAAGGAATCAAAGGGAAGTGTATAAAGGTCTAACTCCAGTTCAGTACAGAGAGAAGGTGGAAGAGACTCCAGCTCTACAGAAGAAGAACCAGAAGATTTTCACATTCCCCACATTGTTCATCACAAGAGAAGAATTGTAATGAAATTTGATGAAGAACCATTAGAGGTGCTTCCTGGCAGATGGATTAATCATGGAGAGGGAAGGTTAAATGGGGTAATGATGACCTCAGCAAACTTGCTCAACAATCGTAGAGCCATGAAGCTAGACACTTCAACTGTGATATATGAGCCTAAAGCTAAGAATCATGCCATAAGATGGTTTTACTCTCATATGCCATGGGTAAAGTCATCCCTAACTAAAGACAACAATTATCTCACATGGGTCTTCTCTCACCTTCCCAACATAGAGCTGGTAGCACAGAACTTCCCAAGAGTAAAGAAGTTTGCTACAATGATTATCAAAGATCAGCCTCACTACAAAGTCTACCGACATGCTGGAAATCACTACATTCCTTATGATCGTAGAGTGGGTTCTGATGGCAGAAGGATCATAGCCAAGGAGATGATAGTAGAGTCATTTCACTCTACCATTGAAAATGATCAAGTTCAGGTTAAGAAGATTTCATCTGCTTAAGCACAGTTGTCTAATATTCCTTCATCCTCTAACGACGATTGGTACTCAACGATTTTTCAGATTCTCATTGCTTTCAAAAATCTGTCCAAGAATAAAAATCATAGAGTTCAATCTGGTGTTCAACAAGAGGCTGCCCAACCACATGACCAAACTCCTACGGAGCAGGAGTTACTAAAAAATTATGATGAGTTAGTTGAGAAGATATCTATCTTCACTGAAGAGTCAAAGTTGTTGACAGAAGCAGGAGGCAATGCAGTTCAAAACCGACTTCAAGCAACTATGTCTGACATATCTCTCAAAATCCAAGAGAGAGATCAAATCTATCTGAAGGCTATTAATGATCAGAAGGAAAAAGCTCTACGAGCACAGAAGGCTAATAAAGAGCAAGTCCAAGCCCTCTCTGGTAAGATTGACAATTTAAATCAGTCTTTCTCTCTATAACTTGAGCTGAGCCAACAAGAACTTAAGATTGAGGTTGGTAACTTCTCTTATCAGATGGAGCAACTTATGTCCAATATGGAGCAGCTTTCACAAGTGATTAATGATAAAAAGGGGGAGAAAAAGAGGCATAAAAAGAGGCATTCAAGTAAGAGTAAGGAGAGTATTCAAGTAAGAGTAAGGAGAGCAGAAGAAGTTAAGATAAAAAGGCCAAGAAGATGACAAAGAAAAAGATAGCAGAAGTAGAAGCTGAGTCATCATTTGAGGGGGAGCCAAAGGATGATGATCTTATGTATGCAGAGTTTGAGGGGGAGTCAGAAAAAGAAAAAGAGCATGAATCTGAGGGGGAGTAGAGAAAAGAAATGAAGTCACCATCCCAGGGGGAACAGGAGAAAAAAGACTAAGCAGATGAGTAGCTGATCAACAGAAATCCTGGAAACATATAAGGAGCCAAAGAGGTACATCTCTAACTAGTTAGGTATGGATCCAGGATGTAAAAGTGTCATAGCTTATAATTAAAATTCCATATCATTATAAAATGACATTCATGATTATCTATTTTAGAAATACAACTACTCGCTGTATATAAGATTCATTCATATCATGCATATTCACTTATTATTTTTGTCATAAACAAATAGGGGGAGATTGTCAGGAATAAGCATGTGAATGACATTCCTATTTATATATGATTTGTTTATGATATATATGAATGAATATCCAAGTATGCTTGCATAAGGAAAAGCTGTAAAGTCTTTTGATAGATAATAGGAAAATATGTACAAGGACTTAGAATGAATTAATCAAATGTGTTAGATTGATCCTACATAAGCAAAACAGCTTTGTAAAGTTATTAAAAAGAAATGATGTACAAGGACTATAAATATAGAAAGATCAAGCTTGTTAGGTTGATCTTATAATGTAATAGATATGCTTGTCTGATCATCGAGCATTGCACTAGAAATCGTAGTCTGCCAGGAGAATTATGGAAAACTCGAGAGCTATCAAGGCAAAATTGTATTCTACAAGATAGTAGATCTCAGAATTCATAGACTGCCAGGAGAGACGAGGAAGGATCGTAGTGTATCGAGAAGAACTTCCTCGGAGCCGTAGTCTACTGAGGAAGTAATGTTTAGAATCATAGAGATAACATGTCTATGAGCTTACCGAGCATCTGTCGAAGCCAAGTCAAGAATCGTAGACTACACTCAGAGTCGTAGAGTCTACTGATCCTATCAGAGGTAGAGATCGTAGTCAAGCAAGATCAGATGAAAATAACAAGCATAATGACAGAAATCGTAGAGTGTCAAGATCTGATCTCGGAGTCGTAGTGTCTGCACAGCCGAAGTTGAATTGTACAGTGCAGAACTAAGGCCTCAACAGATGTGCTCACAACACCAATGCAGAATCGTAGAACAAACACGATTCTCAACAAATGAGCAATCCCAAAATATCCAATGTGTGAAGCCTCTGGTCTAAGCTGTAGATATACATACCACCTAAAGGAAACCAAAGATCACTCAACGAATGGCATGCAAGCTAACTGAAGATCTAAGTGCCAACCCAATTAACATCCTGATTGAGTTGTGAAGCCATTCAAGATGAAGTCTTCCACAAGAAGATCAGAAGAAGACTTCAGTAACTGACTAAGGAAAGTCAGCAAATGCAGTAGCTGTCAAGTGAATAGAAGACAACGATCTTGGGATTAACCAAGATCGTAGTGTTTGCCAAACAAAGAAGGAACTAATGGAGTGTACACAGAGATACTGGTCAGCCGAGGAAGAACAAGACTAAAGTGATTAAGCATTGGGCAGTCCATTAATGATAAGTGAACGGGAGATCACAAGGAGAAAGTGAGCTGGACATGCCACAAATTTGAAGTGTCTTGCTATTCAGAAGGAGCTAGAAGAAGGAGTCAAGCCATCAGTATCTGAGAGCAGTCGAAGCAAACAGGAGTGTTAAACCACTGCACATGAGAAGGAAGAGGTGTTCTATATTGAAGATCATATGAACACTCTTCAGGATCGTAGTGTTGTCTCAACCTGTCAAGGAGCAACATTCAACAAGACACTACGATCAGGCCTAAGAAGATATGCATCAGAATCATAGTGTTCGATCAATTGAAGATTGAAGCATTGGCAATGGTTCAATCTGAAGATTGATATTCGAAAAGAGCTTATTGAGAGCATCGATGCAAAAGGAAAACCTCTGATCGAGAAATCAGAAGGAGAAAATAAAGTCGACTACCTGCCCGAGACATCAAAGTGACATCTCTGAGAAGGTAGGTGAAACATTAGACTACAGTGTCAGAAAGTCATAGAGGAGATGTCATGTCACCCTTATGCTGGGACGAAGTTGGAGAACATCGATTGTTGGGACCAGAGTTGGTACAACAGATGGTATAAATCATCAAGGTGATAAGAGCCCGACTAGTAGCAGCTCAAGATCGCCAGAAAAAGTATGCAAACTTACATCGCAAGAAGAAATATTTTGAATTAGGAAGCTATGCATTTCTAAAAATATCTCCCTGAAAAAGGAAGATTCATTTTGGGAAGAAAGACAAGTTGAGCCCTAGGTTCACAGGACCGTTCGAGATTCTAAGGCTAGTCGGTGAAATGGCGTACGAGGTAACATTACCTCCTAAACTTGAGCACATTCACAACGTGTTTCATGTGTCAGTATTGCGGCCGTATAAACCAGACTATAAGCACGTTATCTCCTATGAACTAATCCAAGTCGAGAAAGACTTATCGTACGAGGAAGTTTCTATCTAGATACTCGATAGGAAGGAACAGAATCTGAGGAATAAAATCATCCATTCCGTTAAGATTCTCTAGAGGAATCACGCAGTCGAAGAAGCTACGTGGGAACTAGAAGAGAAAATGAGTGCGAATTATCCGTTTTTATTTTAGTAACCTTATTTTTACAATTCCGAGGATGGAATTTTTATAAAGGGGGGAGATGTAATGATCGTGAATTTTAAACTCTTTATTAAATAAATATGTGATTTAATTTTAATGAGTTAGTTTTGTGAGTCTATTTAAACCTTATGTGGTTATGTGAATTTATGAAATGACTAAAAGGAGTAACTAATAGTTTATTTAAATTAGTGGACTAACTCTAAGACCTTAATATCAAAGAATTGATAGGATTATTAATAATTAAATATTCAATTTATTTGAATATAGTGGCAGGATTTGAACATATTGAGTAATTAAATTGATTCGCATTGGAGTAATACGAATTAAGAGGTGTGGAAGTTGAAACTGGCTTGAAGCTAAACCAGTTTGGCACTACCAGGGACCAGCACAGCTGTGCCATCCCACCAATACAAATTGGCTCAGCTGCGCCAGTGATCAGTCTGAGACAGTTAGTTTCTTCTGCGGAAATGAAATGGAACACTTTTGTTATATGTGTGACATTAATAAATCATAGGATAAAGGTATATTTTGTTGATATAAAGTATCATGTAGTACAAGAAATCTCATGTGATCTTTAATACATAAATAATTTAAATATATGTGTATTCTAGAAACTGGGAAATGAATTAAATGTTTAAATAAATATTAATATTAAATATTGTTATTAAATGATTATTGGAGATACCCAGACAATAATATCAAACTGCGTTATTTTATTGCGTATATTTATTATATACATGGATTATATGATGTGAGTATTTAATTAATCCTTAATTTCCTAATATGGTAACAATTTTACATCAAGATTACATTTTGGGAATTAAAAGAACTAAACCAAGACTTAAATAACTTGTTGCTAAGATTTTTTCTCTTGTCCTATATTGAGTGACACAATAGTACATGAACAGTAACATGGAGCTAGTTTACATAACTTTCAGTGGCTAGTGATTGCTAGGCCAATGACTATGGAGATGGCTGGTATTGGGTTGTTGAACCACTCCTTAATAACCAATGTTTTCTTCCATTACACCATGAATTTAACCTCAGTGTAATATAATTGCCCAGTCCAATGTTTCTTCTATAAATGGTAGACCAAATTATCAATTTATGTTGCTTTGTTTTAGTTCTTGAAAACTCTGGTAACTTGAGAGTGAGTGAGTTGTGGTCGAAAGAAGATGTTAGCAAATTCAGAAGGAGGAAACTAAGTTTATTAAGCTCCAAGAGGTATAAAATCTTAACTTTTATTCTTAGTTGGGTTTGTCAAATTCTTAGGAATTACTTGAAGTTCTCTTTTAATCAATGTGAATTAGCCTACCATAATGTGTTTAGAAAGTATGCTTACATATATGAACTCTTAAATGGTGGATTGGATCATGTTTAAACTAAAAAGAATCATGTTCAGTAAGGCTCTGCAAAACAGAGTCTGTTACTTCTTCTGGTCCAGGAATGGCGTAGTTGCGCCTATTTGTACTAGGGTGCAGCGCAGCTAGCGCCAGACCTGCACCAGACCTTTTTTTTTGTTTCAGTTTCTGTTCGTGCTAACTTGTTGGTACCTTGTCAGAGAAATCATGTAAACTATTTTAGCACACACATGTAAGCACATGCATGTAGTATGAACAAGTATAACAATGTTAGTACATATGATTGATACAACACTTATGGTTTTGAAATGAAAGTTGTAGTTTCAAAAGTGAACTTTATCACGAACACATCATGTGAGCATTCTGATTTTATGAACATGATAATATGGTTTATATTGACATGAAATGCAAGCCTAAAGTGATTAAACACACTAGCATAATTATTGAAAGTTAAGACAATTTCAAAGATGAGAAACTTAGGACTTTTCAAAGAGAACTTGACCAAAACGTTTATCTTGTAGGTTCTGACCATTTGAGCATGTATATGTGGCTTTAATATATGTTTCAAATGCATGAGTTATATGTCAAGATGCCTTGTATGTACTAAGTTGACTTAGTGTAAATTTCAAAGAAAGTTAGAATGTGAAAGCTAATGTCATCAACTAATAAGTAAATTACATTATGACCACGTAAGCGTGTATATTAGGATTCATTATGCCTATAGATATATTTAAATGTGTATCTTTTGGTTAAATTATAAGTGCATATGTGTGTTAGAGTTGGACAAAAATAGGAAGTGCAAAGCTTCAACCCTGGTCTAGCTAGGGGGACAGCACAGTTGCCTCAGTCCCTAAGCCTAGACAGGGCGTATCTGCGCCATCCTGCAGTCAGTTTTGTATTCTATTTGTATTCCGATGATTCAAAGCATGCTTATGTGGTTACTCTAACTTGTGTTATGTGACTAGTATACTATCCAATGTGGTAAGAAGCATGTTAAGTAATAGAATCAAATGAGTTAATAATAAAGTTTAACTTTCAAGAATGAAGATCAAAAAGGTATGATTTAAATTAAAGTTCTATGTGTTCAAGCCTATATTGATACATAGAAATTAGATAATCTAAAGTTATTAAATCTAAGACACGATTAGATTAACTTACGTGAATAATGGGATAGACCTATGTGATGAGTTGATTCTTGTAAGTGTAGACTCATATTAGTTTGCACATACTAATCGGAAAGACCGATTTGTTAATGTTAGGTCATTTCAACACAAGTTAATTAAAGCTAGAATTAAATTGTAGCTGAGCAAACAAGCAAGTCTTCGAACTTCACTCTTTGGTTGTGCAAGTTTCTTAATTCTTACTCTTTTACTTGAGCAAGTATCCGAACACTATTTTTATTAAGTTGCAAGTTCTCTACCTTACACAACTTTAAATATTGTGCAAGTTGCTAAATTTCACTTATTTTTGTGAAAGTTTCCTATCCTTTCTCATATTGTATTGAGCATGTTATTGTTGAATTGAAAGTTATTCATTTAAGCTTGAACTTTATTTCTAAACATGTTATTAAGTGGTTTAATTACTTTACAATTATTCCACATCGATATTATTGATATTCGCACTTAGTGCACTTGAGTTCGTATAGTCTTGGAATTGTACATCATTTAAAGTTCTATAATTCTTGAACTATGTCAGATAGAGCCTGAACCATTGTTTGGTCAGACAAGTGTATGAAGTTTTATAAAAGTTATCCAAACTAATTGATAGTAAGGATTCTTAGACTAAAAGCACACCTTTTTATATGATAGGGGAGTACCCCAGGTATCTAATATAAGATACTAAGAGCATATTTAAATGTTATGCATATACATGGTGTACGCGAGGCTAATCCCCTTAAGTATTTATTATGTAGCATGTAACCAAAAGGTCAATCAGCTATTGATTCAATTGGAGTTTTATAGTTCAAAGTCTACTTGACTATCAATTATTCTAAAAGTAATCATTATCTTTGCTTCTAATATTCATATTGTTGAATCCTTCAGATATTTATATTGTTGAATTCATTGTCAGATATTTTCCATTCATCATGATATATCCTTATTGTTGTATTTAAACTTGCTGAGTAACTTGTTGCTCATCCTTGCTACATCATGAATTATATTGCAGTTAAGCCCGAGACCTCAGGGAATGATAATGGTAAAGGAAAAATGTAGGATGGTTGCAAGGAGCAGACTTTAACTTATGCATAGTTTAAGTTATTGTTATGTAATATGAACCCTAATAATTATTTTAGGGTATGTTTGTAAGATTATATTAAGGTTATCGAATCTATGGACTAGTAACTCTTTTTGAATGAACGACATACGTTTATTATATTCTGCATTTTAGTTATCGTTTGTTGTTTAGAGGTGGATGTTTGTATTTTATCGTGACGACTAGACCGGGGTCAGAGGACCTGGATTCGGGGGTGTCACATTGCCCCTGTACAACAAGGGATACATCTTCATCGCCTTTATCGGGTACCCCCTTGGGATCGCTCGCATACTTGCCAGTCTGTATATGTTTGGGGATTGCTTCCAAGGCATCGAAGTCTTTAATCTATCCTGCCTTCAAGCCCATCTCTGTCATTTCTCCGTGTTTGATCATTTCTGAGAATGGCTATCTTATGCTTGCTAGGATCCTCTCATAGTAAGGAGCCTCTTGGATATCAATAAACATCATTACCATCTCAGTTTCTATCATTGATGGAATTACTTGCGCTGCTAGATGTCTCCACCTTTGGGCAGATTCTCAGAAAGATTCAGTATTTTGATTTTTGACTTTAGTCACTTGGTATCAATCCGGTCCCATTTGTGACTGAAAATTGTACTGATTTAGAAAGGTGTGGGCCAATTCTTCCCAGTTGTGGATTTTGGCATTGTCAAGTCGGGCATACAAGGCTTTAGCCTCTCCAGTGAGACTCTTTTAAAAAAGTTGCATTCTGAGGCTTTCATCTTCAGCATAAGACCCTAGTTAATCGATGTACACTTTTAGGTGCGTATAAGCTGGATCGCCTGCCCCATTATATTTTTTAAACACTGGGATTTTGAATTTGTCAGGATATCGAGCCCCTGGGAATATGCAAAGATCTGAATAGGTGACACTTCCATAGTTTCCAGTCCCTTTGATTGATCGGATGGTTTCTTCTATTTGTTGGACTTTCTTTCTTATATCCCCAGTTTCTCGATCATCCCTGAGTTTTGTGATTTCAGGGGTTTTGTTGGTTCCTTTATTGGAATAAGGTTTAAGTATCCGGGTTTCCATATTTCTGTTAATATCCTGACTACCCCCTTGAGTGAATGACTCTGATTGAGTAGGCATTGTCTGGACCTGAGTTTTTTTACTTTGTTCTTTTAGAAAGACAGCCAATTCTGCTATTTGATTCCTTAATCCTTCAAACTCCTCTCGGAAAATAGGAGTAGGATCAGGCTGGGCACTTGTAGCCATGTGTGACGGTGGGCTTAGTGCCTTTTTGGATTTTGAACGGGCAACGGGACCAATTGCTTCGCTACCAAAAGACTTATGTAGTTTAGTAGCGGTGAATGTAGGAATATTACATGCTTCCTAATGTGTCCGTTTAGGAGTATTATCCTGTGAAACGGATGTCAGTTGACCAGATAGCATGGCAAGTTTTGATATAAAAGGGAATGCATGTACACATATTCCTTTATATTTTCCATTACATTGAGATTGACATGGAAATGAAATTACAAGTAATTGAAATGGGAGGGTATGACAAGACTTCCCTCCGTGTTTGGTTTATCAAATGCTGACCTATCTTAGGCTACTTGTGACGCCCCCAAAATAGGTATACATCACCCATCTTGAGTCGCCAAATACATGGTACAAAATACAAATACAATCTTAAATATACAACTGTCGTGTAGAATATGACAAGACATAACTGAGAATTTTAATAAGAATATTGTCATCTAGACAATATCCACACTCAATGGAGTCCTCATTACATTTATTGTCACACTATTTAACAGAATAGTGAGGACTACTAATGCTATCATCTGGACCATCACTCCGTTCCCCGACTAGTCCCAGCTACGTTCTTATTTCTTGAAGAGAACAGTGAAAGAAGGGTGAGCTTAAATAGCCCAATAAGAAATATTATGACTAAGATAATGCAGAATAATTTATCGTTAGCCTTCAATAGTGTTAAACTGATAAAATATAACAGACATCAAGTTTAACTGCAGCGGAACAAGCAATCCATTAGAATAGTCAAGTAGAACATAATATCTACTATCTCTTCTAGATTAAAAGTCCATCGTTGATATTTTATTCCTGTACTACTCAATCAACAGTTCTTTGTTATACTCAAGACAAATAGAACTTTCATCACTTGTCTTCACCTGAACCATCAAAGATGTTAGTTAAATTCACAATTCATATTTATAATAATGTAAATTAACAGTTCCTTCTTGCCACAAAGGCTTAATAGAACGTTTACTCAATATCCTTACCCCAAAGGCTGAAGATATTCAAATGTAATAACAACGATCATACCAATCAGTTGTCTCTTTTTGCACTACGGGCCAAAGATATTAAACTATAAAACCAATGGTCATGATCATACCAATCAATTGCCTGTCAGTGCACTACGACCAAAGAGATTCAACTGTTAACTAATGGTCATGATCCTGCAAATCACATCATTGAATTATCCATGCACTACGGCCAAGGATATTCGTTAGTGTCACTTGTGGTCATGATCATGTGATACACCTGTCCATCTTCGCACTACGGGTCAAAGCTATCAAACAACGGATCATCTTTGCACTACAGACCAAAGATATTCAACAACATATCATTTTTGCACTACAGGCCAAAGACATACAACTGTAAAACCAATAACCAACAGTATAATAAAGAATGGAATAATAAAAGAATTTCACCATGTACGCTGTACTTCGCATAGACAGGTTATTCCAACATAATAATAAAGAATGGAATAATAAAAAATTTCACCATGTATGCAGTACTTCGCATAGACAAGTTATTCCAACATAATAATAAAGAATGGAATAACAGAAGAATTTCACCATACGTGCGTAATCCGCACAGACAGGTTATTCAAACAGAATAATAAATAATGGAACCAGGTCATGTGTAATCGCACAGACATGATATTCCAACATAATAAATAAGAATGGAATAACAACAGAATTCACCATGTATGCGATAGATCGCATAGATAGGTTATTCCAACAAAATAATAAATAATGGAACCAGGTCATGCATAAATGCACAGACAGGATATTCCAATAGAATAATAAATAATGGAATCAGGTCAGGCGTACTACGCACCGACAGGATATTCCAACAAAATAATAAAGAATGGAACCAGTTCATGCGTAAAAGCACCGACAGGATGTTCCAACAGAATAATAAAGAATGGAATAATAGAAGAATTTAACCATGTATACGGTACTTCGCATAGACGGATTATTCCATCATAATAATAAAGAATGGAATAATAGAAGAATTTCGACAAGTATAGGGTAGACCGCGTATACAGGTTATTCCAACAAAATAATAAATAATGGAATAACAGAAGTTTTCTTCATGGATACGGAAGAAATAATACCCCTTACGAGTACAATAAATAATATCTCTTACCTTTGAAAGAAGAGTATTCCGACTGGTAGGGCGAAGATATACTCGAAAAAAACTTGTACTACGCTCAAAGTTTTCTTAAACTCTAAAGAAATACACTCAAGATTATAGAAGAAGAACTCTCTCTATAGTTTTTCTCTCTAGAGTTTCAGTGAATTCGTAAGAAATAATGAAGGAGTGAGCTTCTATTTATAGAAGAATGGACTGCATAGTAACTAATTCATGAACGGTCCAGATTGATTTACTTTTAATCGGACAGTCCATATTTAAAGCAAAATCTTTTAAATAAAATACAATATATTCTATTTATAATATAATAAAACGAATAATTTTATAAAAGTATTTTGTTTAATATAAAAAGATTTTATTATTAAAACTTTAAACCAACGACCCATATTGATTTACTATTATAATTTCAACCAACGGTCTGAAAAATTAGCACATCTCCTCATGGAATAATATTGTACCCAAAAATAATTTGGACCGAAAAGAAATATGTTTTTCGGGTGAATAGTACTTCGAGAATAGTACCCTGTGAATAGTACCCCGACACAAAAAGTGTCTCAAATACCCGAGTGAACAATACTAGAGTGAATAGTAATCGGGTGAATAGTACTCTGACACAAAAAGTACCCCAAATACTCAGTGAACAATACTAGAGTGAATAGTAACCGGGTATTTTATGACAACTTGTCTACTTTGAAAAATTTTCACATATCACCCTTAACTTTAAACTTTTATCAATTTAACTATTTACCAAAATAGAAAAATTGAATACTTTTATTTCATAAAATTCGGGGTCTCACAATCTCCTCTCCTTATGAAATTTCGCCCTCAAAATTTATGTACATACTTGATATTCGAAGAGATGAGAATGTCTTGCTTTCTTTTCGGATTGTACCTTCCTAGTTATTTTCTCTCTATCATGATTTTCCATTTCTCATCTCCTATATTTCAAATATCATTATAATTTCAAAATAAGGGTTAATTGACATACCACATAATACCCCTATATTCTGACCGACCAATTAAATAACAAATAAACTTAGGTAGGTCATACTAGCGAAGGAATTCCCCGTCTCTCCCCTCCTAGTTCTTGTCTCACATCTCAGCCAGGGATCATATCCCTAAGCTTTGATACCAACTGTGACGCCCCCAAAATAGGTATACATCACCCATCATGAGTCGCCAAATACATGGTACAGAATACAAATACAATCTTAAATATACAATAATCGTGTAGAATACAACAAGACATAACTGAGAGTTTTAATAAGAATATTGTCATCTAGACAATATCCACACTCAATGGAGTCCTCATTACATTTATTGTCACACTATTTAATAGAATAGTGAGGACTACTAATGCTATCATCTGGACCGTCACTCCGTTCCCTGACTAGTCCCAGCTACGTTCTCATTTCTTGAAGAGAACAGTGAAAGAAAGGGTGAGCTTAACTAGCCCAGTAAGAAATATTATGACTAAGATAATGCAGAATAATTTATCGTTAGCCTTCAACAGTGTTAAACTGATAAAATATAACAGACATCAAGTTTAACTGCAGCGGAACAAGCAATCCATTAGAAGAGTCAAGTAGAACATAATATCTACTAACTCTTCTAGATTAAAATTCCATTGTTGATTTTTATTCATGTACTACTCGTCAACAGTTCTTTGTTATATTCAAGACAAATAGAACTTTCATCACGTGTCTTCACCTGAACCATCAAAGATGTTAGTTAAATTCACAATTCATATTTATAATAATGTGAATTAACAGTTCCTTCTTGCCACAAAGGCTTAATAGAATGTTTACTCAATATCCTTACCCCAAAGGCTGAAGATATTCAAATATAATAACAATAATCATACCAATCAGTTGTCTATCTTTGCACTACGGGCTAAAGATATTAAAATATAAAACCAATGGTCATGATCATACCAATCAACTGCTTGTCAGTGCACTACGGCCAAAGACATTCAACTGTTAACTAATGGTCATGATCCTGCCAATCACATCATTGAATTAACCATGCACTATGGCCAAGGATATTTGTTAGTATCACTAGTGGTCATGATCATGTCATACACATGTCCATCTTCGCACTATGGGTCAAAGCTATCAAACAACAGATCATCTTTGCACTACAGGCCAA
Organism: Panax japonicus; assembly: GCA_020205505.1. Lineage (NCBI taxonomy): Eukaryota > Viridiplantae > Streptophyta > Magnoliopsida > Apiales > Araliaceae > Panax > Panax japonicus. The sequence goes on from CM035097.1 coordinate 18,155,159, forward strand.
AGATATTCAACAACATATCATCTTTGTACTACATGCCAAAGACATACAATTATAAAACCAATAACCAACAGTATAATAAAGAATGGAATAATAAAAGAATTTCACCATGTATGCAGTACTTCGCATAGACAGGTTATTCCAACATAATAATAAAGAATGGAATAATAAAAGAATTTCATCATGTATGCAGTACTTCGCATAGACAGGTTATTCCAACATAATAATAAAGAATGGAATAACAGAATAATTTCACCATGCGTGCGTAATCCGCATAGACAGGTTATTCAAATAGAATAATAAATAATGGAACCAGGTTAAGCGTAATCGCACAAACAGGATATTCCTAATAGAATAAATAAGAATGGAATAACAACAGAATTCACCATGCATGCGATAGATCACACAGACATGTTATTCCAACAGAATAATAAATAATGTAACTAGGTCATGCGTAAACGCACAAACAGGATATTCCAACAGAATAATAAATAATGGAATCTGGTCAAGCGTAATACGCACCGACAAGATATTCCAATAGAATAATAAAGAATGGAACCAGGTCATGCGTAAACGCACCGACAGGATGTTCTAACTGAATAATAAAGAATGAAATAACAGATGAATTTCACCATGTATGCGGTACTTCGCATTAGACGGGTTATTTCAACATAATAATAAAGAATGGAATAATAGAAGAATTTCACCAAATATAGGGTAGACCGCGTATACAGGTTATTGCAACAGAATAATAAAGAATGGAATAACAGAAGTTCTTTTCATGGATACGAAAGAAATAATACCCCTTACAAGTACAACAAATAATATCCCTTACCTTTGAAAGAAGAGTATTCCGACTAGTAGGGCGAAGATATACTCGAAGAAAACTTGTATTACGAGTTAACAATACTAGAGTGAATTGTACCCCCGACACAAAAAGTGTCCCAAATACCCGAGTGAACAATACTAGAGTGAATAGTAATCGGGTGAATTGTAACCCGTGAATAGTAACTCGTGAATAGTACTCTAACACAAAAGTGCCCCAAATACTCGAGTGAACAATACTAGAGTGAATAGTAATCGGGTATTTTATGACAACTTGTCTACTTTGAAAAATTTTCACATATCACCCTTAACTTTAAACTTTTTTCAATTTAACTATTTACCAAAATAGAAAAATTGAATACTTTTATTTCATAAAATTCGAGGTCTCACACTACTCTGGCGGCTTTTGGGCATGAACGTTCCCAAATCATCGTAATTTACTTGACGAGAAGTTAATCCGATCTTTCAACTGGAGCGAATTTGGGTGGTGCCTTTCTTGAGCCTCATTGGAATTAGTCTTCCTACGAGTCTAATAATCAAACACCGATAGGATAGCCTCCTGGTGGAGAAACCACACAACATACATTCACATATAACGTGTCTCACCGTATATGAATGATGACATGTGCGAAGCACTAATATCATAGGCAGATATGGTGCGGAGCACTAAGTGCAATAAGGAAATACATTCATACACATCCATTTCAAATATAAATGCAACATTTACACGTAGGCATAAAATAGTTTTGAAAAGTTCATAGTAGTGGCTTAAGCCCTCTTACTGGAAGTCCCCAGTAGAGTCGCCACCTGTCGACGTCGGAATTTTTATTTGTCCCTTTTCTGTTCTTGCCTTTTGGAGTTCTCATGTTAGGTGAGATTTATTTGAAAAAAAACAAGTTTTGAAAAGGTCTGACATGTATATATCGACGATTGGACTATAAGAGTCGCCAGTTGGTATTTTTAAATGGTTGCACCAACTCAACTGAGAAAAGGTTTGCTCATTAACCTAGTGATGTGACATTATTTGACTGGTATGTGAAACCGAGATTCATTAAGGCCCGGGGGCTTGATTATGCGGAGAGAAGGTGTTAGGCACCCCCCAACATCTGTGTTACCACGAAGACCGCCACTTTTTAATTTAACTGTTATCTGAATGCGTGTGTGTATGTGTGGGTTAATGTGCAATTATCTAGAAGTAGTGCTATATCTTGTTTGCACCTATATACAAAGGGTTTGAATTTTGTATAAAAGTTTAGTTTTAACAAGAATAGCAGTGATGTTTTTTAAAAGAGGTTTTTCAAACCTTTGTGCTCAATAGTAATTGAGGTCTTTGATACTTCCATTTTATTATATGTTCGGCTTAGTTGCTTTTATTTTCTAGATACGAAGCATCTTTGAGAAAATAAGATAAAAAGCAGTGTTAAATTCCTTGTGGGCATGATAACCATCTAAGGACATTCAGACACCGTGAATAATTTACAAACCATGTACAGCTGAAAATGTCCATCACGGGAACCAAATCTAGATCCAGTCTACTGAATCTATGATCACATGATTCCTAGGCTCATATGATGTAGCAATTCGTATGAAAGCTGTAAACAGTTGTATATAAAAGCTGTAAATATATATATATAAACGATCAACCGCCTCGAAGTAAACTCTAGACGGGACAAAAATGTAAATAAAGCAATAAAAGCGATCAACCGCCATGAAGTAAACTCCAAGCGGAACGAAATGTAAATAAAGCAGTAAAAGGCAACGAAGTAAACTCCAGGCCTGATAGAAATGTATGTATATATATATAAGCAATAAACGCTCCGAATATTATATTCAGGCTTAATCGAGATAACTCTATATATATATATATATATATTTACATATATATATATATAAGCAAAAAACCACGGACCGATGGCCTGGGCATACACACATACGCGACTCTCAACGTGAATAATAGTGTGTGCAAGAAGTGAAGAAAAGGCTTTAAATAAAGCAAGATGACTTACAGTGGACTGCCAAAGAATCCTTTAATAGCTTTAAATGGATGAACACTCGGTTTCCACTAGTAAAAAGTAGCCAAATATAAGCTCACAAGTGTTTGAAATGAGAAAGCACTCAATTTATAGTGTGTACAGAGCAAATTGGGCAGGGCTTCCTCACACTTTTCTCTTACAAAATGGCCACTCCAAGCCCTCTATTTATAGAAGGGGAGCCGCAGGTGTATCTGCGGTTACCCGGGGTTCCCCAAGCAATGTGGGTCCCAACCATCTCGAAGTACGTGTATTCAGATAACGCGTTGTTCGCTCGAACCTTCATAACTTTCATTTCGAGAGTCCAATAGAAGCGTGCCATACCATTCCAGAAATCTCTTTCTGAGAGCTATGCAATGACATAATATTTGCCCTTTTTTGAATCCGGAAAGATGGGTCCATGACCGAAATGGCATTCCCGGGTTTTCGTCGGGCAGTCCATTGAGCCGTTTTGCGTAGTTTGCGCTCGGAAGTTAAGTTATGGTTCTTGTGGGACTTCTTTGAAAGAAATTTGAGTTGAAATGAATGTAGATTTCAGTTGAAGTTGAATTGACAAAATTACCATTTTGCCCCTCTCAGGGTTATCTCTGGTTTTCGAACAGTTGTAGCAGTCTTTTTTGAGGGTTATCTCTAAAGTTGGCCTGTTGTTGACTCTGATTGTCCTCAGGGTTATCTCTGAGGTTGGCTTGACCTCCTAGGGTTATCTCCAGGCTTTGAACTTGGTCCCCGGGGGTTATATCCAGGGTTAGAACTGATTTTCACGAGGTTATCTCCAGGGTTGGAAACTGATTTCCCGGGGTTATCCCTAGGGTTGGAAACTGGATCTCCCCGGGCTATTTTCGGGTTTAAATTGATGTTGTGGTCCTCCAGGGTTATCTCTGGAGTGTGAGAAAGATGATTTTGTCCTCCTGCATGGTTAGTAAAAGGAAAACGAAATTTTGAGTGTCTACATGCATGTGGTCAACAAGTAATATAATAATGAGAAAACTATCGATCCCACAAAGACTAGTATGAAATTAAATCAAACAATTACCAATTTATATTATTCTAATTTTATTAAACTACTCAAATTAAGGATTATAATTAATAAAAATTAGGAAACTAAAAATCCAAACTAATCAACACACTAAGTAACCGTAAATTTCAATCAAATAATGGATAATTAGACTTACAACTTCACTTTAAGATTCACTCTGATTATCACACCTTTTTCCAATTCAATTTAATATCTCAATTTATTAATCAAGAACACTCAAGTAGAATTAGTCATCTCTCGATGCACTAACATCGTATTAACTTAAATCCAAAATTTTGATAGAATTAACCCAAACACCCTAATTAACTAATTTACTATATCTCTATGTGAATTAAAATCAAAGAAGGTTTAAATTACAAGTTCTTTATCCAATTACATGTGATGTCAGGTATATCTCTATTCTAAACATTCATCAAGATTTTGTCAAAGCACAAAATCCAAGAACACATGCTAAAGTGATTAGGTCTAGATTCATATATATTATCTCTCGAGCCTATACAAATCCACACAGAATTGGTGATCAATCAATTCATAAATAAAAGTACAAATCACAATAGATAAACTGAATTGATAGTATTATTAAACTGAAATTAAGGCATGACAATCATCATTCAACACTAAAGATCCATTGCAAGCCTAATAAGTAATTTAGTTCATCATAGATAAATTAAAAACTGAAAAGATAGAAAAATTCATAATCCCAATTACAAAATTTGAATTAAAAGAAATAGAACAAAACAAAACCACCATTCTTTGTCTTCGATTCTATAATCTTCGTGATCCTGACCTTCCTTGCTCTCCTCCAATGTTCTTCAGAAAATTAGGGCTCCAAGTATGATTAATTGAATGTTATCATTAGTTCTTCATTTTGTTGTGTACATTGATGTATATCTCATGTAATTAGTTCATAAATGACGACCAATAGCAATCCCAATCCATGCCCAAGTCTTCCATCCATCAGCTACAGAGTTCCAATCAAAATAGAAGTCTTTTTCTCTCTCCCTGCCTCGTCGGGGGTTTTGTACTTGTAAGGGCCCGCCCCAATGGGGGATGCTATTGTTCTTACCTCATATACCCCCGCTCCGGTAGGGGTTTTCTTCACTAATAAGCTCGCCCCGACGGGGGGGGGGGGGTGCTTCTGCAGTTGTGCTGATTTCTTACTTGCAATGCTATGTTCTCGCCATAACGCCACCATTTTACCACCATGTCACGTAATGCAATCCTAAACACAAAACAAGTAGAATTTCACAAAAATAGACAGAATCAACACTATTTAAGTCCAAATCAGAAGTCGATTCGTAGGTATAAAACTCGGATCCAGTTACTATAGAGTTTATTTTTTGGTAAATTGGTCAATTGGCCAATATGATGCTAACACACATAGAGCCTCGTCTGCGTGTTAACACGCTATTTGTTAATTAACCAAATTACCCAAAAATAAACTTCATATTAACCACTTCCATAAAACTCACTCATCAAGGGTTAACCCAAATATTATTTTTTTATCTTTTTCCCATTATATTGACATTTCTTTGTATTATGTCACATTTTAACAAATAGTAAAGGCATTAACCCATTATTATTAATTTTCTTTTTCCATTATGTTGACAATTTTTTTGTATTTTGTTACATGGTAACAAATAATAAAGGCGGTAACCCAATTATTACTTTTTATCTTTTTTTCATTATGTTAACATTTCTTTGTATTTTTTTGCTAAATATTTCTTTGTATTTGTCACATGGTAATAAATAGAAATGACAATGATACAATACGGTATCAAGTGATTTGACGCCACATCAGTTTGTAAAACTTGCACCAAAATCGTACGCGGGCTTGATTCATGAAAATACTAAACCAAAACTGTATCAAGTGGTTCATTCCCTTGAACCACACTACACTATACCGATAAATAATTATAAATAAAATGAATTAAAATTTTAAGAAATAAAACAACATATGATATTAACAATTAACATAACTTAACAATAATTCATATAAGAAAATTATAACGAGTATTATTATAATTGTACTAGTACTATTACATTTATTTTTCTAAGGTAGATGTTAGGGATGCCAATCCCACCAATATTTATTTAATATTTAAGATATGCATAATACATCGGTTCAAATTGAAGAAATTTGGAGGTAAAATTAATTCAATTTTTATCTCCAAATTGTTCACTCAAAGTGGAATTTGGAGGGTGAGAAATGATGAAAAGGTGAAATATTTTATATTACCAAAAATAACTTCGTAAAATAAATAATATAACAATTTTGCCCTAATTATTATAACTCTCAATTATGTTTTAAAACTCTCATTTTTATCTCTCCACACTGCTGAAATTCTTATCTCTCTACACTGCTTAGGGGTGGGCATAATTTTTGATTTTTTCGATTTTTCAGTTTTTCGGATCGGACCGAATCGGCCAGTTTGGTACATAAAGAACTGGTTCGATTTCGATACAAATTTTTTATGGTTCGGTATTACCTATATACCGGTATATACCGATTTTCCAATTTTTTTATTATTAATAAATAATAATAATAATAATAATAATAATAACAACAAAATAATGATTATAATAATAATAAAATAATAATATTAATTAAAATAATAATAATAATAATAATAAAATAATTATATTAATTTTCGGTATTTATTCGGTAAAAATTGGTACCGAATCGATACCAGTATTGGTACCGAAATTTGGCTAATTTTGGTACTGGTTCGGTTCGGTTCGGGTCGGTATTTACCGGTTGTACACCCCTAACACTACTGAGTTTAGCGCTTGCTAGCCAAGGCTTCTGCCGCCGCTATGGTTTTATTGTTCGCCGTCAATTTTTTTAATCTACTCCTTTGTGTTGAAATCTCTGGTAAGATCCCCAAATCATGTACCCTAATTTTTTTCAATTTGATAATACTTATATTTATGTTAATCATGTTTTTTCCTTTACATAAAATTCATCCGTTGATTTGATAAGTAATGAAGTTGAATAAGGCGCAATAATTCGGTTAAAAAATTAGTGTTGGGTGTGGTAATTTAATTTTACAACATTTTTGCTCAACCCTAAATTGTAGGTTTGCTTCATCCACAATAGGCGTATCTAAATCAGTCCATGGATGTGTTATATCTATCAATACCATATAAATAATTGTTAAGAATCTATGACTCATTTACTTGAACATAAGAATACAATTTAGTTTTCTTCGTGCTTTAAATACCTTAGCCACCCAGTATACAATTCTCTATCATCTCACACGAAAAACTAGTCCCTTTTTTTTCAATTTACTTTTTAATTTTCCCCTTTAATTTTCATATATGCGTCTTTTATTTTCATATGCGTGTTTATATGTATTGCCTAGCTTTACATAACTTTCAGTCAAAAATTGAACACTAGGTGTTTGGAAAAAAATGCCCGACTGAGTTTTTGATTTTTTGTGTATACAAATCACTCAATTGAACATTTGAATTCTAAAAAAACATTTTAAAAATTATATTTTAAAAACATTTGATTTTGTGAGTTTTTTTAGAGAGGAAAAGAAGAGATTTGGAGGCAAATTTGATTTCATTTTTGGCTCAAAATTTTCTCCAAAAAAGTGGGAGGATTTGGAGGGATGAGAAAATTATATATTTTACATTACTTAAAGTAATCTATATAATAAAACAGAACCCATTTTGAATCTTTCATTTTACAAAGCACAAGGACGGTTCAGATTCATTCTAACTTAATTTTTCCAACTTAATCTAAAGGCTCATATTTATTCCCGCCCAAATCAAATTCACTCATACACCCTACTCTCTATCATGTTCACACACACAATCTTTCTCTCATCTCTTCTTCACACACACACACAAAACAAATAATAATAGTGTAGACACTCGAAATTTTCTACACACCTGTCACTAACATTGCAGGAGGGCAGATTAGTCTTTTAGAGATAACCCTGGAAGACAGTTCACATCCAGTCTGGATACTACCGGAAGTTCAGTCTCAACCCCGGAACACACACCGGGAGTAACAGTTCCAACCTCGGAGATAACCCCAAGACATGCAGTTCGAACACCGAAAATTCCACCGGAGAAGACCGATTAATCTAGGAGATAACCCCGAGGTATCCAGTCTCAGTCCCAACACTGGGAGTATCAGCTACCAACCATGGTGATAACCCCAAGGAATGCAGTTTCGGCGATAACCCCAGAAATGCTTGTTTCAAATTCATGCAATCAGCTTCAACCTCGACACTCACACCGAGGCATTCAGTACAAAGACCAGAGATAACACTGGGGGAAACAGGCACACCTCAGAGATGACATTGAGGACCTTCAACACTTGCAGCAGTCCAATCTCAGCGATAACCCTGAGCAACGTCTGCTTTATTAGCCCAAATCGCCGATAACACCGATGAGGGGCAAAGTCATCATCTCGCCACCTTGATGCCACATCATGTCGACTCAACATCTCATACATACATTTCTACATAATAATGTCCCACAAGAATCAAGGAAAACCAATCCCGAGTGACTATTATACATGGTAACGAATAGAACTTGAAGTATGAAGACCGGAGGGCACCGGCCCATCTTCCTGACTTCGTACAACCTCTAATCACATGCCATTGTAAAACTCTCAACAACGGAGGTCCGAAATAGGTCCTACATACCTTAGTCGGATGCCCGAATTATAATTCTGAAAGTTCGAGCGGACATTGCAGTGCCTACGTGCATGTACTACGAGACGACGCAACCCGCGAAACCCGAGGCAACCCGGGCAACCTCAGGTACACCTGCGGTTCCCCCCCCTCTATAAATAGAGGGCTTGGGGTAGCCATTTTAAGAAAAGAAAAGGCAAGGAAGCCCTGTCAAATTTGCTCCACACTCTCTCTATACCGAGTGCTTTCTCATTTTAAACACTTGTGAGCTTACATATAGCTACCCTTGTACCGGCGGAAGCAGAGTTTCATCCACTTTAAAGATATAAAAGTCTTCTTGGCAGCCCACTGTAAGCCTTCTCACACACTTTAAAGTCTTTCTCTTCATCTTTGCACGCACCCTTCTTCATGTTGAGAGTTGTGTTGTGTGTGTTTGTCCGGACTTCGGTCCGTGGTTTTATTTCAGTTTGTATATACATATATATATATATATATATATATATATATATATATATATATATGTACTAACATTATCGGTTATGCTTCGATTGAGCCTAGACTTCGGTCTGGAGTGTTTATTTTCTTATATATATATATACTTATATATATATGAACTGTGTGTCGGACTTTGTTCGATGAGCCTAGACTTCGGTCTAGAGCATTTACTGCTTTAATATATATATATATATATATATATATATATATATATATATATATATATATATATATATATATATATATATATATAAGGGCAAATAAATGCTCTGGATGTAAAATCCAGGCTTATCGAACAAAGTCTGACACGCAGTTCATATATATATATATATATATATATATTGTCCCACCTAGAGTTTACTTCGTGGTGGTTGATCACTTTTACAGCTTTCTTTACGTTTCGTCCTGCCTGGAGTTTACTTCGTGGCAGTTGATCGCTTCTACAGCTTTATTTACATTTCGTCTCGCCTGAAGTTTCCTCCGTGGAGGTTGATGGCTTTTACAGCTTTATTTACATTTTTTGATCCCCCATGGAGGTGCTTCGTGGTGGCTGATTATGTATGTATATATATATTTACAGCTTTTATATATATATATATATATATATATATATATATATACTTGTTTACTGTTTTCATACCAATTACAGCATCATGTGAGCCTAAGAATCATGTGATCACAGATTCAGCCTATTGGATCTAGATTCGGTTCCCGTGATGGACCTTTTTGAGCTGTAAGCAGCTTGTAAATTTATCTGTGATGTCTGAATTTCCTCAGATGGTTTTCATACCAAGGAAGAAGTCGGCATTATTTTGTATATTATTTTCTTATAGATGTTTCGCATCTCAGAAATAAAATCAATCAAGCCGAACACTTAATAAAAATGGAAGTGTAAAAGGTCTCAATTACTATTGAGCACAAGGGTTTAAAAAACCTCTTTTATAAAACATCACTGCCATATCTTGCTAAAGATTGAATTTTTACATAAATTCAAACTCTGTGTATATAGGTGCGAACGAGGCCTCACACTACTTCCAAATAAATAGCACATTCACCAACACAAACACACATTTAGATAACAATTTCTTGGAAAGTGGCGATCACCGTGGTAACACGGATGTCGGGGGGGTGCCTAACACCTTCCCTCCGCATAATCAATTCCCTGGACCCTAAATAAATCTCGATTTCACCGACCCGTTTAACAGTGTTACATCACTAGGTCAATGTGCAAACCTTTTCTCAGTTGTGTTGGTACAACCATTTAAAAAACTAATTGGCGACTCTTAACAGTCCATCGTCGACATTATATATGTCGGACCTTTTTCACTTGTTTTTTCAAACAAATCTCACCTAACATGAAAACACCAAAGAACAAGTAATGAAAAGGGACATCTAAAAATCTCGACGTCGACAGGTGGCGACTCTGCTGGGGACTCCAGTAAGAGGACTTAAGCCGCTATTACAAACTTCTCAAAACTATTATCTGTTTGTGTGTGGATGTTGCATTTATATTTATGATGAATGTGTATGAATGAATTTACTTATTGCACTTAGTGCTTCACACCATATCTGCTTGTGATATTAGTGCTTCGCATATGTCTTCATTTCCATACGGTGAGATGCGGTGTATGTGAATGTATGTTGTGTGGTCCCTCCACCAGGAGACTATCCTGTCGGTGTTTGATTACTAGAATCGTAGGAAGACTAATTCCCGCGAGGCTCAGGAAAGGCACCACCTAAATTCGCTCCAGTTGAAAGATCAGATTAATATCTCGTTGAGTAAATTGCGATGATTTGAGAACCTTCATGCCAGAAAGCCACGAGAGTAACCTAAGATAGATCAACCTCTTATAAACCCAACACGGAGGAAAGTCTCTTCATATTCTCTCATTTTAAAATTACTTGTAAAAATAATTACTTGTAATTTCATTCCATATTGATCTCTATGTAATGAGAAATATGAAGAAATGTGTACATATACATATTTAACATGCTATCATGTATTACAAACAGCTGACATCCATTTTGCAGGATAAAATTCCTAAAATGGACACATCACATAGCATGTTATTATTTACACATTCCCTAAAGACTAAACTATGTAAGTCTTTCGCAAGGAAACAATCGGACCTACTTCCCGGTCCAAATCCAAAAAGGCTGCGAGCCTACAGTCATTTATGTCGTCATCTGATCAGACTGACCTTAATCCAGTTTCTCACAAAGAATTCGACGGATTAAGCAAACAAATTACTTATTTGGCTGTTATGTTTAAAGAACTTCATCAGTCTACTCAGGGTCCAAAGATACCCGTACATGTTGAATCCTCTACACAAGGGGAACTCGGGTCTTTACAATACCTGAATTATTGTTGGATACGACCAACAAAATTCATGATGCCACCCATCTCGCAGGAGATCTAGACACCGGTGACATCAGAAAGAAAGTCCTTCAAATGGAAGAAACCCTTTATCCTATCAAAGGAATTGGGGCCCACGGGAGTGTTTCATATGCATACCTACTGTATATTCCCTGGTGTTCATTATCCAGAAAAGTTTAAAACTCCTGACTTCGAAAAATATGACGGGTTAGGAGATCCTTACACACATTTGAAGGTGTTTATTGGAGAACTCGGATCTTATGCAAAGGACGAAAAGCTCAGGATGCAGCTGTTCCAGAAGAGTTTGACTGGAGAAGCCCGTTCATGCTATACCAGATTAGACATTTCAAAGATCCATAGCTGGGAAGAGCTAGCACACGCCTTCTTTACTCAATATAGCTTCCCGTCTCAGATGGCTCCTGACCGGTATTAGATTACCAGGGTCAAGAAACAGTCTAACGAGTTATTCAGAGAGTATGCTCAAAGGTGGAGGCGCCTAGCTGCACAAGTTATTCCTTCCATGACAGAATCATAAATGGTCATGACTTTCATAGACATACTAGAAGCTCATTTCTATGAAAGAGTCTTAGCCGGCATCGGCAAACCATTTTCTGAAATGATCAAACACGGGGAGATGGTTGAGATGGGATTGAAGTCAGGAAAGATTCAAGACCTAGCTGCCCTTAAAGCTGTTGCTGAGCACATCCAATCCGAAAATTATAGGAAACAACCCCCGGAGGGTCCATAAAAAGAAAGAGGAGGAACATTTCCTTGATACTACAAGGTCAATAAGGCAATCAGAACATGCCTATCCAGAAGAGAAATTATACTCCCTTTAAGCATAGTCTTCAAACCCTCTAATACTGAATAGTGGAGAAGTCAAACGCCCTCGAGTGTTCACACCCTTAGGGGACTAACTCGAAAATATTCTCACTCTTCTGACAACGTAGAAGAAAATCACACATCTTCTTCCACCAGCCAGGCCTAATGGACAGGGTTTCAATGCTGCTCAGAAATGTGCTTATCATGTCGGGTTACCTGGACATGATACTCAGGATTGTTGGGCCTTGAAACACAAGATCCAGGATCTGATAGACAACGGTGAGATCGTGGTCACCAAACCCAATTCACCTCACGTACAAGACAATCATCTTCCTCAACACAAAGAAGAAGAGGTCAATATGATCAATTGGAGTAATGAACAGATTTCTAATCTCAATGGAGAGTCATCCCAAGCAGTCAAAGATGATATTGAAAAATGGGATTATGCCAAGTTCTAGTTCGCGATGGAACGTAAGATGAAAGCTCTATGCAAGCAGATTGAGCAATTGGCAGAACTGGTGACCTATCAGCATAAAGTGACACGCTAGTTAATCAGCCAGGAGCATGTTAGTCTCCTTCCTCTTGTCATGAATATTCCTTCATCACCTTCAGAAAATGAAATATTGGAGGACAAAGTGGCAAAGAGAGCGAACGCCAAAGCTCATCGAGATTTTGCCAATAGAAGGGAATTTACATACCTGGGCCAACCCATGGAGGAAATCCTACAAATGCTTATCAATGAAGGAAGGATCACTTCCCTTCTTCCTCCTAATTAATCCTCGTTCAGGACGGTACAATTCTAATGGAGTATGTCAATATCACTCCCATTCTCGCGATCACAGTACAGAAGAATACTGGGCACTCCGCCACCTTATCCAGAATCTAATTGACAGTGGTGTTATGCAACTAGCAGATGATGATATTGTGCTACGTGAGAGTGAGAATACCTGTCATACTAAATGGAAGGGATTGGTGGCAGTTATATCCACTAAAACTGATGGGACTAGTAAACTGTGACAACCCGAGAATTTAGACAATTTATTAAAATCTTAAATGATTGATTTAAGGTCAAATAATAGACCTAGACAGGAAATAAGTGTATGGAATTGGCAGTTATGTAATGAAATTTTAAGAATTTCAAAAGTTTTGAACAAAACTTGAATTATGTGATAGACTGTAAGTGATAGTCTAGTAATGAGGTATAAGATTATGGTAGATTTAAAATTTTTTTGAAGAATTATTAAGGATAAGTATCGAAGTGAATACTAGTCGGTATATTTGGTTACATATGTGAACCGTAATGATTTAAGATCAAGGATTGATCAGATAAGTTATAATTTTAGAAAACCCTAAAGTTTTGTTAATCATATGTTTATTAAGTTAGAAAAATCTAACGAACTGTTAGAAACCCTAACGGTACGCTCAGAAACTTTAATTTTAGTTTCGGAAATCCGAAACCCTAAATTCATAATATGAATATGGTGATTAAGTTAGAAAACCCTAGCATCTGATGAGAAACCCTAGAAATCGGTTCTGGAAACCCAAATTTTAGTATCGAGAATTTAAACCCTAAATGGGAATCTTAAATGTAAAGTATTAAACCCTAAGGGTTAAAAAGTTGTGTGTAAGGAATATGAACATTAGATGATGGTTTATAATTGTTTATAACAAACAAAAGAAACTAGTGAAATCCTAATTATATATTAGGAATGAAGGATTTAATAACTTAAGGGTTAAGGAAAAAGAGAATTGTGGTATTTAGAATACTTACTAATTCTAGGAGATTTATTTTATATATCTCAAATGATTAATTTTATAACCTAATTATAGCAAGTCTAATTGGGTTAAGGAAATAAGTGGGCATGAGTAAGGATTTGTGTTATAATTGAGGAAGTAAAAACCCTAATTAATTAATTGGGTTGGGTAAGAATTTAGGTATTGGACTATGTATATTTTATAGCCCAAGAGTTGGCCAATGAAATTGGTTAGAGGCCCAAGTAATACATTAATTGAGTGGCCTAAATATTTTTATTGTTAAGCCCAAAGATTTAAGAGTGGCCCAAACCTGGAGCCAATTGAAGGAATGGTACTTTAGGCATTTGGGATAATAGATATTTCATTTACAAGAAACCAGACTTGGAGCTTAAAAAGGCCACATGGTCGGCTATTAGAGGGCAAAAAGTGGAGGAGTGGTGATTTTTATTTTGTTTGAAAGTAAGTTTACTAACTCTCACCAAATGCTCTAGGTGTCAAGCCATGAACCAAGCCAACACTTATGTTTAAACTTGCAAGCAACATGGGTTGGTATTGTTGATGATGAGTGAGAGAGAAAGGATTGCAATACTTATAATGTATAAGCATAATAAAAAAAAACACATATCACTTCTCTTTCATTTCATTTTCTCTTCCAAGTTGTTAAGTTATAAGAAAAAGAGAGTAAGAGATAGAAATGGGGTATCGATAAAGAAAGGGAGAGAGAAGAGGAGAGTTCGGCAGCCTCATGGTGGAAAGAAGAGGAGTTTTTGATCTTCATACACCAAAGATTCATCCATGGATGAAGCTAAGAAGAAGGAGAAGAAGAAAAGCTAAGGTATAACAAAAATTTCCACTTGTGTAGTCTATTTTCCTTTGTGGTTTAATTTGATTTTTGGACAATATGAAGTTGTGATCTTGAGATTCAAAACCTTAGATCTATGTGTATATAAGTGTTTAATATGTAGATCCAACTCTTTTGTAGATCCAAAGTTAGATCTAAAGTATGGAATGGAAGCTAGGTTTTTCAAAAGATAGAAAACATGATTTTTCTCTTAGCTTTGATTGTGTTTGATGCTTGTTTGATGAACTAAGAAATTTTGTTTCTAAACTCAAAAGCCATGTATATACATGTTAATAAGTGTTTATTGTTTGGATCTACCCATAATGGGGGTTGATTTGGTGGAAATCTAAAGGAATTGAAGAATGGAAATTTTCTGAAAAAGTTAAACTTTTAAAAAGTGTGATCAAGCTTTTGAATCTTTGAAATATATGATGGATATTTATGATTTATGTTCTTGTGATACTAGATATATGTGTTAAGGGTAAAATCCCTTTGAAATTACTCAATTAGGTTGAATATTGAACAAGTTATGGGATTTCTCCCAAACTACTCAAAGGTAATAAAAACTGTTAGAAGGACAGTTTTTACCAGCCACTTCCGGGCTAAATTCCGGGAGCTTAAAATGTCCAAATATGGATTGTGATAGATGAAAACTGTAGTTTGGAAAGATAGGAATCCAACAAAAGTGACGGATCATTAATCAGAGATACAGATTTCGTTTTATTTAAGTTTTGGTGAAGGACTCCAAAACTGCCAAAGTGCAAAAAGTTTCTGCCAAAACTTTTCCGGGGGCTGTTTCGGACATTTCGTTAATGAGAAAACTTCCAGGCTTTTGGGAAATGAAAATATATGGTATTATGTAGCTTGTGTCCAAAAATGAGCTAATTCTGAGTTAAAACGACCAAGTTATGACCATTACAATTTTTGTGATTTTTTGACGGAAATCGCTATAACCGGAGTTCTACAACTCCGATTGCCACGAAATTTAAAATGGAACATCACGTTAACATATATAAGGTTATTCCGAGAGATGAGAATGTTTGGAGTTAAGCACGAGGTAGATAATTTCTTAAGCTACGCACTAGAATTAATTTTTGAAAAAATATCAAAGGAAGTTGGAAAATTATGAAAAAATAATTTTTGTGTATGAAATACATGTATATATGTTTGACCAAAGGATAGAAAAATAATAAATTGATTTGGAATTTTCGTGAAGAAGAATAGTGAATTCAGGTTGCTGAAATGGAATTCAGGTTGCTAAAATGATTTGGTCTGCTGAAATAGTAACTTCAGGATACTGAAATGAAATCTGATTTAATGAAATGATATTTCAATTTAATTAAAGGTTATCTTGTTTACTAAGATATCATGAAAAGGGAAAACTTATATGTATAAGTTATGAAGTGATGAAAAGATTCTCAAAGTATAACAATAACATTAACACTTAAGCGTAATGACTAATACTTAACTACATGTTTAAATGCTATACACTTTAATATACGATGATAAAATTGTGTCGGTATCAACTCAAACTTAATAGTCTAATTTGATGCTAAGTCTTATGTGTATTATAGACTGATAGGATTATGTGCTATGTGTTTAGATTATTCTGTGGATATGTATATATAACAGTATTATACTATAATGATATTATTCTAATCATTGGAGATCTATATATTAATATTATGTCTTCGGGTAAAGCGTTAAATATTGTGTTGCAGTAATCAACGGTTCAGACAAGTTTTCTTTTACTAAACTCTAATAAGAGTATTGTATTCAAGCTTATGGTTAATCATTGCTGATTGCCATGAAATTTGTACTCTGTACATCTTGCATGTATAAGTCAGGTATGAAAGGCTGATCACCTTCATTACCAGTTGGTTCAGAAATGTTTGTTCATGTTTAAAACTTGTTCAGTCAAAGATTTGTTCGTGCTAGTTCTCAATTATATTGTTGAATTATAGCAAGCTCATTATTCATACTCTTCAATCATGATATATCGTTATATTATTGTATATAAACTTGCTGGGCAACTTCCATGCTCACCCTTGCTATATCATGATAAAACATTGTAGATAAGGCCAATGCGTTCGGATACAGGAAATGATTAAAGCCAAGTTCAGCTTGGGATATAAAGTGCAGCTAGTTTGTAATAACGTATTTGATAAATATTGTTGTGTAATAGATATTTTACTCGACCTTGGGGAATAGTGTGTAATGTATTGTATAAACAATTTATGTTTATATCTTCCGCAATTAGTGAAAGAATTAGTATACCAGATCCGCGGCGATTTGGGGCCCGGATTCGGGGCTACTACAGTTGGTATCAAAGCTGTTGGTTATGAAGCTTAGGTAGTAATATCTGAGACCAATAACCGCAGTGATTAGGATTAAGATCTAACTCACATAGAGTTAGTTGGTAGGTAGGATTCAAAGATGAATCTCGGCGAGTGTAAAGCACAAGGTTCCCTAACTCTGATAATAAAGTTGAACAGTAATGGTGAATAGATCGAGTCTAAAAGACTGAAAGTGCAGGGATAGGAGATCGTAAAACAAAACAATCATAGTGCATGGAATTGAATCGTAATATATACGATGAGATCACCCCGTGATCTGATAAAGGTTATGATATGGGAAATGAATCAATCTATTGATTGAAAAGTTTACAGCAAGATGTTGTGTGAAAGTTGTTGATAAGTTGGTTTTATACCTACTTATCCGGCATCTATTACTTGAATAATTTGATTAATCTCATGTTTCTTAGTGACTTTTCATGCATTTTGTCCAGCTTGGTACCCAGCTGGGGCTCGTAATTCCTCCTGGTTTGAAAGTTATGGCAGTTTTAGCAGAGGAGGTAATAGCAGAAAAATTAATTGACAGCTTGGTACCCAGCCGGGGCTGGGCCTTTTTAAGCGTTACCACCCAGCCGGGGCTGGGTGTCTGGGCAGCAAAATCAGAATGGTATCCAGCTGGGGCTGGCTTGTGCAAAGGAAAATGTCCAGCTGGGGCTGGGTACTCGGAAATCAAGACTCCTAGTTGGTTTCTAGTGCTACAAGTGTGGAGTTTTAGAGATGGTAATGACTTGGGACTTGTATATGCATGGAATTATAGTCAAAATACATGTGGTAGTATATATATGGATATAAAACTCTGAGATTAGAGGAGACTCAAGGAAAAATTACGAAGAAAAATCTCAGTTTTTCTAGCGAGCATAGGAGGAGTATTTCAAGGCGATTTTCAAGACGATTGCGATTTTAGGCTACGTGAGGGGTGTTTTTCAATATTCTTCATCTTAGTTTATTATTTGTAATTGAAAAGATGATTCCCATGATTTATTCAGTGTTTATTTCGTTTATTATGAACTAAATCACTTTTTAGGCTTATGATGGATCTTTTAAGTGAATTTATGGTTTTGTAAACTTTGATTTCCAATTTAATAAGCTATTACCAATTTATCTATATTAATTTGTGCTTGAATCTATGAATTTCCTGATCAACAATTCTTTGTGGAGTTGGATGGAATCGAGAGAGGATATTCAAATCTAGACCTAGTTGATATAGCATGTGTTCAGGATTTTGTTAATAGCTTAAACTTGATGAGTGTTAAGGTAGAGATATGCTTGACATCGCATGTAATCGGATAGAGAACTTATTCTTCAACCTTCTTCAATTGTAATTCATATAGAGATATAGTGAGTTAGTTGCTTAAGGTGTTTAACGGATTTCTATCTTAATTGTGGATTGACGTTAATATGGTATTAGTGCATCGAGAGGTGGTTAATACTACGTTCGTGTTCTTGATTAATAAACTAGAATAGTACGAGTTGAATTGGAATAAAAGTGTTAAAATCAGAGTGAAGCTTAGGGTGAAATCATAAGTCTAATTCTCTATTAATTGTTTGAAATTCTAGATTTTGATATTTGTGATTGGTTTGTGATAGTTTAATTATCTTTTAATTTAGAATAGTTATTTTTAATCATTGAATTTGATTTGTTTAATAAAATTAGGGTTAATAGAAGATTGGTAATTATAAGTTGAGATTTTTGCTAATAAGTCTCTGTGGGAACGATACTCTACTCATCACTTTATTACTTGTTGACCATGTATACTTGCGTGTTGTGCGAATAAAGATTTTACCCAACAAGTTTTTGGCGCCGTTGCCGGGGACTATTTAGTATAAATCTTAATAGTTTTACAATATTAGTTTAATTAATCCAGTTTTACTTAGACATTTTTTTTTATTTTTTTTTGTTTTGTTTCTTCTGTTTCAGGTGTGAAAGCAGTTTATGCAAACTCGGCCTAAAAATCCAGATTTGCTACCTTTTGACGACGACATTGAGAAAAGGTTTCAGAGGTTGAGCAAGTGGATCAAGGAAACGAGGCAAGAATTCGAAACAACTGAAAAAGAAGAGGTAACAGTAATGGCAGCCGAAGATCGAAAAGCATTAAGGGATTTAGCAACATCCAAGGTGACTGAACTGCAGTCAAGCATCACTAGGCCAGCAATAGCAGCAAATACGTTCGAAATTAAGCCTGGGATGATACAAATGATTCATAATTCAGTTCAGTTTGGGGGTTTTGCAAATGACGATCTGAATGAGCATCTGGTCAGCTTTCTGGAAACGTGCGACACTTTTCGGTTCAATGGGGTTTCGGATGATGCGGTGAGACTTCGATTGTTCCCATTCTCTTTACGGGACAAGGCGAAGAGTTGGTTGCATTCACTACCATCTGGTTCGATAACAACATGGGAGGATTTAGCTCAAAAATTCCTCGCAAAATTCTTTCCACCGGCGAAAACTGCGAAGATGAGGAACGAGATTACGATGTTTGAACAGCAACATGGGGAATCATTATATGAAGCTTGGGAGAGATACAAAGAACTGCTCAGAAAATGCCCGCATCATGGATTACCCCAGTGGCTACAAATGAACACCTTTTATAATGGACTAAATGGGAATCTGAGGACGAGTATTGATACAGCATCAGGCGGAGCATTCATGGCTAAGAGTTACGAGGAAGCGTATGAGTTGATTGAAACCATGGCGGCTAATAATTACCAGTGGCCCACAGCAAGAATGACACAGGCAAAGGCAGCTGGGGTATTAGAAGTAGATAGCATGACAGCGATGCAAGCACAGATATCTGCACTTTCAAAGATGTTGGAGTCGGTGAAAGCAACACAAGCACAACAAACACAGCAAGTACAGCAAATGGCAATAATATGCGAGTTGTGCGCTGGAGTGCACCTAACGGAGCAATGTGCGATTAATCCAGCAGCTGTGCAGTTCATCAGCAATTACAACAGAATTCCGCAAAATACATATCAGAATACATACAATCAAGGAAATAGAAATCATCCGAATTTCTCATGGAGCAACAACCAGCAAAATCAAGCTTCACGACAATCATATCCACCAGGGTTTCAGAACCAGCAACAACCAACCCAATACCAAGAAAGGAAATCAGATCTAGAGGAGTTGGTGTCAAAATACATTACTAGCAATGAAGCGGCCATGAAAAATCAAGCAACGGCAATCAAGAATTTGGAGAATCAGATAGGACAAATGGCATTGGCATTGAATAATAGACCACAAGGGACATTACCGAGTGACACCGAGAGAAATCCAAAGGGTAATCATGAACAGTGTCAAGCAGTCACATTGCGGAGTGGGAAACAGCTTGAGGGCACTAACGCAGAAAATTCAGTGACTCCGAATGAAAAAGTTGATGATAGCAGAAAAATTGAAGTAAGCAAGGGTGAGGATAAACAAAGTGAGGAAACAAGTATGAACAATAAGCCAATTGTTTATCCACCACCACCATTTCAACAAAGAGTCCAAAAACAGAAATTAGACAAGCAATTTTCAAAATTTTTGGAAATTTTCAAGAAACTTCAAATCAATATACCATTTGCAGAGGCCCTAGAGCAAATGCCGAGCTACGCGAAATTTATGAAAGGGATTCTGTCAAGGAAAAAGAAATGGGAAGATTTCGAGACAGTTGCACTAACCGAGGAGTTTAGTGCGGTATTACAACAGAAATTACCACCAAAACTCAAGGATCCGGGGAGCTTTACTATCCTATGCACGATTGGGAATATGCATTTCAACAAGTGTTTATGTGATTTGGGGGCGAGTGTAAACCTTATGCCATTCTCAGTATACTTAGAATTGGGTTTGCCTGCACCCAAGCCTACAAACATTTCTTTGCAATTGGCGGATAGGTCAGTCACATATCTGAGAGGTATAGTAGAGGACATTCTAGTGAAAGTGGATAAATTTATATTCCCCGCGGACTTCATCATTCTTGATTTTGAGGAGGACAAGATCATCCCAATTATCCTAGGGAGACCATTTTTGGCTACGGGCAGGACACTCATAGACGTACAAAAGGGAGAACTCACTATGAGGGTCCAAGATCAAGAAGTAAAATTCAATGTGTTTAAGGCCATGAAATTTCCCACGGATGAGGAAGAATGTTTTCGAATGGATTTAATTGAGCAAATCATCAGTGAAGATATGAGCAAGAGTTTGGTTCACGATCCGTTAAAAATAATGTTATTGAGGGATGAAGAGGTCGATGATCCAGAATTGGTGGAGTACTTGCAAATACTAGACTCATTGCCACGAGTTTCCAGATTTAGAACACCGTTTGAACCATTGCACGTGGAGGAAGTAGCCGCAGAAAAACTGAAACCATCATTGGAGGAACCACCAATTCTTGAGTTGAAACCACTCCCTAAACATCTCAGGTATGCGTATTTAGGTCAGTTAAATTCTTTACCTGTTATTATTTCTGCTGCACTAAACGAATTGCAGGAAGAAAAGCTGCTGCGAGTGCTTCGGGAACATAAATCGGCAATAGGATGGACAATAGCGGACATCAAAGGAATCAGTCCAACCTTTTGCATGCATAAAATTTTGATGGAGGATGATGCTAAACCGGTCGTGGAACAACAGAGACGGCTCAATCCGATCATGAAAGAAGTAGTCAAGAAGGAAATTCTGAAGTGGTTAGACGCAGGTATCATCTACCCAATTTCAGATAGCAAGTGGGTTAGTCCAGTGCAATGTGTGCCGAAAAAGGGAGGAATGAATGTGGTTCAGAACGAAAACAATGAACTGATTCCAACAAGAACAGTGATCGGGTGGAGGGTTTGCATGGATTACAGAAAATTAAACAAGGCAACACGAAAAGATCACTTCCCTCTACCTTTTATCGATCAAATGTTAGACAGGCTGGCGGGACATGCGTATTATTGCCTATTGGATGGATACTCGGGCTACAATCAAATCGTCATCTCTCCTGAGGATCAAGAGAAGACTACATTTACGTGCCCATATGGTAAGTTCGCATTCAGGAGGATGTCATTCGGCTTGTGTAATGCACCTTCTACTTTTCAGCGGTGCATGATGGCCATCTTCTCAGATATGGTGGAAAAGAATGTGGAAGTCTTCATGGACGATTTCTCTGTCTATGGAGATAATTTTGATGCGTGTTTGGAAAATTTGGTAATGGTTTTACAAAGATGCACCGATATAAATTTGGTCCTTAATTGGGAAAAATGCCACTTTATGGTGGAAGAAGGTATAATCTTGGGACACAAAGTTTCGGCACAAGGATTGGAGGTCGATAAAGCAAGGCTGGAAACAATTGAAAAGTTGCCTCCGCCAAGTTCAGTCAAAGGAATTAGAAGTTTTCTAGGACATGCTGGGTTTTATAGGAGATTCATAAAGGATTTTTCTAAAATGGCAAAACCTTTGTGCAGTCTTCTAGAGAAGGATTCAGTATTCAACTTTGATGAGGAGTGTAAGTTGGCCTTCGAGTTGTTGAAGAAAAAGCTGACTACAGCTCCCATGATCGTCGCTCCGGATTGGAATATGTCGTTTGAATTAATGTGTGATGCAAGTGATTATGCAGTTGGGGCTGTTTTGGGTCAACGTCGAGATAAGATATTTCATGCTATTTACAATGCAAGTAAAACACTCACAGAGACTCAATTGAACTACACAGCTACAGAAAAAGAATTACTTGCAGTAGTGTATGCATTTGATAAATTCCGGGCCTATTTGATCGGAACAAAGGTTATAGTCTACACGGCTCATGCGGCTATTCGGTATTTGATAGCGAAAAAGGATGCTAAGCCACGCCTTATCCGATGGATTCTCCTACTTCAAGAGTTTGATCTGGAAATAAAAGATAGAAAAGGGACGGAGAATCAGGTAGCCGATCACTTATCTAGGTTGGAAAATCAATGGAAATTGAAAGAGGACAATTGTGAAATCAATGAATCATTCCGGATGAACAACTGTTTGGACTAAATGCAGAATTTCCTTGGTATGCAGATTATGCGAATTATCTTGTGAGCAACGTACTTCCACCTGATCTCACGAGACAACAGAAAAAGAAGTTTATTCATGACGTGAAATGGTACATGTGGGATGATCCTTACTTGTTCAAACCGTGCGCCGACAAAATGATTAGAAGGTGTGTGCCTTACAGTGAAGTGAAGAACATCCTGCATGAGTGTCACTCATCTGCATATGGCGGACATTATGGAAGTGAGAGGACAGCTGCAAAGGTGTTGCAATCTGGGTTTTATTGGCCTGCACTATTTAAGGACGCCCACCATTTTGTTAAAACATGTGATAGATGTCAAAGAGTGGGCAATATTTCAAAACGGAATGAGATGCCTCTACAAACGATTCTTGAAGTTAAAATTTTTGATGTATGGGGTATTGTTTTCATGGGGTCATTCCCGTCGTCTCTGAACAATCAGTACATTCTATTTGCAGTGGACTACGTATCAAAATGGGTTGAAGCTACAGCTTTACCGACAAACGATGCCAAGATGGTCCTCAAATTTCTACAAAAGAACATTTTCACAAGGTTTGGCACGCCTAGGGCAATTATCAGTGACGAAGGTAGTCACTTTTGCAACAAGTCGTTCACAGCTCTTTTGGAAAAGTATGGGGTTAACCATAAGGTAGCTACAGCTTATCATCCCCAAACTAGTGGACAAGTTAAGGTCTCGAATAGGGAAGTCAAGAGAATCTTGGAAAAAGTGGTGAATCCGAATCGGAAGGATTGGTCGCTCAGGTTGGACGATGCATTATGGGCATACCGAACTGAGTATAAAACACCGATCGGGATGTCACCATATCAACTACTGTATAGAAAGGCTTGTCACTTACCGGTCGAATTACAACATAAAGCTTATTGGGCGATTCAGAAACTCAATTTCGATCAAACAGCCGTAGGTGAAAAGAGACTACTTCAGCTAAATGAACTTGACAAATTCCGTCTTCAAGCTTATGAAAACTCTAAGTTATACAAGGAAAAGGTGAAAAGATGGCACGACCAAAACATTATCAAAAGAACGTTCGAGCCAGGGCAATCAGTCCTTTTGTTCAACTCACGGTTGAGATTGTTCCTAGGCAAGCTTAAGTCAAGATGGTCAGGACCATTTACAATAAAAAGGGTGTTCTCACATGGCGCTGTTGAAATCTACAGTCGGAATCCTTTAGAAACTTTCAAGGTCAACGGTCACAAATTAAAGCACTATTGGGGTAGGCGAGTCTAACACGGACGTCATAGCTATCACACTTGCAGACGCACCATAAACAGGGAGTAGTCAGGCTGAACGACTTAAAATCAAGCGCTCATTGGGAGGCAACCCAATTTTATTTTTACTCTTATTTTTATTTCTTTCAGTTTTCTTTTCTTAAGTAATTTTATCCATGCTAGTGAAATGGTAGTTTAATTAAAAAAAACACAAAAGAATAATTGGTCTAGAATATAGTTATGTAGGATTTAAATTATACTTGACTTTTTATTAATCTTAGCCCTATGCTTGACGTTGCTCCATTTTTTTTACTGATAGGTAACCATGACTTATAATATAGAAGCCGCTGAAATAGGCTATTGCGGAGCGTAGCGGAGTGGAGCGGAGCGACGCACTAGCCCATCAGGGTTTCCCCGAAGGTCGCGGAGGGGTGCGGTATGGTACATGTTGTTTATGTGTGCATGTGTGTTATCCTATATTCTAATGATGGGTATGCTTTCATGTGTTTAGGTATGCAAAGAAAAAGCTATATGATGCACATGTAGTGAGTCAGCAGAAACAATGCACCAGCAACTAAGAGCCTTGACAGACAACCTAGCCGGGGCTGGGTTCTTCAATGCAAATTACCCAGCCGGGGCTGGCACCCATTCTATTTTTGCAGAAGACAACCCAGCCGGGGCTGGACATGCAAAGAACAAAACACCCAGCTGGGGCTGGGTACCCTTCTGTTTTCGCAGCAGACTATCCAGCCGGGGCTGGCACCTTACAACACTAAAAACCCAGCCGGGGCTGGATGTCCAATTAGTACACAGCAGTTGGAGCAGTTCAGTTCGGTAGTTGCTGTCCAATTCCCTTGCAACTTCAACCTCTTACCATCCACATCAGCTACGACAATTAGTACACGGCAGTTGCTGTCCAAATTCCATCATACTTCATCTTCATACCAGCCCACACCTTCACAACCTACACCCACGATCAACAATCCCACTCCTCACAATAATCAAACACAATCCCACTCATCCCCCCTAGTCACCCACTACCCACTCACATAAATTCCTCTTCTTCAAACCACCCATTCACCACACAATCTAACAACCTAAATTCACACCAATTGGAAGTTCAAGGATAGGATTTGTACAATTCTCTACAAACAAATTCGACATATATTGAAAGTAAGAAGTTGGTTTGCTAATTCTTTATCTTCTATCACCACAATTCAAGCCAAATAACCAAGTTTGTGGGAATTTCAAATCTTGCACACCAAGTGTTCGACAAATTGCTTAAGTAAAGTTTGGGGGAAAAACTCTTCAATTCTAAATCAATGGCACCTAAACCGACATCAAAAAGGCAACGAGGAGAGAGTTCGGGGACCACAAAACCAACAAGAACCTTTGATAGGCAAAAATTCATAAGTGCCGCCGCCGCCGACCGTTATAACTATATGGTAACAAAAGCACTAACACCTGAGCGGGGGTTGGCACCTGAGCCTGAGGATGGTGAAATGATGCAACAAATATATCAAAAAGGTTGGAATAAATTAACAGCAGAACCCGAACCTGCAGTTGTAAGTGTGGTCAAAGAATTCTATGCTAACGCCGAGGATAAAGCCCCCTACAATGCTTTTGTACGAGGTAGGTTAGTGCCTTTCAGTGCCGATGCCATAAACACGTACTATCAATTACGAGTACCGAGACACTGCCAGTACCAAGACTTACGTGATAATGATCCAGATTATGAGGCTATTATGCAGGAGATGACAAAGTCGGGTACCTTATGGAAAAAATTAAATAATGGTGCCACTGGCTTTCGAAATAAGGATCTCAGTCGGTATGGGAAAATATGGTACGCCTTCCTGTGCGCTAAATTACTTCCATCTACACACACGTCAGACGTGTCTAAGGATAAGGCAGTGTTATTATATGCTATGGTACAAGATTTCATCATGGACATAGGGGTTGTAATTAACTTTTCAATCCGAAGATGCCTTCGAGGACCATTCTCTGGCGGATTGCCACACCCATCACTTATCTGTGGATTGTGTATACAAGCGGGAGTGCGTTGGTCAGATGATGAGATAACACAGATTCCGCTAAAGACACTTGACTCAAAAATGATTGTAAGATATGTTGTGTGGCCCAGAGGCGAATCGCACCCGAGAGGAGTAGGATTTGAATTTCCTTCAGCCTCGGAGGACGAGGCTGATGCTGAGGACACCTCGGATGACGATGAGTTTCAGGGGAATGAGGTGTTGGGAGAGACATCACAACAACCCGGAGTAATATCTAGCCCTCAATTCCTCAACCTTTAACGACAAGTGGATGAGCACACCAAGGAGGCACGAAGAGAAATGCGGAGACTAGCAGCAAGGCAGGACCACATGCTTGAGGCCATAAATGTATCTTTCGCCTCATTGAACACTACGCTCCAGAGCTTCAATCCTACTGCCCAATTCCCTTACCAACAACCAGCACCAATGCCAAAGTTCCCACCCAGCGATTCCGATGAAGAACAACACCCATCACCAACCCAGACTTAGGCGATTACATGGAAGTCCTCTCTTATTTATTGCTTTATCTATACAATGTGGACATTGTAATTTTCAAGTTTGGGGGATTTATTCGAATGTTACATGTTGCATATTTTATTTCATTAGTTAGGTTTGCACATGTTAGTTCATGGTTTATGTTTAGGATTGTTAAGTGTTGCATTCAAGTAATCATGTAGTTGCATAGTAGCTTAGGAATGTAAATAGTTTTATTCATCGTTGCAATCATTTTTTTTTGTTTAGCATATATTTCAAAAAAAAAAATTAAAAAAATACAAACAAATACAAAAATAATAGTTAGTTAATACGTTCATCTTGCATGAGTCCAGCTGTTTGATAGTTCAGATTAGTTTGGCCAATGATGAGATTGGAATTGAGTAGACAAGTATAATGCTGATTATTAGAGCTTTTGATGTGATTTCTTGTTATGAATTGGATCTTGTGCTTATTTGAAACTGGTATAAAAAGGGTAGCACATTAATAACACCTATGTTGACTGATTAGTTCAAATTGATACATAAGGAGTTTCAAGAGGATAATGCTAGTGTAAATGAGAAAATAACAAGGATAGACAGTAAAGATGAAGAATTAAGCAAGAACTAAGTTTGGGGGGATAAATGTGGGGTACATAAGCTTTATAAAAAAATAATAAAAAAATGATTATATATCGTAACTAGTTTTGTTTCGGGGCCTTTGTTACTTGAGCAAGTACGCCCGTAAGGGTGTCTTAACACCTAGCGCCCTAAGGTCTTTTATGGTCTGGGAGTCGTTGGTTGAAAGCTCGCTAAGGGGTAGCACTGTTAGCCTAATGGAATGAAGCATTGCACAGTCATGTTAAAATATCTATGAAAAAAAAAACGGGAAAAGAGCAAAAAGCCCCTGTGATAGCAATAAAAAAATAATAATAATATAAAGTATAAGTACCCTATGTGAACCCCTGAAAGTGGTAATTGTTTAGTTTTAGTTGGAACTCGTCTACTTTTGAATTTTTTGATGTTTGCCCTGTGTATTTCTTCCTAAGAGATTGGTTATGTATTGAATTTGAATTTGTATGAATTAGCATGGATGTTGATCACACACACACTATACCAGTGATAACGGTTTAAGATTTGAGGATTGATAAGGAATTATTGAATAGTTTTTATATGAAGTGTTGTAGTGTTTGTTTGATTTCTCAGAGGCCGGAAAAAATAATTTTGATTCTATGATATTGCTGGATTTGTAGGCATGTAGATTAGTTCCTGATGAGTAGGTTTTATACCTATGAATCCGATATTATTAAACTTAATTATTGTTATCTTTTATTGGTTTTTAGTATCTTTTTATGTGTTTTGTGTTTATTTGTTGTAGGTTAGAGCTGGAGGGACAAATTGGTCATTTCGGAGAAGAAAAAGGTCAAAAATCATGAAAATTAAAGCTGAGTGGCATTTTTGTAATTCTGTGGTCCTGGCCAAGCGCCTAGGCGCTTGGAATTAGCCTATGTTGAGCGCCTAGGCGCTCTAGTGCGTAATAATATGCGTTTTGTTGCTGCCAAGTGGGTTTTTGAAGCAAAAGAGGAGTCTGAATGAGGGCTGAGACCAATACAAATAGGAGAGGACTCTAGAAAAGGGAAGAGGAACGAATTTTGCAAGAATCAATCAATTTTTTCAAGAGATTTGCAGAGAGAACAAGGAACAGATTATATGAACAGATGTTATCATATCCAGATCTCAATCTATACTCCATCTTCCAATTTTATATAGATTATCACAGTAATTGTTGGCCAAACAATTAATCAATAAACATAAGATATAATAAACAATTCAATAAAAACTAACTTTCATTCAATGGGAAGCTTGTAATTTAAACTACATACCAAGTTCTGTTGCAATCTTAATTAAAATTTAGTTCATGATAGTAATAAAGAAAAACATCATCCAGATTAATAATCCAAACATCCCAAATAGTTACAAAAGATAAAACTAGAAAAGAAAAGAAGAAACTCTGAATTTGCTCTTAAACTCTCTCTTAGATCTTTATCCTTAGCAATTCTCCTTCGTGCTTTTCTTCCTTGTTCTCTCTGCAAATCTCTTGAAAAAATTGATTGATTATTGCAAAATTCGTTCCTCTTCCCTTTTCTAGAGTCCTCTCCTATTTGTATTGGTCTCAGCCCTCATTCAGACTCCTCTTTTGCTTCAAAAACCCACTTGGCAGCAACAAAACGCATATTATTACGCATTAGAGCACCTAGGCGCTCAACATAGGCTAATTCCAAGCGCCTAGGAGCTTGGCCATGACCACAAAATTACAAAAATGCCACTCAGCTTTAATTTTCATGATTTTTGACCTTTTTCTTCTCCGAAATGACCAATTTGTCCCTCCAGCTCCAACCTACAACAAATAAACACATAACACATAAAAAGATACTAAAAACAATAAAAGATAACAATAATTAAGTTTAATAATATCGGATTCATAGGTATAAAACCTACTCATCAAATACCCCCAAACTTAACCAATTGCTTGTCCCCAAGCAACACAACACAATGCAATAACTAAATATGCAATGTAAATGCAACTAGATAAATGCTTAAATTCCAGCAGTCAAACAGAACAAAATCTATTCATCAAGCCTCAAAGAAATCACAATAAACATGCTAGTGCATCATATCAAGACAGATTAATAATTTCCTCGTCAATTATCAAATCTTAACCTGTTATTATTGATATAGTGTGTGTGTGTGTGTGCTTAACATCCATGCTAACTGATATGATGCTAAATACAAAACATAATAAATCTCTTTAAAGGAATCATACAGTGTAAACTCACAAAATTCACAAACAAGCTAAAACCAACTAAAGACAAATATCCACCAAATTTAAGAGTCCAATCCGGGATACTTATGCTTTACCGTGCTTTACGGGGGCTTTTTGCTCTTTTCCCGTATTATTGTTTTTGTTTTATATATATATATATATATATATATATATATATATATATATATATATATATATATATATATATATATATATTTAACCATGACTGTGCAATGTCTCATTCCATTAGGCTAACAGTGCTACCCCTTAGCGAGCTTTCGACCAACGACTCCCAGACCATATAAGACCTTAGGGCGCTAGGTTTTAAGATACCCCTTCGGGCGTACTTACTCAAGTAACAAAGGCCCCGAAACAAAACTAGCCACGGTATTATTATTATTATTATTATTATTTTTATTTTTTTTAAGCTTATATATCCCAAATTTTTCCCCCAAACTTAAGTTTTTATCTAAATTTAGTCATCTTCGCCTATTCATGTCTTTCATTCATTCAAACTAGCATTATCCTCTAGAAGTCCATTATGTGTCAATTTAAACTCAATCAGTCAACATAGTTGCTTTTACTGTTCTATCCTTATTATATCAGTTTCAAACAGGTACATATTCAAATCATGACAAGAAATCACATCAAAGTCTTAACAGACAATACTATACTTGTCTACTCAATTTCAAACTCATCACTGGCCAAAACAGACTTAAACTATCTAACGGCTGAAAACATGCAAAAACTACAATTAATATGCCAAAACTGCAAAATTTTGGTTTTTTTTTATATGAATGCAAACTATATGAAAAACTATTAACTAAATACTATATGAATGCACTAGATGAATACTACATGCATAAATTGGAGCTGGACAATTACACCCCCAAACTTAATCGACGCAATGTCCTCATTGTATATAACAAATAAAATTTAAGAAATTAAGCACTGAGGACTTCCCTGAAAGATAGAAGCTTTATTCCTCGTCAGAATCTTCTTCCTCTTCTTCTTCCTCTTCTTCATCTGGGGGGTATGCAGACAATAGTGGAAATTGGTAGAGAGCGGCACCTGGATTCATGCGGGCAAACATTTCAAGGAATGCTGCACTGAAATTCTGATACACCTCCGTTTGCCGCTGAGCTAAACTATCCTGATTTCTTTCCATTCGGTCAAAACCTTCCTGAACTCGAGTGGCCACCATGTCGATCCTTCTAGTTTGATTTCTCAAATCTCGACGGATATCTTCATAAAAATTAGGTGGTTGCTCGGAACTTCCAGCTGCAGGAGGATTGTCGTGTAATTGGTGAATAGGCTCGGTTGCAGGCTCGGGAGGAGCAATAATGAATCCTAACCCTCTTGGGTGTGGTATCCCCCCACCCCATACCTTGTACTTCTTAATAAGCGAGTGGTCAATTGCGGCTAAAGGAGGCTGTGTAGCTTCCTCGGCATCCCATTTTACCCCAGCTTGTTGACATAGTCTTGTGATCAAAGATGGGTGTGGTAATCCACCTGAGGTCCCTCCTCGAATTGCTTTGTCAATGGAATCATGAATAACTTGGCCCACATCTATAATTTTTCCTGATGCAATGCAGAAAAGCAATGTTGCCCTTTGATTTATAACATCACTCATATGCCTACATGGCATCAACTTGGCACAAATAAAGGCATGCCATGCTTTCCCATAACTGCTTAGTTTGGATGCGGGGAACAAAACAGCCTCTTGTTGATCTGTTAATTTCCATGTTGTTCCAGGTACACACAAGGCTTGAATGATCTCACTGTAGTCTAGCTCGTGTTGTAAATATTGCATGTATCCATTATTGGGTATCGTGTTCAAGCCATAATAAGCATTTATTGACCCAAAACTGACCTCCACTGATTTTCCTCGAACCCAAATTACGTTACCAACATGATCTATTGCATTGGCGTAGAATTCCTTAACAATTTTAACAACCGATGCATCCGGTTGGGCTGTAAAGTTCACCCATCTTCTACTCCCAATCATCTGTAATAATTCCCCATCTTTTATCTCTGGCAATAATCCACGCTCGGGAATTAGTGCTTTATTAGAAAGTACTTTGTAATATCTTACGGACGCTTTAGCACTTGTAAATCTCTTTTTGTCATACTTTTGCGAAGTTCCCGAAGTCTCTCCTCTTTGTCTCTTAGTAGCCATAGTCTTATGTACTAAGTTCTTGCCAACCCAAACGATACTCAATGACTTAAGAGAGCCAAAATCCTCTTTGTGACAAACTATCGAACACTTGGTGTGCACAGATTCGGAACATTATTGGTAGGCACTCCCCCAAACTTAATTTTCACCAATTTTTTCCAATTATGAAGCCCACAATACTTCCAAGGCAATACAAGTAACAATTAAGAGTACCCACACCCACTTGAGCCCACACAATGATATAAACTAGCTTTAAAGTACTAACAAAGCTATTATCCAAGTGAATCCAAATAATTTGCACTAAAATCTTGTGTACTTACTTGGGTATAGCCAAATATGATGTTCAATCAAAGTTGGATGAGCAATTTGAGCTTTGAACCCTTACTTTAGATAGATGTGGCTTGAATGCAAGTTGAATCCCGAATTGGTGAAGAAGGATGACAATATGGAACTTAGTTGCCTTGGTTTGGGTAGAGATTTAGTGTTTGATTAGATGAGGGTTTAGAGTTGTGGTGTGTTAGAGATGGAGTAGGAGAGTAAGAAAGTGTTTGATTTGGAATGGGAGAAGTGTAGCCCGAATTGGGGCTTTTATTATTTTTTTTTGTATTGGAGCGCCTAGGCGCTGGTTAGTGTGCTGTCTGGACCGCCTAGGCGGTTACTTGCAGAAGGTTTGGGACATGTGGAGCGCCTAGGTGCTTGGTTTGGCCTGGGCTGGAGCGCCTAGGCGCTTGGTCTGTGCAGAGTGCTTGTTTTAGTGTTTTACGCTTCTTGCATGCCATACCTCCAATAACGTGTTTCCTTCCACACCAAAATTTGCGGATTTGATTAGAAATTTGATATTTTGACGAGTGGACGTTCAAATTATTGAGATCATAAATGCTTGGCCTCCTTTCCTGCAATCAATTGAATCTCTGTTAGAGAACGATGGATGTAACAAATCCTAAACTATAAAATTTTAACCACTAAATAAACTAATAGTAGAGCAAATTAATAAAAGTAAAAATAGCAAATAACAATAAAAATTCCTGGGTTGCCTCCCAGTTAGCGCTTGGTTTATAGTCTTCAGCCTGACTTTCTCCTCTGTTCTAATCAGCGAGGTTGACCGATGTCTTTTCACGATCAACACAACCCCCATAGTAGTGCTTCAATCTTTGACCGTTGACTTTAAAATTACGTTTTGAAATCGGGTCTTCCACCTCTACAGCTCCATGAGGATAGACTTTTGTAATTATAAATGGCCCAGACCAACGAGATTTCAACTTTCCAGGAAACAGTTTAAGCCTTGAATTGTATAATATCACTTTTTGACCTGCTTCAAACTTTCTTTCCAGAATTTTCTCATCATGCCACCTCTTAATCTTTTCTTTATATAACTTCGCGTTCTCATACGATTGGAGTCTGAATTCATCCATATAATTCAATTGTAAGAGGCGCTTCTCCCCCGCGGCAGATATATCAAAGTTTAACTTCTGAATTGCCCAATAAGCACTATGTTCGAGTTCAACTTGAAGATGGCATGCCTTCCCAAAAACTAACCTGTACGGAGACATTCCTATCGAAGTTTTGTAAGCTGTACGGTATGCCCATAAAGCATCGTCCAACTTGCTAAACCAATCTTTCCGACTAGGATTCACTATCTTCTCGAGGATTCGTTTCACTTCTCGGTTAGATACCTCAGCTTGACCACTTGTTTGTGGATGGTAAGCAGTAGCTATCCTATGAGTGACTCCGTACTTAGCGAGGATAGCTAAAAACTGCTTATTACAGAAGTGCGTTCCTTCATCACTAATGATTGCGTGAGGAGTGCCGAATCTAGAGAAAATGTTCTTCCGAATGAACTTAATCACAACCTTCGCATCATTGGTGGGCGATGCTATAGCTTCTACCCACTTCGAAACGTAGTCCACCGCTAGAAGTATATAGGAGTTACAGAAAGATGGTGGAAATGGTCCCATGAAGTCAATTCCCCAAACATCAAACAATTCGACTTCCAGGATCATATTAAGTGGCATCTCGTGTCGCTTTGATATATTACCAACTCTTTGGCATCTGTCACATTTTAATGAAAACACACGGGCGTATTTAAAGAGTGTTGGCCAGAAAAATCCACATTGAAGCACTTTAGCTGCCGTTCTTTCTCCCCCAAAATGTCCACCATAGTCAGATGCATGACATTGGTATAGAATATTCTCCATTTCAACTTCCGGGACGCACCTTCTTATTACTTGATCGCCACATTGTTTAAATAAAAATGGCTCATCCCATAAATACTGTTTCACATCATGGAGAAATTTCTTCTTCTGCTGGCTTGTCAAATCAGACGGAAACACCTTACTGACAATGAAATTTACATAATCTGCATACCAAGGTGTATCCATCCTTACCGCAAGTAGTTGGTCTTCCAGAAAAAATTCGTTGATCACTGTTGTATCATTTTTCTTTATTTCTGAATTTTCTAACCGTGATAAATGATCAGCAACCTGATTTTTTGTTCCTTTTCGGTCCCGGATCTCCAAGTCAAACTCTTGTAGCAATAATACCCATCTAATTAATCTCGGCTTTGCGTCTTTCTTTGCTATTAAGTACTTAATTGCCGAATGATCTGTAAACACAATCACCTTTGTTCCAATCAAATATGAATGAAATTTATCAAATGCATAAACAACTGCTAATAGCTCCTTCTCGGTAGTGGTATAATTCAGTTGAGCATCCGTCAATGACTTACTAGCATAGTATATAGCATGAAAAATTTTATCTTTTCGTTGGCCAAGAACTGCACCAATCGTATAGTCGCTAGCATCACACATTAATTCGAATGGGATATTCCAATCTGGCGCTATGATTACAGGTGCGGTAACAAGTTTCTTCTTCAACACGTCAAAAGCTTCTAGGCATGCTTGATCAAAGTTGAATGGGACATCCTTCTCCAAAAGATTGCAAAGTGGTTTTGTGATTTTGGAGAAGTCTTTTATAAATCGTCTATAGAAACCAGCGTGTCCCAAAAAACTTCGAATACCCTTTACAGAAATTGGTGGTGGCAGGTTCTCAATGGTTTCGATTTTAGCTCTATCAACCTCAATTCCTTTTGATGATACTTGGTGACCTAAGATTATCCCTTCTTGCACCATAAAATGACATTTCTCCCAGTTTAAAACCAAATTCGTTTCCATACACCGTTTGAGCACGAGAGTGAGATTTTCCAAACAATAATCAAACGAATCCCCAAAAACTGAAAAATCATCCATAAATACCTCAAGATTTTGTTCAACCATATCAGAAAAAATAGCCATCATACACCGTTGAAACGTTTCTGGCGCATTACATAACCCAAAGGACATTCTGCGAAAAGCAAAGGTGCCATATGGGCATGTGAATGTTGTTTTTACCTGATCCTCGGGTGCAATGACAATCTAGTTATAGCCTGAGTATCCATCCAAGAGGCAATAATACTCGTGCCCTGCAAGCCTGTCCAACATCTGATCTATGAATGGTAGAGGAAAATGGTCTTTACGAGTGGCCTTATTCAACTTCCTGTAATCCATACACACTCGCCAACCAGTAACTGTTCGCGTTGGGATCAATTCATTCTACTCATTCGCAACTACTGTCATTCCCCCTTTCTTTGGCACGCATTGAAACGGACTTACCCATGAGCTATCTGAGATAGGGTAGATAATTCCCGCATCCAACCATTTAATGATTTCCTTTTTAACAACTTCCTTCATGATGGGATTGAGTCTTCGTTGTTGTTCAATAGTTGGTTTCGCTTCATCTTCCAACAAAATCTTATGCATACAAATTGATGGGCTTATCCCTTTGATATCTGCAATAGTCCATCCAAGAGCAGTCTTGTATTGTCGAAGTACCCTTAGTAGCTTTTCTTCTTGAACCTTATCAAGTGATGCAGAAATAATGACTGGCAATGAGGAAGAAGAACCAAGGTAGGTGTACCGGAGGTGGTTAGGCAATGGCTTAAGTTCCAAGGTAAGCGGTTCTTCTACGTATGATGTCACCTTTTCATCTAGCTTTCCCCGATAATCCAGAGGTTCAAATTTTTGTAGACATCGTGTGAACTTCGGAGTTGAATCTAACATTTGGACCCATTCTATCATAGTTGAATCATCAAATAAATTTTCACTAACCAATGCGGTTTCAAGAGGGTTTTCATTTACATATTCACTAAATACCTCTTCAGTTTCTTCTTCAATTAGATCAACTCTTAAGCACTCTTCCTCTTCCTTCAGAAATTTCATAGCCTTGAAAACATTAAAAGTTATTTCTTCATCTTGAACTCTCATTGTTAACTCTCCCTTTTGTACATCAATTAATGTCTTTCCAGTGGCTAAAAACAGTCTTCCAAGGATAATGGGTATGTCTTTATCCTCTTCGTAGTCCAACACAATGAAGTCAGCTGGAAATATGAATTTGTCCACCTTCACTAATATGTCTTCCACAATACCCCTAGGGTATGTCACTGATCTATCTGCGAGTTGTAGAGAGATATTTGTTGGCTTTGGCGCTGGTAATCCCAACTGAGTGTAGATCGAAAGTGGCATCAAGTTAATACTTGCCCCCAAATCACACAAACATCTGTTAAAGAACTGGGGCCCAATCGTGCACGGTATTGTAAAGCTACCCGGATCCTTCAACTTCGGTGGTAACTTTCTTTGCAGAATTGCGCTACATTCTTCTATTAATGCTACAGTTTCGAACTCCCCTAGCTTCCTCTTTCTTGCTAAAATATCTTTCATAAATTTTGCATAACTAGGCATTTGTTCTAAAGCATCTGCGAATAGAATGTTAATTTGCAGCTTTTTGAACACTTCTAAAAATTTTGAAAATTGTCTATCTAATTTCTGCTTTTGAAATCTTTGAGGAAACGGCACAGGTGGTATAACTGTTGTTTGCTTATCTTCTTGTTGTTTTGTCACAACTTTTTCCCCAGATTTACTTTTTAAATTTCCACTCTCTTGTTCACCATCCTCAACAGAAATTATTTTCTTGTGTCTGTCAAAATCTGTAGTCAACTCCTTCCCGCTTCTGAGTGTAACTGCCTTACAGTGCTCATTTCCATCATTCCTTGGATTTTTCTCCGTATCACTAGGTAAAGAACCTGGAGCTCTAGTATTCAATGCATTAGCCATTTTCCCCATTTGATTCTCAAGATTCTTGATTGCCGCTGATTGGTTTTTCGTTGTGGCTTCAAACTGAGTTGCCAATCTTGCCAACAATTCTTCCATTTGTGACAACTTATCAGGTTGATGAGGTTGTGGGTGTTGTTGAGTTTGTTGATGTGGCTGAAATCCAGGTGGATATGTTTGCCTTGGAGCTTGGGCTTGAGCATGTGACTGATTATTACTCCAAGAAAAATTCGGGTGGTTTCTCACTCCTGAATTGTAGTTGTTTGCATAACTGCCCTGCTGCCTGTTATAATTAGAAACAAAATGGATTGATTCAGGATTTATTGTATATTGATCACTTGAGTGGTTACCCGCACATATTTCACATATCGTTTCCATTTTCTGAACTGGTTGTACCCCAAGTGCATCTATCTTCTTTGTAAGAGCCGAAATCTGAGCTGTCACTTGAGCTGACAATGCTGTCATCGCATCCACTTCATACACTCCGACTGTCCTTGGCTGAGTTGTTCTTGCTGTTGGCCATTGGTAATTATTAGCTGCCATGGTTTCAAGCAACTGATACCCCTCATCACAATTCTTGGCCATAATAGCTCCTCCTGCTGCAGCATCTATACTCGATCTCACTGTGCTGAATAAACTGTTATAAAAAGTTTGCACCTGAAGCCATTTAGGAATCCAATGGTGTGGACATTTTCGCAATGAATCTTTGAATCTCTCCCAAGCTTCATATAGTGATTCTGAATCGTGCTGAACGAAAGAGAAGATATCGTTTCGCAACTTTGCTGTTTTTGCAGGCGGGAAAAACTTTGCAAGAAATTTCTGGGCTAGATCATTCCATGTAGTAATTGAGCCTGGTGGTAGTGAATGGAGCCAACTCTTAGCCTTATCTCTGAGAGTAAATGGAAATAGTCTTAGCCTTATTGCATCCTCTGACACATTATTGTACTTGAAAGTATCGCAGATTTCTATAAAGCTGACTATATGATCGTTCGGATCATCGTTTGGTAACCCTCCAAACTGACATGAATTTTGAATCATCTGTATTGTCCCCGGTTTTATCTCAAAACTTGTAGCAGTAATGGCAGGTCTTGTAATACTCGACTGAATTTTAGTAACCCGCGGCGTAGCATAATCCCGCAGTGCTTTTTGCTCTTCTTCAGCCATAGTATCTTTCTTATCAAGTGCTTCTTTGGTTTCTTTAACCCACTTACGCAACTGCTGAAATTTTTTCTCGATGTCGTCCTCGTGAGGCAATAAATCTGGCTTCTTCGATCGCGTTTGCATACACTAGTCAGGAGCACCTGAATAGACCAGAACAGAAAAAGTTTAAATTAAGATTAACGCTATAAAATTCAATAATGACAAAATATTAAACTAATTTCCCCGGCAACGGCGCCAAAAACTTGTTGCCTAAATTTTTTATAGCACTTTACCACGCAAGTATACGCGTTCAATTGTAATATTCAGCAAGCAAGGATATCGTTCCCACGAGGAAATAGACTAATAATTATCAATTACTAACTCTAATGCAATTAATCCTATTTTAAACTAAGAAAATTTTGTTTATGATTTGAAATTTAAACTTAACAAACTAATAATTAAAATCAGAATTTCACAAGAATAATTGCAGATTTACCAGGTTAAGATTACAACTTCCCTTGGTATTTTATTTAAACTAACTTACTTCCCATTTAAAATAAATCAATTAATATGAATCATTATCCAAGAATGCTTTATGAATATTCACGCACTTCTTCCAAAGACACGTGAACAGTTCCATTCCATTGCATTGCATTTTTATTTTGTTTTTGCTTGAGGACAAGTAAATGTTTAAGTTTGGGGGTATTTGATAAGTTGGTTTTATACCTACTTTTCCGGCATCTATTACTTGAATAATTTGCTTAATCTCATGTTTCTTAGTGACTTTTCATGCATTTTCTTTTCATTTTGTAGATTATATGCTTGGAAGCGGCATGAGCAACTATTGGTATAAAATTTGCAAGGAAAAGCAATTCCGGTTAAAGTTCGGGTTTTCATGTTTATTTTGTGTGCATTTCTTGTTTGTGGCGTGGAACTTGGATTATGTGAAGAGATTCTTTATTGGCAATCCCGGAACATCTTACATCATTTTAATTAAAAGCTCGGATGCGAGAGTATGGTTTCTAGCAACAAAGACAAAGTTTTGAGTTGTTTTGATTGTCGTTACACAGTAGCAGCTGCTTCCGATGCGATTTCGACAGTCATCTGTTTGTTATTTCTGAAAGATCAAAGAACAAAAGTTGTAGATCTCGTCGATAGCTTCGATTTGATAGGTTGCGGTCATCGTAATTCCTCTCGGTTTGAAAGTTATGGTAATTTTAGCAGAGGAGGTAATAGCAGAAAAATTAATTGACAGCTTGGTACCCAGCCGGGGCTGGGCCTTTTTAAGCGTTACCACCAAGCCGGGGCTGGGTGTCTGGGCAGAAAAATCAGAATGGTATCCAGCTGGGGCTGGCTTGTGCAAAGGAAAATGTCCAGCTGGGGCTGGGTACTCGGAAATCAAGACTCCTAGTTGGTTTCTAGTGCTACAAGTGTGGAGTTTTAGAGATGGTAATGACTTGGGACTTGTATATGCATGGAATTATAGTCAAAATACATGTGGTAGTATATATATGGATATAAAACTCTGAGATTAGAGGAGACTCAAGGACAAATTACGAAGAAAAATCTCAGTTTTTCTAGCGAGCATAGGAGGAGTATTTCAAGGCGATTTTCAAGACGATTGCGATTTTAGGCTACGTGAGGGGTGTTTTTCAATATTCTTCATCTTAGTTTATTATTTGTAATTGAAAAGATGATTTCCATGATTTATTCAGTGT
The DNA here is from genome assembly GCA_020205505.1 of Panax japonicus. Taxonomy (NCBI): domain Eukaryota; kingdom Viridiplantae; phylum Streptophyta; class Magnoliopsida; order Apiales; family Araliaceae; genus Panax; species Panax japonicus. The sequence goes on from CM035097.1 coordinate 18,195,074, forward strand.
TTATTTCGTTTATTATGAACTAAATCACTTTTTAGGCTTATGATGGATCTTTTAAGTGAATCTATGGTTTTGTAAACTTTGATTTCCAATTTAATAAGCTATTACCAGTTTATCTATATTAATTTGTGCTTGAATCTATGAATTGCCTGATCAACAATTCTTTGTGGAGTTGGATAGAATCGAGAGAGGATATTCAAATCTAGACCTAGTTGATATAGCATGTGTTCAGGATTTTTTTAATAGCTTAAACTTGATGAGTGTTAAGGTAGAGATATGCTTGACATCGCATGTAATCGGATAGAAAACTTATTCTTCAACCTTCTTCAATTGTAATTCACATGGAGATATAGTGAGTTAGTTGCTTAAGGTGTTTAACGGATTTCTATCTTAATTGTGGATTGACGTTAATATGGTATTAGTGCATCGAGAGGTGGTTAATACTACGTTCGTGTTCTTGATTAATAAACTGAAATAGTGAGTTGAATTGGAATAAAAGTGTTAAAATCAGAGTGAAGCTTAGGGTGAAATCATAAGTCTAATTCTTCATTAATTGTTTGAAATTCTAGATTTTGATATTTGTGATTGGTTTGTGATAGTTTAATTATCTTTTAATTTAGAATAGTTATTTTTAATCATTGAATTTGATTTGTTTAATAAGATTAGGGATAATAGAAGATTGGTAATTGTAAGTTGAGATTTTTGCTAATAAGTCTCTGTGGGAACGATACTCTACTCATCACTTTATTACTTGTTGACCACGTATACTTGCGTGTTGTGCGAATATAGATTTTACCCAAGAGTTGTACTATAAAATGGTACTATGAAAACTCAAGAAAGAGTTATGGATTATGAATACGAATTGAATTCGTATTGAAAAAGGGGGTTAAGATTATGTAGGGGATTTCAATGAGGACTCGTGTCAGCAACTGAGTTGTATAATTCCTTGTATGGGCGGGGAATTGTACTTGGTGTAAAAACTACTTAGTTGGTGGCATTGGTAATAATTGAAATGTTGTGTCACGCTAGTTATTATATATAGATAAATAGGTTATAGGTAGAGAATATAAGATTAAGTACGAGTTCTTAGAACTCATACTTATGTGACATTCTTGACTTATAGTTATATGAAATGTTTATGAGCCCCTCAGCGAACGGACGCCAAAGGTCAGACTAGGGTAAGTTCGTAAACTCATATAATTGTGGCCAGGTTATGAACTCATAAGTGTGGTTTTATGAATTGGGGGTAGTTGTGTGTGAATGGAGTGTTAAGGATTATAAGGAATAGATAGATTGTTAAGCAAATGATCATTAGTGGAGACTTAGGTTTTCCTAAACTCCTAGCTATGCTAAACTTCGAAATTTTTGACATCAAGCTAAATACGCACTATGTGCCTTTTAAAAAAAATGTAGACTCGTAACCATTTTTGAAACGGTTTAAAGTACAGTCTATGCTACTTATTTTGGCTAGACGCAAATGTTTTGAAATATCAAAAATTGTTTTTATTTATCACTTATGTACCATGTAACCTGGTACAGCGATGATAAAAATGATGGAGTCATCAATGCATTATTACTTAGTGTGAATTTGACCCGAAGTCACTATTCTACCATGGTATGATGTAGTATGATAAAATCACCAAATGACGGAATCCTCAACGGACTGTTAATACAGTGCGGCATCATGACGTCATTCTTGAAAATGTTTTCAAAAATTTTAATTTGCCAACGGGGTTTGGCTACACCTAAATAATTCGATTGAATTGAATTATTGATATGAGTCTATGCTATTTGATTCAGCTAGACTAATGTTATAAAAACTCCAAGTGTTCATTGAAAGAATTTTCCCGAACCAAATTGCTTTGGTGCGGAATCCTATGATAAGACTGAGGTGCACGATAATGTTTGGATAAATAATCCAATCTAGTAGCGTAAATATTCGCTAAAAATGATTAATACGTTATACATGACGTAACTGTACAATGGGCTGATCACCTAAAGTACTAGTAATGGTAGTTTACCTTCTTTGTGATTGTAAACAGACCAAGTAATGTATTGTTTTGCGGTATGATCACTACCGTTAAAACTAAATGTGTTCATGGTCTATATGACCCATCAGCACAATTTGAAAACTTTTACTCTTGTGAGTGGTGTATTGGGTAGCAAGCTAATGTGTATGAATGGTGTATAATGAAAGGTGCATGGTGTAAGGTGTAAGGTGAATTTCGGGGACGTAATTCTTATAAGGAGGGGTGAATGTGACAACTCGAGAATTTAGACAATTTATTAAAATCTTAAATGATTGATTTAAGGTCAAATAATAGACCTAGACAATGAAATAAGTTTATGGAATTGGCAGTTATGTAATGAAATTTTAAGAATTTCAAAAGTTTTGAACAAAACTTGAATTATGTGATAGACTGTAAGTGATAGTCTAGTAATTGAGGTATAAGATTATGGTAGATTTAAAATTCTTTTGAAGAATTATTAAGGATAAGTATCGAAGTGAATACTAGTAGGTATATTTGGTTACATATGTGAACCGTAATGATTTGAGATCAAGGATTGATCAGATAAGTTATAATTTTAGAAAACCCTAAAGTTATGTTAATCATATGTTTATTAAGTTAGAAAAATCTAACGAACTGTTAGAAACCCTAACTGGTACGCTCAGAAACTTTAATTTTAGTTTCGGGAATCCGAAACCCTAAATTCATGATATGAATATGGTGATTAAGTTAGAAAACCCTAACATCTGATGAGAAACCCTAGAAATCGGTTCTGGAAACCCTAATTTTAGTATCGAGAATTTAAACCCTAAGTGGGAATCTTAAATGTAAAGTATTAAACCCTAAGGGTTAAAAAGTTGTGTGTAAAGAATATGAACATTAGGTGATGATTTATAATTGTTTAGAACAAACAAAAGAAACTAGTGAAATCCTAATTATATATTAGGAATGAAGGATTTAATAACTTAAGGGGGTTAAGGAAAAAGAGAATTGTGTTATTTAGAATACTTACTAATTCTAGGAGATTTATTTTATATATCTCAAATGATTAATTTTATAACCTAATTATAGCAAGTCTAATTGGGTTAAGGAAATAAGTGGGCATGAGTAAGGATTTGTGTTATAATTGAGGAAGTAAAAACCATAATTAATTAATTAGGTTGGGTAAGAATTTAGGTATTGGACTATGTATATTTTATAGCCCAGAAGTTGGCCAATGAAATTGGTTAGAGGCCCAAGCAATACATTAATTGAGTGGCCTAAATATTTTTATTGTTAAGCCCAAAGATTTAAGAGTGGCCCAAACCTGGAGCCAATTGAAGGAATGGTACTTTAGGCATTTGGGATAATAGATATTTCATTTACAAGAAACCAAACTTGGAGCTTAAAAAGGCCACATGGTCGGCTATTAGAGGGCGAAAAGTGGAGGAGTGGTGATTTTTATTTTGTTTGAAAGTAAGTTTACTAACTCTCACCAAATGCTCTAGGTGTCAAGCCATGAACCAAGCCAACACTTATGTTTAAACTTGCAAGCAACATGGGTTGGTATTGTTGATGATGAGTGAGAGAGAAAGGATTGCAATACTTATAATGTATAAACATAATAAAAAAAACACATATCACTTCTCTTTCATTTCATTTTCTCTTCCAAGTTGTTAAGTTATAAGAAAAAGAGAGTAAGAGATAGAAATGGGGTATCGATAAAGAAAGGGAGAGAGAAGAGGAGAGTTCGGCAGCCTCATGGTGGAAAGAAGAGGAGTTTTTGATCTTCATACACCAAAGATTCATCCATGGATGAAGCTAAGAAGAAGGAGAAGAAGAAAAGCTAAGGTATAACAAAAATTTCCACTTGTGTAGTCTATTTTCCTTTGTGGTTTAATTTGATTTTTAGACAATATGAAGTTGTGATCTTGAGGTTTAAAACCTTAGATCTATGTTTGTATAAGTGTTTAATATGTAGATCCAACTCTTTTGTAGATCAAAAGTTAGATCTAAAGTGTGGAATGGAAGCTAGGTTTTTCAAAAGATAGAAAACATGATTTTTCTCTTAGCTTTGATTGTGTTTGATGCTTGTTTGATGAACTAAGAAACTTTGTTTCTAAACTCAAAAGCCATGTATATACATGTTAATAAGTGTTTATTGTTTGGATCTACCCATAATGGGGGTTGATTTGGTGGAAATCTAAAGGAATTGAAGAATGGAAATTTTCTGGAAAAGTTAAACTTTTAAAAAGTGTGATCAAGCTTTTGGATCTTTGAAATATATGATGGATATTTATGATTTATGTTCTTGTGATACTAGATATATGTGTTAAGGGTAAAATCCCTTTGTAATTACTCAATTAGGTTGAATATTGAACAAGTTATTGGATTTCTCCCAAACTACTCAAAGGTAATAAAAACTGTTAGAAGGACAGTTTTTACCAGCTAATTCCAGGCTAAATTCCGGGAGCTTAACATGTTCAAATATGGATTGTTATAGATGAAAACTATAGTTCGGAAAGATAGGAATCCAACAAAAGTGACGGATCATTAATCAGAGTTACAGATTTCGTTTTATTTAAGTTTTGGTGAAGGACTCCAAAACTGCCAAAGTGCAAAAAGTTTCTGCCCAAATTTTCCAGGGGCTGTTTCGGACATTTAGTTAATGAGAAAAATTCCAGGATTTTGGGAAATGAAAATATATGGTATTATGTAGCTTGTGTCCAAAAATGAGCTAATTCCGAGTTAAAACGACCAAGTTATGACCATTACAATATTTGTGATTTTCCGACGAAAATCGCTGTAACCAGAGTTCTACAACTCCGATTGCCACGAAATTTAAAATGGAACATCATGTTAACATATATAAGGTTATGCCAAGAGATGGGAATGTTTGGAGTTAAGCACGAGGTAGCTAATTTCTTAAGCTACACACTAGAATTAATTTTTGAAAAAATATCAAAGGAAGTTGGAAAATTATGAGAAAATAATTTTTGTGTATGAAATACATGTATATATGTTTGACCAAAGGATAGAAAAATAATAAGTTGATTTGGAATTTTCGTGAAGAAGAATAGTGAATTCAGGTTGCTGAAATGGAATTCAGGTTGCTGAAATGGAATTCAGGTTGCTAAAATGATTTGGTCTGCTGAAATAGTAACTTCAGGATACTGAAATGAAATATGATTTAATGAAATGATATTTCAATTTAATGAAAGGTTTTCTTGCTTACTAAGATATCATGAAAAGGGAAAACTTATATGTATAAGTTATGAAGTGATGAAAAGATTATCAAAGTATAACAATAACATTAAGACTTAAGCGTAATGACTAATACTTAACTACATGTTTAAATGCTAGACACTTTAATATACGATGATAAAATTGTGTCGGTATCAACTCAAACTTAATAGTCTAATTTGATGCTAAGTCTTAATGTATATTATAGACTGATAGGATTATGTGTTATGTGTTTAGGTTATTCTGTGGATATGTATATATAACAGTATTATACTGTAATGATATTATTCTAATTATTGGAGATCTATATATTAATATTAGGTCTTCGGGTAAAGCGTTAAATATTGTGTTGCAGTAATCAACGGTTCAGGCAAGTTTTCTTTTACTAAACTCTAATAAGAGTATTGTATTCAAGCTTATGGTTAATCATTGTTGATTGCCATGAAATTTGTACTCTGTACATCTTGCATGTATAAGTCAGGTATGAAAGGCTGATCACCTTCATTACCAGTTGATTCAGAAATGTTTGTTCATGTTTAAAACTTGTTCAGTCAAAAATTTGTTCGTGCTAGTTCTCAATTATATTGATGAATTATAGCAAGCTCATTATTCATACTCTTCAATCATGATATATCGTTATATTGTTGTATATAAACTTGCTGGGCAACTTTCATGCTCACCCTTGCTATATCATGATAAAACATTGCAGATAAGGCGAATGCGTTCGGATACAGGAAATGATTAAAGCCAAGTTCAGCTTGGGATATAAAGTGCAGCTAGTTTGTAATAACGTATTTGATAAATATTGTTGTGTAATAGATATTTTATGAAATGTGTATTAAGTTAAGGTTACTTCGACCTTGGGGAATAGTGTGTAATGTATTGTATAAACAATTTATGTTTATATCTTCCGCAATTAGTGAAAAAATTAGTATACCAGATCCGCGGCGATTTGGGGCCCGGATTCGGGGCTACTACACAAACCACTCGCAATATCATCAATTCAACTCAGAGGAAGCAACAATCCTTTGAAAGTGGTCGCTCTCGAGCCAATCAACTTACTATGCAGAGCACAATATCCTATTGTTAGCTTACACAAAGTTCTGTGGAATTATGGAGAAGGTGAAGGATCCACCTCACATACAACTGATGTAGTACTGTCGAAGGAAAATCCACTGTATCTTCCCCAACGGGTGATGAAGTCCACCGTTAAGTCAAAGCTGAAAATACCCATGGAGAAGATTGAAAAGTTCTTCCATACTATGGGTCATAACGAAGCCAAGGTGGTTTTAAGCTTAAAAGAAGCTCCGCATCAAATGTCAATCCTGGACTTGGTTTTAACTTCTGAGGATCACAGGAAGATCTTATTGAAGGTTTTAGAAGAAGCATATCTACAAAAATCAGTAGATGTGGAAAATTTTCAACATTTGGTTGATCACATTTTTAACAACAATGTGATATCCTTCAGTGATGACGACATACCGCCCGAAGGGACCGGTCATTGTAAGTCGTTGCACATTACGGTTTTGTCCTCCGGATACATGCTAGCTGGAGTCTTGATAGATGGAGTTTCATCTCTAAATATCTGTTGTAAGACCCCAACTTTTTGAATAAAAATTAAATTTTCTCAAAATATATTTTTGAATATTATGGTGTGAATTTGATATAATGTTATAGTTGTGGGTAATATTTATAAATTTTGCAAAGTACACAAGTTGTTATATAATATTCAATTGGTCGGGGAATATTCGTACAACGTGTGACGCCCCCAAAACAGGTATACAACACTCATTCCGAGTCGCCAAATACAAGGTACATAAAGCAAACTACAACTTCAATAATACAAATGTTGTGTGAAATACGACAATACATACTGTGAGTTTAAATACAAATATTGTCTGCTAGACAATATCCACAAGCAAATAAGTCCTCATTATAATTATTCAAACACTATTTTACAGAAATAGTGAGGACTGCTAAAACATCTTTCTAGAAACCTCACTCCATACCCCGACTCGATCCTGCTATGTTCTCACCTCCTCAGAAGAAAAATGGAACAAAAAGGAATAGGGTGAGCTCAACTAGCCCAGTAAAGAATATTATGACTAAGATAATATACAACAATTTATCGTTAGTCTTCAACAGGGAAAAATCTGATAGAATACAATATACAACAAGTTTTAGATCAACAACTACAGCAGAAACTAGCAATCCATTAGAAGAGTCGCGTAGAGGATGAATTCTACTATCTTCTAATATTTAAGAGTTCATCATCAATATTTTATCCCTGTAACAACAATCAATATACGTCTTTAATCATATTTGCACTACAGGCCAAATATATTCATTTATATCACCGGTTGGTCATGTTCATCTCAACACCTGTTCATCTTTGAACTACGGGCCAAAGATATTCATCAGTAATCATTTATCTTTGCACTACAGGACAACGATATTCAATAGTATCATCATTTAGGACTGAGGATGATGAAAAATATTTTTTTTATAAACGAATCCAGTGAAACAAAATGACAAGGATTAAGGATTAAGGATTCGTACTTTAGTTTGTCCAAATTCAAAAATACTCCATATGAGCCAAACTTCAAGAATGAAGATCAAAACATGGATACAATCAAAGCTAGTAACCATAATAGACATTTTGGACAAAAAGGAGAATTTTTATTTTTCGGTGAATAGTGTCGTATTCGTGAATAGTGCCGTATACGTGAATAGTAATCCCCGACACAACAAGTTCCAAATTTGATTAAAAAGTTCACCAATATTTCGGCATAATGATATTGAAGAAAATAATATTATTTAAGAAGAAAATAACATCCCTTACCTCAAAATAACCGTACTTCTGACTGAATTTCGGTATAGGGCTGACAGAAACTCGCACCGTATAGCAACACTCAAAGTATACTCACAAGAATACGCTCGATAATATAGAGAGAGAAAGAGAGAAAACTTGTTTCAGGTGTGATTTTCAATTCTAACTTACCCCTCTATTTATAGGAAAATGCTAGAACGCCAAAGGAGACTAAATAAATATAATAATAATATTCTTATTTTCTTCCTACGCAACCTAAGTTGCCAACAAAGATCAGCCACCCCAAAAATCAGCAGCCCACATGTTCAAACAAGAGTGGGTCCCACCCATAAATTAATAAAAATCATTTTATTTTCCGAAACTTCAATAATTCATAGAAAACAGACCATTTATCAGAAAAATACGAATTTTATGTCCATTTTGCCTGAAATCGAATTCTCTACAACTTTGTAAAAGAAAGTTTTTCTAAATTCCCAACAGAAAATATTCAAAATCCATAAACGGGTGATTTTTAATACTTCCGGTCGGACAAAATACTAATACAACACCTCAGCATTAATTCCTTCAATTATATCCACATAAAATAATATATTCATCAATTATATCCATATCAAATAAATATTTCCTTATCATATGAATCAATAATTAATTATTCTTAAATAATATTACAGAATCATAATTATGACAACCAGGCCGTTCCCAGGAAAGACGGGGCTTTCCAATAAGGATTTCTCCTTACTGGCGCGCAATTAGATGATCAAACCTCTCCCTGACAGAACTTTCTAGACATTGCCAATAATGCTATCTAATAATATTTTTCAAATAATATAAATTATTGATCTGATAATGAGAAATACTGTGCAGTGACAATTATTGAAACAATAATAATATAAACTAACAATGCAGCAATTATTGAATCAATATAATAAAAAAATGAACAGTAACTGTTGTAACAATTATTGAGTAGTGTCTTCTTACGTACGAATCAATAATTCAACAATATTGTGCAATACCGTGTGCTACTGTGCAACCACGCGTATTACTGTATTTTAACCACCAGGTAACCCAACAGTGTTAACGGTAATAATTTACGCCGTTATTTATAAAACTTAATCTTTGTCGTTTTCTTTAATCCAACCGTTTTTCGTTATGGGGCCCATAAATGACTGCGCCGTCGTACAGAGATTCCCGGTAATAAGAATATTTCACGACCAAACGAATATTCCCCGACAAAAAGAATACTTTGTAACCACTTGCTTATTTTGTAAAATTTTCACATTTCACCCAGAATCAAAGCATTATATCAAATTAACCCTTATTAATTTAGAATATTGAATAAAGGAAAATTCAATTTTATTTATAATAAGTTGGGGTCTTACAACCTCCCCTCCTTATAAAATTTCGTCCTCGAAATTGACGTACGTACCTGGTGTATCGAAAAGGTGAGGGTACCTCACTTTTATTTCTGACTCCAACTCCCATGTCATTTCCTCAATAGCATGGTTTCTCCACAAAACCTTAACTTGCGGTATAATCTTGGTGCGTAGGACATGCTCTTTCCTATCTAAGATCTTAATAAGTACCTCTTCGTACGTTAAATCTTCGGCTATCTCATCTGGTTCTAACGCAATAATGTGGTTTGGATCTTTCACATATTTACGAAGCATAGATATGTGAAAAACATTATGAACACGAGACATGTTTGGAGGTAACGCGAGTCTATAAGCCACATTTCCTATTCGGTCAAGAATCTCAAACGGACCAACAAATCTTGGATTGAGCTTTCCTCTCTTTCCAAATCTTGTAACTCCTTTCCATGGAGCAACACGTAACAGTACATGATCCCCAATATTAAATTTCACGTCCTTTCGATGAAGATCAGCATAACTCTTTTGTCGATCTTGTGAAGTGTGAATACGTTGTCAAATCATTTTGATCTTTTCTGTAGTCATGCGTACTAACTCTGGTCCCAACAACGTTGCTTCTCCCACCTCTTCCCAGCATACTGTTGGGTATTTTCTAGTTACGCACAACACGCAAGTATACGTGGTCAACAAGTAATAAAGTGATAAGTTGAGTATCGTTCCCACAGAGAATTATTTAATAAAAATCACCAAGTACTAACCGGTAACCAACTCAATCTTATTTAAACAAATGAATTAAATTTTATAAATTAAAATATTTAACTAAACTAATTCTAATTACCACTAATTAAAAATCAGATTATGGAGATTTAAGATCACAACTTCACTTATTGCTTCATTTAGGTTAACACACTTCTCATCAATTATTCTCTATTCCGAATTGTTAATCAAGAACACAAAAGTAGTATTAATCACCTCTCGATGCACTAATACCGTATTAACGTCAATCCACAATTAAGATAGAAATTCGTTAAACACCTTAATCAACTAACCCACTATATCTCTATGTGAATTACAATTGAAGAAGGTTGAAGAATAAGTTCTCTACCCGACTACATGCGATGTCAAGCATATCTCTACCTTAACACACATCAAGTTTAAGCTATTAACAAAATCCTGAACACATGCTATCATGATCAGATCTAAATCTATACTTCATCTCTCGAGTTCATATAGATTATCACGGTAATTGATGGCCAACCAATTAAACAATTAATTCCAAATCATAATAGACAATTCTCACAATAGAAAATACTAATTGATAACGAAGCATATTAAAATAAACTACACAATAAGATCTATTGTAATCTCAAACAAAGAATTAGTTCATGATTATTGAATTAAAACTAAGAATCCACAATTGAATACACATTAAAAGATAAAGATAGAAGAAGATGAGAAGAAATAATCTATTGTCAGTAGATTTGACGCTCCCTCCTTGCTCCTCCTTAGAATCTTCAATGGTCTCCAAGTTGCTTCAATCTCCAAATCTAATTAGAACTAGTGTTTTTCTCTAATTTACTCTAATTTAATTTAATAGAATGCTCTCTAATCTCCTAATATTCTCCTCTAATCTGTGTTATTCCCCTCCTTCTATAAGCCTTTGTACATGTCTTTTAGTCATCTTGGAAGTCCTTGAATCAAACAACTCGAAACAATCCTTTTCGGACTCAAATTCGGACAAAAACTACTCATTTTCGCTCATACCCAGCCCCGGTTGGCCTTTTCCCTTGCAAAAACCCAGCCCCAGCTGGGTAGTGATCTGCTAATGCTCCCAGGACCCCAGCCCCAGCTGGGTCCTAAGCCTAAAAACACCCAGCCCCGGCTGGGTACCAATCTGCCAACACAATTTTCTGCTGGAACCTCCTCTGCTAAAACTGCCATAACGTTTGAACCGGGTTGAGTTACAGGTCCCGCGACCTATCAAATCGAATCTATCGACGAGATATACAACTTTCATTCTTTGAGCTTTCAGAAATAACAAACACATGATGGTTGAAATTGGACTGGAAGTGACTGCTATGTAAATGACCATGCAAAACGGTGAAGTTCAATGACGTCCGTTGGTAGAAATGCCACAACTCTTTCATCCGAACTCCGATTGGAATGATTCAAGATGTTCCAGAAAGCTAAGAAAACGCTATACAATATAGTCCAAGCTCCAAGCCAAGAACATGAAATGACATGAAAGCACAAACGATATCCGACTTGCTTTTATTTGCATTTTCCGTGCTTTTCCTTCCCAATAATCGCTCACACCGCTCCCAAATGTATAACCTACAAAATGAACACAAAATGCATGAAAATTAACTAAAACACATGAATAAAAACAACTAATTCAAGTAAAAGATACCGGATAAGTAGGTATAAAATCTACTTATCAAATACCCCCAAACTTAAACCTTTGCTTGTCCTCAAGCAAAAAATAAACAAAAATGCAATGCAATGCAATTCAATGGAATGGAACTAATCTACATGCCTACGAATCCAGCAGTATTGATAAACAAAAATCTATTCAACCGACCTTAGATCAATCAAGTAAACATGATAATACTTCATATCAAAACCAATCAACAATTTCCTAGTTAATCATCAAATCTTAAACTGTTATTACTGGTATAGTGCGTGTGTGCTCCACAACAATGTTAACTGATATAAAATCAAATTTAACACATAATAAGTCTCTTCAAAGGCATCATACAGTGTAAACTCAAAAAATTCACGAACAAGCTAGATCCAACTAAAGTCAAACATCCACCAAGTTCAAGAGTCCAATCCGGGATATTTATGCTTTACTTTTCATTATGGGGGCTTTTTGCTCTTTTCCATGTTTTATTATTATTATTTTTTTCTTTTTTTTTTGTACTTTTTAACCATGACTGTGCAATGTCTCATTCCATTAGGCTAACAGTGCTACCCCTTAGCGAGCTTTCGACCAATGACTCCCAAACCATATAAGACCTTAGGGTGCTAGGTTTTAAGATACCCCTTCGGGCGTACTTGCTTAAGTAACAAAGGCCTCGAAACAAAACTAGCCACGGTATATTTTTTTTTATTTTTTTTCTTTTTTTTTGAAGCTTATATATCCCAAATTTTTTTCCCGAACTTAAGGTTTTATCAAACTTTAGTCATCACTACTTATTCTTCTCATTCTTTCATTCAAACTAGCATTATCCTTTAGAGTCCCATTATGTATCAATTTAAACTCAATCAATCAACAAGTTGTTTTTATTGTGCTATCCTTATTATACCAGTTTCAAACAGAAAAAAAAAATTCAATTTATAACAAGAAATCACATCAAAGCTCTAATAGTCAGTACGCTACTTGTCTACTCGATCCCAATCTCATCATTGGCCAAAACAAGTTATAAATATCAAACAGCTGGACTCATGCAAGATAAACATAGTAACTAACTATTATTTTTGAAATTTTTGATTTTTTTTTATTTTTTTATAATGAACCTAAACTAAATTAACAACATATGCAAAATAACATAACATAAACTAAACATGCGATAATGAATTAAAGAAAACTCCCCCAAACTTAGCAATTACAATGTCCTCATTGTAAGAATATAACGATAAATAGAAGAGAACTTCCCTGTAATCTGCTAAGCGTGAGTTGATGGTGACGATGGCGACGACGATCATTTTGCTATCCATTGGACCTCTAATACCTGCAATGAAGAGAGGCAACATGGATTAGATTATAAGAGAACTTAATAAGCAACTTAATTCCTATCTACTAAATAAACTAGTAAAGCATATAAATATAAAAAATTCCTGGGTTGCCTCCCAGTCAGCGCTTGATTTATAGTCTTTCAGCCTGACTTTTTCTGGTCAATGCTATCCAATTCCTCTTCGAAAGTTGAGGAACCCTCCATCCATCGGAAATAATATAGCTTTTGGTAGGTTCCCATTTGTGATAGCCATCGAGTTAAAGTCACCTAGCATACTTTGTTTAAATATATGCCCAATTGGGAATGTTGAATAACTAGGTGCTTTTCCGTCCGTTGAGCCTATGATTCGATTAGGGCTTTGAGGCTTGGCAAGAACAACGGGCTCTTCTTCTATCTTTTCCTCCTTATCCCACCATGGCTTCACATTTGTAGTAGCTCTCATGTCATAAAGAGCCTTGCCGACGACATGACTACCAAGCGGGCACGGTTTTGCAAATCTAACTGGACCCTTGATCTTTGGCGGAGAAGGAACTTGGGGCACTAATAACATCGGCTCATCCTCTTTGGTACTCATAGTTAGTTCTTCACCGACCTTATTTTCATTATCCCCACTTGTCTCCTCTTTTTCAACATCTCGTGTCTCATCCAGTTGTAGATTTGGCTCGAACACTTCATTAATCTCGGAATCCTCATCATAACACCGATTGTTTTGAGGACAGTTGTTCAAGGCTTTGAGTATTTGATCCACATGGTTCTGCAGATTTTGCATTGATATCTCTTGATCAATCCTCCTCTCCTCATTTGATGCTATGAACTTGGACAACAATTCCTCCAAATTTGACTTTTCTTCTTTTAATGGAGGTTGATATGAGAATTCCGGTGTGTATGTTGGATTTGGAGTAGAGTATTGGTCTTGATAGTTGTAACTCCATGAAGAATCCGGGTGATACCCCAAAACTTGATGATAATTATCATATACATACTGATTGAGGTAGTTACCACCATACTGTACCGGCCCAAGATTGATGGTGCATTGATTACTCGGGTGATTACCAGCACAATAGCCATAGGTAACTGCCATCCTTCGACTCTGTTGGGATGCGATAACGTCCAACTTCCTCGAAAGTTCTTCAATTTGTGCTGACATTGCGGAGAGTGTCGCGAGTCTGTCAATCTCCGCTTCCTTTGGTTGAGTCATGTTCGTGTATGGCCATTGATACGCAAAGTCATCCATGGTACCTGAAAAGAGAAAAATATAGGAAGAGAATTAAAAATAAAAATAAAAATGTTTAAATTAAGACTAATTTGATTGAAGCTAATATTGGTAAAACTGTATTAAACTAATTCCCCGTCAACGGCGCCAAAAACTTGTTGGGTATTTTCTAGTTACGCACAACACGCAAGTATACGTGGTCAACAAGTAATAAAGTGATAAGTTGAGTATCGTTCCCACAGAGAATTATTTAATAAAAATCACTAAGTACTAACCGGTAACCAACTCAATCTTATTTAAACAAATGAATTAAATGTTATAAATTAAAATATTTAACTAAACTAATTCTAATTACCACTAATTAAAAATCAGATTATAGAGATTTAAGATCACAACTTCACTTATTGCTTCATTTAGGTTAACACACTTCTCATCAATTATTCTCTATCCCGAATTGTTAATCAAGAACACGAAAGTAGTATTAATCACCTCTCGATGCACTAATACCGTATTAACGTCAATCCACAATTAAGATAGAAATTCGTTAAACACCTTAATCAACTAACCCGCTATATCTCTATGTGAATTACAATTGAAGAAGGTTGAAGAATAAGTTCTCTACCCGATTACATGCGATGTTAAGCATATCTCTACCTTAACACACATCAAGTTTAAGTTATTAACAAAATCTTGAACACATGCTATCATGATCAGATCTAAATATATACTTCATCTCTCGAGTTCATATAGATTATCACGGTAATTGATGGATAATCAATTAAACAATTAATTCCAAATCACAATAGACAATTCTCACAATAGAAAATACTAATTGATAACGAAGAATATTAAAATAAACTACACAATAAGATCTATTGTAATCTCAAACAAAGAATTAGTTCATGATTATTGAATTAAAACTAAGAATCCACAATTGAATACACATTAAAAGATAAAGATAGAAGAAGATGAGAAGAAATAATCTATTGTCAGTAGATTTGACGCTCCCTCCTTGCTCCTCCTTTGAATCTTCAATGGTCTCCAAGTTGCTTCAATCTCCAAATCTAATTAGAACTAGTGTTTTTCTCTAATTTACTCTAATCTAATTTAATAGAATGCTCTATAATCTCCTAATATTCTCCTCTAATATGTGTTATTACCCTCCTATTATAAGCCTTTGTACATGTCTTTTAGTCATCTTGGAAGTCCTTAAATCAAAAAACTCGAAACAATCCTTTTCGGACTCAAATTCGAACAAAAACTACTCATTTTCGCGCATACACAGCCCCGGATGGCCTTTTCCCTTGCAAAAACCCAGCCCCGGCTGGGTAGTGATCTGCTAATGCTCCCAGGACCCCAGCCCCGGCTGGTTCCTAAGGCTAAAAACGCCCAGCCCCGGCTGGGTACCAATCTGCCAACACAATTTTTTGCTGGAACCTCCTCTGCTAAAACTGCCATAACGTTTGAACTGAGAGGAGTTTCGGGTCCCGCGACCTATTCAAATTGAAGATATCGACGAGATCTACAACTTTTATTCTTTGAACTTTCAGAAATAACAAACACATGATGGTCGAAATTGGACTGGAAGTGACTGCTATGTAAATGACCATGTAAAACGGTGAAGTTCAATGACGTCCGTTGGTAGAAATGCCACAACTCTTTCATCCGAACTCCGATTGGAATGATTCAAGATGTTACGGAAAGCTAAGAAAACGCTCTACAATATAGTCCAAGCTCCAAACCAAGAACATGAAATGACATGAAAGCACAAACGATATCTGGCTTGCTTTTATTTGAATTTTTCTGTGCTTTTCCTTCCCAATAATCGCTCACACCGCTCCTAAACGTATAACCTACAAAATGAACACAAAATACATGAAAAGTAACTAAAACACATGAATAAAAACAACTAATTCAAGTAAAAGATACCGAATAAGTAGATATAAAATCTACTTATCACATACTGGAGATCGACACTTTCGTCCATACAATGCCTCAAATGGAGCCATGCCTATACTTGCTTGATAACTGTTGTTGTAGGAGAATTCCACCAATGACAATTACTTATCCCAACTTCCTTTGAAATCTAGAACACAGAGTCTTAATAGATCTTCAAGGGTTTGAATAGTCCTCTCTGATTGTCCGTCCGTTTGAGGATGATATGCTGAACTGAATCGTAAGTCCGTGTCCATAGCTTTCTGTAGGCTAACCCAAAATCTTGAAGCGAATCTTGGGTTACGATCTGAAACTATAGATACTGGCATGCCATGCAATCTCACAATCTCGTTCACGTACATACGAGCAAGACGTTCAAGGGAATAAGTCTCACGTATCGGTAAGAAATGGGTAGACTTGGTTAATCTATCAACAATAACCCAAATCGCATATATACCTTGAGAAACCTTGGGAAGACCCGTAACAAAATCCATAGTAATGTGTTCCCACTTCCATTCCAGAATCTCAAGTGGTTGTAATGGACCTTTTGGTAATGCTCCGCCTTTACACGTTGACAAGTTAAACACCTCGAGATAAACTCCGCGATCTCTCTCTTCATATTGTTCCACCAAAATGTGTGTCGAATATCATAATACATTTTGGTACTCCCAGGATGGATTGCAAATGGGGTGTTGTGTGCCTCGATCATGATTCTATGCTTCAAGTCAGAATCGTTCGGAATGCAAAGTCGAGAGTTGAATCGAAGTATTCCTTCTTCATCGATTCTTGCTTCTGGAATAGCACCTTCTTGTACTTTCTTCTTCATTTGCATCAGCACCAGGTCCGTAGCTTGAGCAGCTTTAACTTTATCAATTAAACTCGGTTCTACTCGTATATTTGCCATCATCATGTGGGTCCCTGGAGTCTTTAATTCTACCTCCATCCTTTGAAAGTCATACAAAATTGGCCTTTGCGTTGATAATATTGCACTTGTACTCGCATATGATCTTCTACTCAATGCGTCAGCTACTTCGTTCGATTTTCCAGGATGATATTGATTAGTGTGATCGTAATCTTTCAACAGCTCAAGCCAAAGTCGTTGCCGCATGTTGAGTTCTTTTTTGGTGAAGAAATATTTGAGGCTTTTATGGTCCGTATAAATCTCCATTTTCTCCCCGCACAAGTAGTGTCTCCATATCTTCAACGCGAATACGACTGCTGCCAACTCCAGATCATGAGTAGGATAATTCCTCTCATATTCTTTGAGTTATCGTGAGACATAGGCTATGACTTTCCCATGTTGCATGAGAACACATCCTAACCCCTTGCAAGAAGCATCGTTGTAGATAACAAATCCATCCGAACTAAATGGTATTGTCAGAATAGGTGCCGAAATGAGTCTCCTCTTGAGCTCTTGGAAGCTCTTCTCGCATTCCTCGCTCCATACAAATTTTGCATCCTTCCGAGTCAGCTAAGTTAACGGAGTAGCGATTCGAGAAAATCCTTCCACGAATCTCCGATAATAACTAGCTAAGCCCAGAAATCTACGCACTTCGGTCATCGACTTTGGCTGCTCCCAACTTTGTATTGCTTCAATCTTCGCTGGGTCCATAGATACTCCATGTTTTGACACCACGTGCCCAAGGAATGCTACTTCCTCAAGCCAAAACTCGCATTTCTTCAACTTGGCATAAAGCTTGTGTTCACGAAGTCTTTGAAGTACTAGCTTCAAATGGTGCTCATGATCTTCATGGCTTTTTGAATAGATGAGGATATCATCAATAAAAACAACAACGAGTTGATCCAAATATTCCTTGAATACACGGTTCATCATATCCATGAAAGCAGCTGGAGCATTATTCAATCCAAAAGATATGACTAAGAATTCATAATGCCCGTACCGAGTTCTAAAGGCAGTCTTTGGAATATCCTCAGTTTTAATCTTCAGCTGATGATATCCAGAACGAAGATCGATCTTTGAAAAGAATTGTGCTCCTTGCAACTGGTCAAACAGGGCATCAATGTGAGGTAGTGGATACTTATTCTTGATGGTGACATGATTTAATTCTCGGTAGTCAATACAAAGTCGCATACTACCATCTTTCTTCTTTATGAATAAAACAGGAGCACCCCAAGGAGATGTACTAGGACGAATGAAATCAATGTCTAACAATTCCTGTAGTTGGACTTTTAACTCCTAAAGTTTAATAGGAGCCATTCGATATGGGGTTTTAGAAATGGGTTTTGTACCCGGTTCAAGATCAATAAAGAATTCAACTTCACGTTCCGGGGGTAGACCGGGAAGTTCTTCGGGAAATACATCAGGAAATTCTTTAACAACAGAAATATTATCCAAATCTGAATTGTCTCTGTTCAAATCCATAACATGGGCTAAGAAAGCTTGGCATCCATTTTTCAATAAACGAATAGCTTTGTGGCTTGATATGACAGTGACTGATTTTAGTGGTTTAGTGGTTTGAATTCGTATGACGGGTTGGTTAGGAATATAAAAACTAACAACCTTACGAAAACAATCAATTTTAGCATGATGAGTGGTTAACCAATCAATTCCTGAAATCACATCAAAAACAAGTATCTTTAAAGAGATAAGATCCACAAGTAATGTGATAGTGCCAACTTGGATCATGCAAGATTTATAAATTGTAAATGTAATGAAGGTTTCACCCAACGGAGTTTCAACAGATAAATCAAAATCTAATTTCTCCGGAGTCAAGTTTAAACGTTGAGCACAAGAAGGAGAGATAAAAAAATGGGTAGAACCGGTATCTAGTAAGGTATAAACTTCGCAAGAATTCAAGATTAGCTTACCCGTGATCACTTCGTTTGGGTTCCTCACATTTTGGCCAGTCACTACAAACGCTCTTCCATGAACCGCTAATTTTGACTTATCCGGGATAGCCCTTGGAATCACCACTCCCGCTGAACTTGGTTTCGCTATAGTATAATCTCGAGCGATGTGGCTTTCCTTTCCACAGTTGTAACATACCATGGATTATTGTGGACAGTTTGGGCTGATATGTCCCTCCTTCCCGCATTTGTAACATTTAACTGGCGGTCGTTCTCCTCCCCTAGAATTTTTTGTTGGTGTTGGTGCTGCTGCTGATGTCTTCCCGTCGTTGTTGAATCTTTCTCTTTCTAAAATGTCCACTTGAGTCACCTCTTCTATTATCATGGTCACGATTACCACATGAGTGGTTACCGCCTTTGTCCGTATTCTTCTTTCCTCGCTGGTTATCATCGTTCTGATGACTGCTGTCACCGATATGACCCTGGTTGTGGTCCCTCGGTTGAGTATACTCACTATCTCGCTCTAACAACTGAGCCTTGTTTACAACATCTGAATATAAAGAAAATTTATGAGATATAAGGTATTGACGAATCTCGGGTTTTAAACCTCTTAGAAACATCCGCGTCATGCGTTCCTCATTCTCCACCAAATGCGGTGCAAACCTGGACAACTCTGCGAACTTTGCCTCGTATTGAGACACCGTCATGTTATTCTATTCAAGTCTAATAAACTCTACCTCCTTCATATGATGAATACTTTCTGGAAAGTACTTGTCATTGAATAGTTTCTAAAATCTTTCCCAAGACATGTTGAGTGCATCTGGCTGGGTACGCTTCACAGATTCCCACAAGTAATCTGCTTCACCACGAAACATAAAGGTAGCGAATGGAACCTTCTGTTCCTTCGTGCATCCCAAGACATCGAATATCTTGATAATTTGCTTGACCCATGTTTCTGCCATGATCGGATCCGGTTTTCCCTTAAATTCTGGTGGTCCCAACTCCTTAAACTGTTTGGCTGTGACAGACCGCGCGTTGCCATCATTTCCACCCGTATTTTGTACACGAGTCTCCCTCGTCTGATTTTGCATGAACTGCAAAAAGCTCCTAAACATTCCATCGTTCATCGTTTGCTCGGTAGTGTTGCTTACAAGAGGAATATTGCCTTCCTGTTGCACGTTCTCCTGGTTTGTGACTAAAGGTTGCTCCACAGTCTCGTACACTCCATTGTTAACGTTCTCAGCAGCCATTCTTAAATACTGCCATAAAACAAGGGTTAATTAAACATATCACATAATATCCCTATATTATGACCAACCAACAAATAAGCGTAGTAGGACACACTAGCAAAGGATTTACTCATCTCTCCCCTCCTAGTTCTATTCCCCGATCTCCGCCAGAGACCATATCCCTAAGCTTTGATACCAACTGTGACGCCCCCAAAACAGGTATAAAACACCCATTCTGAGTCACCAAATACATGGTACATAAAGCAAACTACAACTTCAATAATACAAATGTCGTGTGAAATACGACAATACATACTGTGAGTTTAAATACAAATATTGTCTGCTAGACAATATCCACACGCAAATAAGTCCTCATTACAATTATTCAAACACTATTTTACAGAAATAGTGAGGACTACTAAAACATCTTTCTAGAAACCTCACTCCATACCCCGACTCAATCCTGCTATGTTCTCATCTCCTGAGAAGAAAAATGGAACAAAAAGGAAAAGGGTGAGCTCAACTAGCCTAGTAAAGAATATTATGACTAAAATAATATACAACAATTTATCGTTAGTCTTCAACAGGGAAAAATCTCATAGAATACAATAGACAACAAGTTTTAGATCAACAACTACAGCGGAAACAGCAATCCATTAGAAATGGTCACGTAGAGGATGAATTCTACTATCTTCTAATATTTAAGAGTCCATCATCAATATTTTATCCCTGTAACAACAATCAATATACGTCTTTAATCATCTTTGCACTACAGGCCAAAGATATTCATTTATATCACCGGTTGGTCATGTTCATCTCAACACTTGTTCATCTTTGAACTACGGGCCAAAGATATTCATCAGTAATCATTTATCTTTGCACTACAGGCCAAAGATATTCAATAGTATCATCATTTAGGACTAAGGATGATGAAAAATATTTTTTTTATAAACGAATCCAGTGTAACAAAATGACAAGGATTAAGGATTAAAAATACTCCATATGAGCCAAACTTCAAGAATAAAGATCAAAACATGGATACAATCAAAGCTAGTAACCATAATAGACATTTTGGACAAAAAGGAGAATTTTTATTTTTCGGTGAATAGTGTCGTATTCGTGAATAGTGCCGTATACGTGAATAGTAATCCCGACACAACAAGTTCCAAATTTGATTAAAAAGTTCGCCAATATTTCGGCATAATGATATTGAAGAAAATAATATCATTTAAGAAGAAAATAACATCCCTTACCTCAAAATAATTGTACTTCTGACTGAATTTCGGTATAGGGCTGACAGAAACTCGCACCGTATAGCAACACTCAAAGTATACTCACAAGAATACGCTCGATAATATAGAGAGAGAAAGAGAGAAAACTTGTTTCAGGTATGATTTTCAATTCTAACTAACCTCTCTATTTATAGAAAAATGCTAGAACGCCAAAGGAGACTAAATAAATATAATAATAATATTCTTATTTTCTTCCTACGCAACCTAAGTTGCCAACAAAGACCAGCCACCCCAAAAATCAGCAGCCCACATGTTCAAACAAGAGTGGGTCCCACCCATAAATTAATAAAAATCATTTTATTTTTTGAAACTTCAATAATTCATAGAAAATAGGCCGTTTATCAGAAAAATACGAATTTTATATCCATTCTGCCTGAAATCGAATTCTCTACAACTTTGTAAAAGAAAGTTTTTCCAAATTCCCAACAAAAAGTATCTGAAATCCATAAACGGATGATTTTTAATACTTCCGGTCCGACAAAATACTGATAAAACACCTCAGCATTAATTCCTTCAATTATATCCACATAAAATAATATATTCATTAATTATATCCACATCAAATAAATATTTCCTTATCATATGAATCAATAATTAATTATTCTTAAATAATATTACAGAATCACAATTATGACAACCAGGCCGTTCCCAGGAAAGAGGGGGCTTTCCAATAAGGATTTCTCCTTACTGGCGCGCAATTAGATGACCAAACATCTCCTTGACAGAACTTTCTAGACATTACCAATAATGTTATCTAATAATATTATTCAAATAATATGAATTATTGATCTGATAATGAGAAATATTGTGCAGTGATAATTATTGAAACAATAATAATATAAACTAACAATGCAGCAATTATTGAATCAATATAATAAAATAATGAACAGTAACTACTGTAACAATTATTGAGTAGTGCCTTCTTACGTACGAATCAATAATTCAACAATACTATGAAATACCGTGTGCTACTGTGCAACCACGCGTATTATTGTATTTTAACCACCAGGTAACCCAACAGTGTTAACGGTAATAATTTACGCCGTTATTTATAAAACTTAATCTTTGTCGTTTTCTTTCATCCAACCGTTTTCCGTTATGGGGCCCACAAATGACTGCTCCGTCGTACGGAGATTCCCAGCAATAAGAATATTCCACGACCAAATGAATATTCCCTGACAAAAAAATATTTTGTAACCACTTGCTTATTTTGTAAAATTTTCATATTTCACCCATAATCAAAGCATTATATAAAATTAACGCTTATTAATTTAGAATAATGAATAAAGGAAAATTCAATTTTATTTATAATAAGTTGGCGTCTTACACAACGGCACAATCATTGGTGGACCCCCACAACAGAATTATTGTCGGATTGAGAAAACGACAAAAAAACTTTATGAAAATAACGGCGGAAGTTTTACCGTTAACTGTTGAAACACCCGGTGTTAAAAGTACAGTAATACGCGTGGTTGCATAGTAGCACAGTATTGATTATTGATGCTTACGTGAGAAGTCACTCAGTTATACTCAATTATTGCTACAGTAATTACTGCATCATATCTATCATATTATGGATTCAATTATGGTCAGTATCATCTGCATAAAATATTTTTTATTAAATTAATACTTGAGACGACAAAGTTATTCATATTATAAACTATAATATTTACAATGTCTAGAAGTTCTGTCAAGGAGAGGTTTGGTCACCTAATTGCGCGCTAATAGGGAGAAATCCTCATTGGAAAGCCCCATCTTTCCTGGGAATGACCTAGTTGATAATTATTGTGAGTTATAATATTAATGATGAATGTTGTTCGGAGTTGAATTTGGAGACGCGAACGTGATATTTGAGTCCGGAACGACAAAATTAGTAAAAATAGTCTATAAACACAATTTTTCGGGATTCACTATTTGGTCAAAAAGTCAATAGTTGACTTTTTTGGGAAAAGTCAAACTTTAAAATTTCAAAATTTATATTTTTGATAAAAAAAAATAGTTTCATTATGTTGGAATTGTTTGTGTTAGTGAAAATCGACATTTATTCCTGTGATAATTTATGTCTAGGGGTTATATTGATAAATCGGATAATTTATCGGATAAATGAGCAATTAATTGCTACTAATTCAATGCTTATATAACTATTTATTCGCATATGTGTACTATTGAATCACATTATATATATATAAGTAATAAACCACGGGACTGACGGCCCGAGCATACACACACGCGCGACTCTCAACGTGAATAATAGTGTGTGCAAGAAGTGAAGAAAAGGCTTTAAATAAAGCAAGATGACTTACAGTGGATTACCAAAGAAGACTTTAATAGCTTTAAATGGATGAACACTCAGTTTTCACGAGTTAAAAGTAGCCAAATATAAGCTCACAAGTGTTTGAAATGAGAAAGCACTCAATTTATAGTGTGTACAGAGCAAATTGGACAAGGCTTTCTCGCCATTTTCTCTTACAAAATGGCCACTCCAAGCCCTCTATTTATAGAGGGGGAGACGCAGGTGTACCTGCAGTTGCCTGGGGTTCCCCAAGCAATGTGGGTCCCACCGTCTCGAAGTACGTGCATTCAGATAACGCGTTGTTCGCTCAAACCTTCATAACTATCATTTCGGGAGTCCGATGGAAGCGTGTCATACCATTCCAGAAATCTCTTTCTGAGAGCTATGCAATGACATAAGATTTGTCCTTTTTTGAATCCGGGAAGATGGGTCCATGACCGAAATGGCATTCCCGGGTTTTCGTCAAGTAGTCCATTGAGCCGTTTTGCGTAGTTTGCACTCGGAAGTTAAGTTATGGTTCTTGTGGGACTTCTTTTAAAGAAATTTGAGTTGAAATGAATGTAGATTTCAGTTGAAGTTGAATTGACAAAATGACCATTTTGCCCCTTTCAGGATTATCTTCGATTTTCGCACAGTTGTAGCAGTCTTTTTTCAGGGTTATCTCTGAAGTTAGCCTGCTATTGACTCTGACTGTCCTCAGGGTTATCTCTGAGGTTGGCTTGACCTCGTAGGGTTATCTCCAGGCTTTGAACTTGATCCCCCAGGGTTATATCCAGGGTTAGAACTGATTTTCCTGAGGTTATCTCCAGGGTTGGAAACCGATTTCCTGGGGTTATCCCCGGGGTTGGAAACTGGATCTCCCCGGGCAATTTTCGGGTTTGGAATTGATGTTGTGGTCCTCCAGGGTTATCTCTGGAGTGTGAAAAAGATGATTTTGTCCTCCTGCATAGTTAGTAAAAGGAAAATGAAATTTCGAGTGTCTACATGCACGTGGTCAACAAGTAATATAATGATGAGAAAATTATCGATCCCACAAAGACTAGTATGAAATTAAATCTAACAATTACCAATTTTATATTATTTCAATTTTATTAAACTACTCAAATTAAGGATTATAATTAATAAAAATTAGGAAACTAAAAATCCAAACCAATCAACACACTAAGTAACCGTAAATTTCAATCAAATAATGGAGAATTAGACTTACAACTTCACTTTAAGATTCACTCTGATTATCACACCTTTTTCCAATTCAATTTAATATCTCAATTTATTAATCAAGAACACTCAAGTAGAATTAGTCATCCCTCGATGCACTAACATCGTATTAACTTAATTCCAAAATTTTGATAGAATTATGTCAAACACCCTAATTAACTAATTCACTATATCTCCATGTGAATTAAAATCAAAGGAGGTTTAAATTACAAGTTCTTTATCCAATTACATGCGATGTCATGTATATCTCTATTCTAAACATTCATCAAGATTTTGTCAAAGCACAAAATCCAAGAACACATGCTAAAGTGATTAGGTCTAGATTAATATATTATCTCTCAAGCCCATACAAATCCACACAGAATTGTTGATCAATCAATTCATAAATAAAACTACAAATCACAATAGATAAACTGAATTGATAGTATTATTAAAATGAAATTAAGGCATGACAATCATCATTCAACACTAAAGATCCATTGCAAGCCTAATAAGTAATTTAGTTCATCATAGATAAATTAAAAACTAAAAAGATAGAAAAATTCATCATCACAATTACAAAATTTGAATTGAAAGAAATAGAACAATACAAAACCACCATTCTTTGTCTTCGATTCTGTAATCTTCTTGATCTTGACCTTCCTTGCTCTCCTCCAATGTTCTTCAGAAAATTAGGGCTCCAAGTATGATTAATTGAATGTTATCATTAGTTCTTCATTTTTTTGTTTTCATTGATGTATATCTCATGTAATTAGTTCATAAATGACGTCCAATAGCAATCCCAATCCATGCCCAAGTCTTCCATCCATCAGCTACAGAGTTCCAATCAAAACAGAAGTCTTTTTCTCTCTCCCCGCCTCGTCAAGGGTTTTGTACTTGTAAAGGCCCGTCCCAACGGGGGATGCTATTGTTCTTGCCTCATATACCCCCGCTCCGGTAGGGGTTTTCTTCATTAATAAGCTCGCCCCGACGGGGGGTGCTTCTGCAGTTGTGCTGATTTCTTACTTGCAATGCTATGTTCTCGCCATAACGCCACCATTTTACCACAATGTCACGTAATGCAATCCTAAACACACAAAAAAAAAAAAAAAAAATTGTACAAAAATAGACAGGATCAACACTATTTAAGTCCAAATCAGAAGTCGATTCTTAGGTATAAAACTCGGATCCAGTTACTATGGAGTTTATTTTTTGGTAAATTAGTCAATTGGCCAATAGGATGCTGACACACATAGAGCCTCGTCTGCGTGTTAACACACTATTTGTTAATTAACCAACTTACCCAAAAATAAACTTCATGTTAATCACTTCCATAAAACTCACTCATCAGGGTTAACCCAAATATTATTTTTTTATCTTTTTCCCATTATATTGACATTTCTTTGTATTATGTCACATTTTAACAAATAGTAAAGGCATTAACCCATTATTATTAATTTTCTTTTTCCATTATGTTGACAATTTTTTTGCATTTTGTCACATGGTAACAAATAGTAAAGGCGTTAACCCAATTATTACTTTTTATCTTTTTTTCATTATGTTAACATTTCTTTGTATTTTTTTTGCTAAATATTTCTTTGTATTTGTCACATGGTAATAAATAGAAATGACAATGATACAATACAGTATCAAGCGATTTGATGCCACATCAGTTTGTAAAACATGCACCAAAGTCGTACGTGGGCTTGATTCATGAAAATACTAAACCAAAAATGTATCAAGTGGTTCATTCCCTTGAACCACACTACACTATACCAATAAATAATTATAAATAAAATGAATTAAAATTTTAAGAAATAAAACAACATATGATATTAACAATTAACATAACTTAACAATAATTCATATAAGGAAATTATAACGAGTATTATTATAATTTACTAGTACTATTACATTTATTTTTCTAAGGTAGATGTTAGGGATGCCAATCCCACCAATATTTATTTAATATTTTAAGATATGCATAATACATCGGTTCAAATCGAAGAAATTTGAAGGTAAAATTAATTCAATTTTTGTCTCCAAATTGTTCACTTAAAGTGGAATTTGGAGGGTGAGAAATGATGAAAAAGTGAAATATTTTACATTACCAAAAATAACTTTGTAAAATAAATAATATAACAATTTTGCCTTAATTATTATAACTCTTAATTACGTTTTAAAACTCTCATTTTTATCTCTCCACACTGCAGAAATTCTTATCTCTCTACACTGCTTAGGGGTGGGCATAATTTTTGATTTTTTCGATTTTTTTGGTTTTTCGGATCGGACCGAATCGGCCAGTTTGGTACAAAAAGAACTGGTTCGATTTCGATACAAATTTTTTATGGTTCGGAATTACCTATATACCGGTATATACCGGTTTTCCAATTTTTTTTATTTTTTATTATTAATAAATAATAATAATAATAATAATAATAAGAAAATAATGATTATAATAATAATAAAATAATAATAATAATAATAAAATTATATTAATTTTCGGTATTTATTCGGTAAAAATTGGTACCGAATCGATACCAGTATTGGTACCGAAATTTGGCTAATTTCGGTACTGATTCGGTTCGGTTCGGGTCGGGTCGGTATTTATCGGTTGTACACCCCTAACACTGCCAAGTTTAGCGCTTGCTAGCCAAGGCTTCCGCCGCCGCTATGGTTCTATTGTTCGCCGTCAATTTTTTTAATCTTCTCCTTTGTGTTGAAATCTCTGGTAAGATCCCCAAATCATGTACCCTAATTTTTTCAAATTGATAATACTTATATTTATGTTAATCATGTTTTTTCCATTACATAAAATTCATCCGTTGATTTGATAAGTCGTGAAGTTGAATAAGGCGCAATAATTCGGTTAAAAATTAGTGTTAGGGTGTGGTAATTTAATTTTACAACATTTTTGCTCAGCCCTAAATTGTAGGTTTGCTTCATCCACAATAGGCGTATCTAAATCAGTCCATGGATGTGTTATATCTATCAATACCATATAAATAATTATTAAGATTCTATCACTCATTTATTTGAACATAAGAATACAATTTAGTTTTCTTCGTGCTTTAAATACCTTAGCCACCCAGTATCCAGTTCTCTATCATCTCACATGGAAAACTAGTCACTTTTTTTTAAAAATTTACTTTTTAATTTTCCCCTTTAATTTTCATATATGCGTCTTTTATTTTCATATGCGTGTTTATATGTATTGCCTAGCTTTACATAACTTTTAGTCAAAATTTGAACACTAGGTGTTTGGAAAAAAATGCCCGACTGAGTTTTTGATTTTTTGTGTATACTAATCACTCAATTGAACATTTGAATTCTAAAAAAATATTTTAAAAATTATATTTTAAAAACATTTGATTTTGTGAGTTTTTTTAGAGAGGAAAAGAAGACATTTGGAGGCAAATTTGATTTCATTTTTGGCTCAAAATTTTCTCCAAAAAAGTGGGAGGATTTGGAGGGATGAGAAAATTATATATTTTACAGTACTTAAAGTAATCTATATAATAAAACAGAACCTATTTTGAATCTTTCATTTGACAAAGCACAAGGACGGTTCAGATTCATTCTAACTTAATTTTTCCAACTTAATTTAAAGACTCATATTTATTCCCGCCCAAATCAAATTCACTCATACACCCTACTCTCTCTCATGTTCACACACAAAATCTTTTTCTCCTCTCTTCTTCACACACACACACAAACAAATAATAATAGTGTAGACACTCGAAATTTTTTGCACACCTGTCACTAACATTGTAGGAGGGCAGATTCGTCTTTTAGAGATAACCCTGGAAAATAGTTCATATTCAGTCTGGATACTACCAGAAGTTCAAGTCTCAACCCCGAAACACACACCGGGACTAACAGTTCCAACCTCGGAGATAACCCCAAGGTATGCAGTTCTAACACCGAAAATTCCACCGGAGAAAACCGATTAATCTCAGAGATAACCCCGAGGTATCCGGTCTCAGTCCCAACACTGGGAGTATCAGCTACCAACCTTGGTGATAACCCCAAGGAATGCAGTTCCGACGATAACCCCAGAAATGCTTATTTTAAATGCATGCAATCAGCTTCATCCTCGACACTCACACCGAGGCATTCAGTACAAAGCCCAGAGATAACACTGGGGGAAACATGCACACCTCAGAGATGACATTGAGGACCTTCAACACTTGTAGCAGTCCAATCTCAGCGATAACCCTGAGTAACGTCTGTTTTATTAGCCCAAATCGGCGATAACACCGATGAGGGGCAAAGTCGTCATCTCGCCACCTTGATGCCACATCACGTCGACTCAACATCTCATACATAAATTTCTACACAATAATGTCCCACAAGAATCAAGGAAAACCAATCCCGAGTGACTATTATACAGGGTAACGAATAGAATTTGAAGTTTGAAGACCGGAGGGCACCGGCCCATCTTCCTGACTTCGTACAACCTCTAATCACATGTCATTGTATAACTCTCGACAACGGCAGTCTGAAATAGGTCCTACATACCTCAGTCGGATGCCCGGATTACAATTCTGAAAGTTCGAGCGGACATTGCAGTGCCTACGTGCATGTACTGCGAGACGACGCGACCTGCTAAACCCGAGGCAACCCGAGCAACCTCAGGTACACCAGTGTCTCCCCCTCTATAAATAGAGGGCTTGGGGTGGCCATTTTAAGAAAAGAAAAGGCAAGGAAACCCTGTCAAATTTTCTCCGTACTCTCTCTATACTGAGTGCTTTCTCATTTTAAACACTTGTGAGCTTACACATAGCTACTCTTGTACCGGCGAAAGCCGAGTTTCATCCACTTTAAAGATATAGAAGTCTTCTTTGGCAGCCCACTGTAAGCCTTCTCACACACTTTAAAGCCTTTCTCTTCATCTTTGCACACACCCTTCTTCACGTTGAGTGTTATGTTGTGTGTGTTTGCCCGGACTTCGGTCCGTGGTTTTATTTCAGTTTGTATATACATATATATTTATATATATATATATATATATATATATATATATATATATATATATATATGTACCAACATTATCGAGTTATGCTTCGATTGAGCCTAGACTTCGGTCTGGAGCGTTTATTTGCTTATAAATATATATATACTTGTATATATATGAACTGTGTGTCGGACTTTATTCGATGAGCCTAGACTTCGGTCTGGAGCGTTTACTGCTTTAATATATATATATATATGAACTGTGTGTCGGACTTTGTTCGATGTGCATCGATTTTACATCCAGAGCATTTATTTGCTTTTATATATATATATATATATATATATATATATATATATATATATATTTCGTCCCACCTAGAGTTTACTTCGTGGTGGTTGATCGCTTTTATAGCTTTCTTTATGTTTCGTCCTGCCTGGAGTTTACATCGTGGCAGTTGATCGCTTCTACAGCTTTATTTACATTTCGTCTCGCCTGATGTTTCCTCCATGGCAGTTGATGGCTTTTACAGCTTTATTTACATTTTTTTGATCCCCCATGGAGGTGCTTCGTGGTGGCTGATCATGTATGTGTATATATATATATATATATATATATATATATATATATATATATATATTTACAGCTTTTATATATATACCTGCTTACTGTTTTCATACCAATTGCAGCATCATGTGAGCCTAGGAATCATGTGATCACAGATTCAGCCTATTGGATCTAGATTCGGTTCCCGTGATGGACCTTTTTAAGCTGTAAGCAGCTTGTAAATTTCTCTGCGATGTCTGAATTTCCTCAGATGGTTTTCACACCCACGAAGAAGTCGAAATTATTTTGTATATTATTTTCTTATAGATGCTTCGCATCTCGGAAATAAAAATCAATCAAGCCGAACACTTAATAAAAATGGAAGTGTAAAAGGTCTCAATTACTATTGAGCACAAGAGTTTGAAAAACCTCTTATATAAAACATCACTGCCATATCTTGCTAAAGATTGAATTTTTACATAAATTCAAACCCTGTGTATATAGGCGCGAATGAGGCCTCGCACTACTTCCAAATAAACAACATATTGACCCACACACACACACATTTAGATAACAGTTTCTTGGAAAGTGGCAGTCACCGTGGTAACACGGATGTCGGGGGGTACCTAACACCTTCCCTCCGCATAATAAAGTCCCTGGACCCTAAATAAATCTCGGTTTCATCGACCCGTTTAACAGTGTAACATCACTAGGTCAATGTTCAAACCTTTTCTCGGTTGTGTTGGTACAACCATTTAAAAAAACAATTGGCGACTCTTAACAGTCCATCGTCGACATTATACATGTCGGACCTTTTTCACTTTTTTTTTCAAACAAATCTCACCTAACATGAGAACACCAAAGAACAAGTAATGAAAAGGGACATCTGAAAATCTCGACGTCGACAGGTGGCGACTCTACTGGGGACTCCAGTAAGAGGACTTAAGCCACTATTACAAACTTCTCAAAACTATTATCTGTTTCTGTGTGGATGTTGCATTTACATTTATGATGAATGTGTACGAATGCATTTACTTATTGCACTTAGTGCTTCACACCATATCTGCTTGTCATATTAGTGCTTCGAACATGTCATCATTTCCATACGGTGAGGTGCGATGTATGTGAATGTATGTTGTGTGGTCCCTCCAACAGGAGGCTATCCTATCGGTGTTTGATTACTGGACTCGTAGAAAGACTAATTCCCGCGAGGCTCAGGAAAGGCACCACCTAAATTCGCTCCAGTTGAAAGAACGGATTAATTTCTCGTTGAGTAAATTGCGATGATTTGAGAACCTTCATGCCAAAAAGCCGTGAGAGTAACCTAAGATAGGTCAACCTCTTATAAACCCAACACGGAGGAAAGTCTCTTCATACTCTCTCATTTTAAAATTACTTGTAAAAATAATTACTTGTAATTTCATTCCATATTGATCTCTATGTAATGAGAAATATGAAGAAATGTGTACATATACATATTTAACATGCTATCATGTATTACAAATAGCTGACATCCATTTTGCAGGATAAAATTCCTAAAACGGACACATCAGATAGCATGTTATTATTTACACATTCCCTAAAGACTAAACTATGCAAGTCTTTCGCAGGGAAACAATCGGACCTACTACCCGGTCCAAATCCAAAAAGGCTGCGAGCCTACAGTCATTTATGTCGTCATCTGATCAGACTGACCTTAATCCAGTTTCTCATAAAGAATTCGATGGATTAAGTAAACAAATTATATATTTGGCTGTTATGCTTGAAGAACTTCATCAGTCTACTCAGGGTCCAAATATACCCGTACATGCTGAATCCTCTACATAAGGGGGAACTCAGGTCATTACAATACCTGAATTGCGGTTGGATATGACCAACAAAATTCATGATGCCACCCATCTCGCAGGAGATCTAGACACCGGTGACATTAAAAAGAAAGTCCTTCAAATGGAAGAAACCCTTCATCTTATCAAAGGAATTGGGGCTCATGGGAGTGTTTCATATGCATACCTATGTATATTCCCTAGTGTTCATTATCCAGAAAAGTTTAAAACTCCTGACTTCGAAAAATATGTTGGGTTAGGAGATCCTTACACACATTTAAAGGTGTTTATTGGAGAACTCGGATCTTATGCAGAGGACGAAAAGCTCAGGATGCAGATGTTCTAGAAGAGTCTAACTGGAGAAGCCCATTCATGGTATACCAGATTAGACATTTCAAAGATCCATAGCTGGGAAGAGCTAGCACACGCCTTCCTTACTCAATATAGCTTCCCGTCTCAGATGGCTCCTAACCGGTATCAGATTACCAAGGTCAAGAAACAGTCTAATGAGTCATTCAGAGAGTATGCTCAAAGGTGGAGGCGTCTGGCTGCTTAAGTTATTCCTTCCATGAGAGAATCAGAAATGGTCATGACTTTCATAGACATACAAGAAGCTCCTTTCTATAAAAGAGTCTTAGCCGGCATCGGCAAACCATTTTTTGAAATGATCAAACAAGGGGAGATGGTTGAGATGGGATTGAAGTCAGGAAAGACTCAAGACCTAGCTGCCCTTAAAGCTGTTACTGAGTACATCCAATCCAGAAATTATGGAAACAACCCCCGGAAGTTCCATAAAAAGAAAGAGGAGGACGTTTCCCTAATACTACAGGGTCAAAAAGGCAATCAGAACATGCCTATCCAGAGGAGAAATTATACTCCCTTTCAAGCATAGTCTTCAAACCCTCTAATACTAAAAAGTGGAGAAGTCAAACGCCCTCGAGTGTTCACACCCTTAGGGGACTCACTCAAAAATATTCGCACTCTTTTGACAACGCAGAAGAAAATCACGCATCTTCTTCCACCAGCCAGCCCTAATCGACGGGGTTTCAATGCTGCTCGGAAATGTGCCTATCATGTCGGAGCACCTGGACATGATACTCAGGATTGTTGGGCCTTGAAACACAAGATCCAGGACCTGATAGACAACGGTGAGATCGTGGTCACCAAACCCTATTCACCTCATGTACAAGACAATCCTCTTCCTCAACACAAAGAAGAAGAGGTCAACATGATCAATTGGAGTAACGGAATGATTTCTAATCTCAATGGCGAGTCATCCCAGACCATCAAAGACGATATTGAAAAATAGGATTATGCCAAGTTCTAGTTCGCGATGGAACGTAAGATGAAAGCTCTATGCAAGCAGATTGAGTAATTGGCAGAATTGGTGACCTATCAGCATCAAGTGACACGCCAGTTAGTCAGCCAGGAGCATGGTAGTCTCCTTCCTCTTGTCATGAATATTCCTTCATCACCTTCAGAAAATGAAATGCTGGAGGACAAAGTGGCAAAGAGAGTGAACGCCAAAGCTCGTCGGGATTTTGCCAATAGAAGGGAATTTACATATCTGGGCCAACCCATGGAGGAAATCCTTCAAATGCTTATCAATGAAGGAAGGATCACTTCTCTTCTTCCTCCAATTAATCCTCGTTCAGGAATGGTACAATTTGATGGAGTATGTCAATATCACTCACATTCTCGCGATCACGGTACAAAAGAATACTGGGCACTTCGCCACCTTATCCAGAATCTAATTGACAGTTGTGTTATGCAACTAGTAGATGATGATATTGTGCTATGTGAGAGTGAGAATACCTGTCATACTAAATAGAAGGGATTGGTGGCAGTTATATCCACTAAAATTGATGGGACTAGCAAACCACTCGCAATATCATCAATTCAACTCAGAGGAAGCAACAATCCTTTGAAAGTGGTCGCTCCCGAGCCAATCAACTTACTATGCAGAGCACAATATCCTATTGTTAGCTTACACAAAGTTCCGTGGAATTATGGAGAAGGTGAAGGATCCACCTCACATACAACTGCTTGCAGTGTCGAAGGAAAATCCACTGTATCTTCCCCAACGGGTGATGAAGTCCACCGTTAAGTCAAAGGGGAAAATACCCATGGAGAAGATTGAAAAGTTCTTCCATACTTATGGGTCATAACGAAGCCACGGTGGTTTTAAGCTTAAAAGAAGCTCCACCTCAAATGTCAATCCTGGACTTGGTTATAACTTCGAGGATCACAGGAAGATCTTATTGAAGGTTTTAAAAGAAGCCTATCTACCAAAATCAGTAGACGTGGAAAATTTTCAACATTTGGTTTATCACATTTTTAACAACAATGTGATATCCTTCAGTGATGAAGACATACCGCCCGAAGGGACCAGTCATTATAAGCCGTTGCACATTACGGTTTTGTCCTCCGGATACATGCTAGCTGGAGTCTTGATAGATGGAGTTTCATCTCTAAATATCTGTTGTAAGACTCAACTTTTTGAATAAAGATTAAATTTTCTCGAAATATATTTTTGAATATTATGGTGTGGATTTGATATAATATTATAGTTGTGGGTAATATTTACAAATTTTGCAAAGTACGCAAGTTGTTATATAATATTCGATTGGTCAGGGAATATTTGTTTTAACAGTGAATATTCGTACAACGGCACAATCATTGGTGGACCCCCACAACAGAATTATTGTCGGATTGAGAAAACGACAAAAATACTTTATAAAAATAACGGCGGAAGTTTTACCGTTAACTGTTGAAACACCTAGTGTTAAAAGTACAGTAATACGTGTGGTTGCATAGTAGCACACAGTATTGATTATTGATGCTTACGTGAGAAGTCACTCAGTTATACTCAATTATTGCTATAGTAATTGCTGCATCATATCTATCATATTATGGATTCAATTATGGTTAGTATCATCTATATAAAATGTTTTTTTATTAAATTAATACTTGAGACGATAAAGTTATTCATATTATAAACTATAATATTTACAATGTCTAGAAGTTCTGTCAAGGAGAGGTTTGGTCACCTAATTACGCGCCAATAGGGAGAAATCCTTATTGGAAAGCCCCCTCTTTCCTGGGAACGACCTGGTTGATAAATATTGTGAGTTATAATATTAATGATGAAAGTTGTTCGGAGTTGAATTTGGAGACGCGGACGTGATATTTTAATCCGAAACGATGAAATTAGTAAAAATAGTCTATAAACACAAAATTTTCCGGGATTCACTATTTGGTCAAAATTTATATTTTGATAAAAATAGTTTCATTATGTTGGAATTGTTTGTGTTAGTGAAAATCGACATTTATTCCTGATGATAATTGATGTCTAGGGGTTATATTGATAAATCGGGTAATTTATCAGATAAATGAGAAATTAATTACTACTAATTAACATGCTTATATAACTATTTGTTCACATATGTGTACTATTGAATCACATTATTTACTATTAGGGGAGTTGGTGCAAGATTGATAATACTTGCATGGCTAAGTTAAAAATTGAGGTATAGATGGATGTACTATACTGTAATTCGTATTTTTTCACATGATTATACTATCGATTCACATGATTGAACTATTGATTCACATTATTTACTATTAGGGGAGTTGGTGCAAGATTGATAATACTTGCAGGACTAAATTAAAAATGAAAGAAAAGTTGGAGGTATTGTACTATAATTTTCGAGCCCCAAAACGTGCAATTATCGAAACTATATTTTCCTATAAATAGAAGCTCATTCTTCCTTCATTTCTGACCAATTGACAAAAGCTTTAGAGTGTTTATTATAGAGAGAAATTATAAGAGAAAGAAGAAGAGAAATCTGCTACTCACTATTCTAGTATCAAATTTTTCCAAGGTAGGGAGTATTATTTCTTTCTTATCTATGAAGAGAACTTTTGTTATTCTATTCTTTATTATTCTGTTGGAATAACCTATATATGTGGGCTACCCTATACTTGGTGAAATTCTTCTGTTGTTCCATTCTTTATCATTCTGTTGGAACATCCTGTTTGTGCGTTCTACGCCAGACCTGGTTCCGTCTTTATTATTCTGTTGGAATATCATGTCTGTGCGTTCTACGCTGGACCTGATTCTGTCTTTATTATTCTTTTGGAACATCCTGTCTGTGCGTTTTACGCCGGACCTGGTTCCGTATTTATTATTTTGTTGGAATATCCTGTCTGTGCGTTTTACGCTGGACCTAATTCTGTCTTTATTATTCTGTTGGAATATTCTGTCTGTACGTTTTACGCCGGACCTGATTCTATTATTTATTATTCTATTGGAATAACCTGCCTGTGTGGTCTATCGTATGCCTGGTGATTTCTTTTGTTATTCCATTCCTTATTATACTCAGTTGGTTATAGTTTTGACTTCTATACTCCATGAAATTAGTGGAATATCCTTGATATTTGCGTTTCATCCAGCATCTTTTCGTGGAAATATTCTTCTGAGCATTCTTGAATTTTATTCTATAAAGCAGTATCATATTGACAAATTGGACGTTATTAGTTCCTGGATAAAATAATTCTTGAACTTGTTTTATTGAATTCTTATATCATTGTCATCATCCTCATGTTTATATTTTGTTGAAAGCCATCTGTGGCCTATAGTGCATAGATGGACTTGGTATGATTATGACCAGGGATTATTCGGTGTAATCATGACCGTAATCTTATAAATGATGTGGTAAAAGTCCTCATTGGCCCGTAGTGCATTGATGGACAGTTGTTGGCATGATCATGACCATTAATGAATACACAAATATTCTTGGCCCGTAGTGCATGGATAATTGTGGTCGTGATACTAAAGAATATCCTTGGCCGTAGTGCAGGGGTGATTCGATGATGTGGATTATTTATTAAGCTGAGTCCCAGCGATAAAAGTGATTAAAACCTTCTAAATCATAAAAGATAGTAGATTTTATTCTCTACTTGACTCTTTTAATGGATTGCTTGTTCCGCTGTACTTAAACTTGATGGTTGTTATATTGTATCAGTTTAACACTGTTGAAGGCTAACGATAATATATTCTGCATTATCTTAGTCATAATATTTCCTGCTAGGCTAGTTGAGCTCACCCTTTTACTTTTATTGTTCTCTTCAGGAAATGAGAACGTAGCAGGGACTAGTCGGGGAACGGAGCAACGGACCAGATGATAGCATTAGTAGTCCTCACTATTCTGTGAAATAGTGTAATAATAATTGTAATAAGGACTCCTTTTGAGTTTGTATAATCTCTAGTATACAATATTTGTATTCAAACTCATAGTTTATGTTTTGTCGAATTGTACACGACAGTTGTATTATTAAGTTGTATTTGAATTTATATAGCATGTAAGTGGTGACCTAAGATGGGTGACGTATACCTAATTTTGGGGGCGTCACAGTTGGTATCAGAGCTTAGGGATATGATCCCTGGCTAACATGTGAGACTAGAACTAGGAGGGGAGAGACGGGGAATTTCTTCGCTAGTATGACCTACCTAAGTTTATTTGGTATTTGATTGGTCGGTCAGAGTATAGTGATAATATGTTACATGTTAATTAGACCTTGTTTTATGGCAATGTTTAAAAATGGCATCCAAGAATGTTGAGAACATCAATGGAGCACAAGAGACCATTGAGTCTCCACAGATCAATAACCAGGACAACGTGCATCAGGAAGGCGACAATCCTCATGCAAATAACAACACTAACCAAATGATGAACGATGGAATGTTCCGAGGCTTCATGCAATCAATGCAACATCAGGCGAGAGTGGCTCCTGTTCAAAATACAGGTGTAAACACAGTAAACTCTCGGACGGTCACTACTAAACAGTTCAAGGAGCTGGGACCACCCGAAGTTTATTGGAGAGCCTAAACCACTTAAGGCGGAAGCATTGATAAAGCAGAACATCAAGATATATGATGTCTTGGGATACTCCGAGGAGCAAAAGGTTCCCTTCGCCACCTTCATGTTGCGTGAAGAGGCAAATTACTGGTGGGAATCTGTAAAACGTACCCAGCCTGACGCACTCAAGATGTCTTGGGAGAAGTTCCAAGAGCTATTCAACAACAAGTACTTTTCTGAAAGTATTCGTCACATGAAAGAGGTGGAATTTATCAAGTTGGAATAAAACAATATGACCATGTCGCAATACGAGGCTAAATTTTTAGAGTTATCCCAGTTTGCATCCCATTTGGTCGATAATGAGGAGCGAATGACATGAATTTTTTTAAGAGGTTTGAAACCAGAGATACGTTAATATCTTATTTCTCATAAACTGTGTTTGTACTCAGATGTTGTAAATAGGGCTCAGTTATTGGAGCGCGGTAATGAGTCAACACAACCAAGGGAAAGCAGCTAGCAGCATGAAAATAGCAGTGGTAACAGTCATCGAAACGGTGACAACAAGCGTGGAGGGAATCAACATGCCAGAAATGGTAACCACTTCGGTGGTAATCATGGCCATGACAGTGGACATTTCAAGAAAAAGGAGATTCAACAATGATGGAAAGACGTCAGCACCAACAACCGTGGTTAAGGAAGGAGAACGACCACCTATCATATGCTTCAAATGCGGAGGGGAGGGACATATTAGTCCAAACTGCGTGATGCCATCCAAAGTGTGTTATAATTGTGGAAGAGAAGGTCACCTAGCCCGATTTTGTCATTCACCGAAGACAAGTTCAGCTAGGATGGAGGCACCAAAGGCCGTCCCAGAAAAGTCAAAGCCGATAGTGCAAGGGAGAACGTTTGTTGTGACCTCCCAGAAAGCAAGGAACCAGAACGAGGTCATCACGGGTAAGCTTATCATAAACTCTAGCGAAGTCTATACCTTATTTGATATTGGTTCTACCCATTCTTTTATTTCTCCTACTTGCGTTCAACGATTAAATTTGACTCCGAAGAAATTAGACTTTGACTTATCTGTTGAAACTCCATTAGGAGAAACCTTCATTACATCCACTGTTTATAAGTCTTGTTTGATTCAAATCGGTAACCGCACGTTACCTGTCGATCTTATCTCCTTAAAAATACTTGCATTTGACGTGATTCTAGGGATTGATTGGTTAACTACTCATCATGCTAAAATTGATTGTTTTTGTAAAGTTGTTAGCTTTCATATTCCTAATAAACCTATTATGCGAATTCAAGCGACCAAACCATTAAAATCAATCACGGTCATCTCAAGCCATAAAGCTATTCGTTTATTGAAAAATGGATGTCAAGCTTTCTTAGCTCATGTCACGGATTTAAACAAAAATACGTCAAATTTGAAGGATATTTCTATTTTTAATAAATTTCATGATGTATTCCCTGAAGAACTTCCTGGCCTACCCCCAGAGCGTGAAGTTGAATTTTGTATCGACCTTAAACCCGGTACAAAACCCATTTCCAAAGCCCCATATCGAATGGCTCCTATTGAACTTTAGGAGTTAAAGACCCAGTTACAGGAATTGTTAGACATTGGTTTCATTCGTCCTAGTATGTCTCCTGGGGGTGCTTCTGTTCTATTCGTGAAGAAGAAAGATAGGAGTATGCGACTTTGTATTGATTATCAGGAGTTGAATCATGTCACCATCAAAAATAGGTACCCATTGCCACGTATTGATGACCTGTTTGATCAGTTACAAGGAGCACAATTTTTTTCAAAGATCGATCTTCGTTCTGGATATCATCAGCTGAAGGTTAAAACTGAGGATATTCCAAAGACTGCCTTCAGAAGTCGGTACGGGCATTATGAATTCTTAGTCATGTCTTTTGGAGTGACTAATGCTCCTGCTGCCTTCATGGATATGATGAACTGAGTATTCAAGGAATATTTGGATCACTTTGTGTTCGTCTTTATTGATGACATCCTTATTTATTCCAAAAGCCGTGAAGATCATGAGCAACACTTGAGGCTGATACTCCAAAAGCTTCGTGAATATAAGCTTTATGCCAAGTTCAAAAAAATGTGAGTTCTGGCTTGAGGAAGTAGCATTCCTTGGGCACGTAGTATCAAGTCATGGAATATCCGTTGACCCGACAAAGATTGAAGCTATTCAAAGCTGGGAGCAACCCAAATCAGTAACCGAAGTACGTAGCTTTCTCTGTTTAGCTGGTTATTATCAGAGATTCGTGGAAGAATTTTCTCGAATCACTGCTCCATTAACTCAGCTGACTCGAAAAGATACAAAATTCGGATGGAGCAAGGAATGTGAGAAGAGTTTTCAAGAACTCAAAAGGAGACTCATTTCAGCACCTGTTCTGACAATACCATCTGGTTCGGAGGGATTTGTCATCTACAGTGATGCTTCAGGCAAAGGGTTAGGATGTGTTCTCATGCAACATAGGAAAGTCATAGCCTATGCCTCAAGACAACTCAAAGAATATGAGAGGAATTATCCTACTCATGATCTAGAGTTGGCAGGCTGTTGTCTTCGCACTTAAAATTTGAAGGCATTACTTGTATGGAGAAAAAGTGGAGATCTTACGGATCATAAAAGCCTCAAATATTTCTTCACTCAAAAGGAACTCAACATGCGACAACGACGTTGGCTTGAACTGTTGAAAGATTATGATCGTACCATCCAATACCATCCTGGAAAAAGCGAATGTGGTAGCTGACGCATTGAGTAGAAGATCATATGCGGGTACGAGTGCAATATTCACAACACAAAAGCCCATTTTGTGTGACTTGCAAAGGATGGAGATAGAGTTAAAGACTCCAGGGACCTATATGATGATGGAGAATATACGAGTACAACCGACTTTAATCGATAAAGTTAAAGCTGCTCAAGCTACAGACCTGGAGCTAATGCGTATGATGAAGAAAGTGCAAGAAGGTGCTATGCCGGAAGCAAGAATCGATGAGGAAGGAATACTTCGAGTCAACTCCAGACTTTGTGTTCCTAATGAACCTGATTTAAAGTATAAAATCATGATGGAGGTGCACAACACACCGTTTGCAATCCATCCTGGGAGTACTAAAATGTATCGTGATCTTCGACATACATTTTTGTGGTGCAATATGAAGAGAGAGATAGCAGAGTTTATCTCAAGGTGTTTAACTTGTTAACGAGTCAAGGCAGAGCATCAAGTACCAAAAGGTCCATTGCAACCACTTGAAATTCTAGAATGGAAGTGGGAGCACATTACCATGGATTTCGTTACCGGTCTTCCCAATGTTTCTCAAGGCATAGATGCGATTTGGGTCATTATTGATAGATTGACCAAGTCTGCTCATTTATTACCGATACGAGAAACTTATACACTTGAACGTCTTACGCGTATGTACATAAACGAGGTTGTAAGATTGCATGGTATGCCAGTATCCATAGTTTCTGATCGAGACCCAAGTTTCACTTCAAGATTTTGGGTTAGTTTGCAAAAAGCTATGGGCACGGATTTACGATTTAGCTCGGCATATCATCCTCAGACAGACGGGCAGTCGAAGAGGACGATTCAAACTCTTGAAGATCTATTAAGTCTCTGTGTCCTTGACTTCAAGGGAAGTTGGGACAAGTTCTTACCATTGGTGGAGTTTTCCTACAACAACAGTTATCAAGCAAGTATTGGCATGGCTCCATTCAAAATGTTGTATGGAAGAAAGTGTCGTTCTCCAGTATGGTGGGATGAGGTGGGTGAAGCAACGTTGTTGGGACCAGAGTTGGTACGTATGACTACGGAAAAGGTTCAAAAGATCCGACAACATATAAAAACCTCACAAGATCGACAAAAGAGTTATGCTAATTGTGAAAACCCCAAAATAGGTCCATTCAATCCAACCCATTTTGAGTCGCCAAATACATGGTACAGAAAATAACTACAACTTTATTACAACAATTGTAGTGCAAAATACAACAACACATACTGTAAGTTTGGATACAAATATATACCAAATGTGACACATGTCCCAACCGTGGACAACACCTCACAGTGACACCTTACATAAAGGTATAGTCAAAAACTATTTTAGAAACTAAAATCTTTGGGAAGTGCTCAAGGAAACCTTCGTACATGGGAGACCATACTTTTAGGTTATGATAGATATCATATGGTCACAGAATTATCCATGGTTGACCCAATATACCCCAAAGAAAAACGAGAAGATTACTATCATATTCTTCCCAATGGTGAGTCTTCTCTTGATTTATCATTATTTCCACTGTCTCAAATTAAGAATTATACTTCAAACAAACACCAAGATTATATAGGTAGTGCTCGTAAATATACTCAGCAAGTGGATGAGCACAACCCTGTCTTATGATGACACGAGGCTGTATGTCATTAGACATCTTGTATGAAAGTGGCAAAACACCCTTCCAACATTGGGTTCGCCTCTCCCTATATGATTCACCAAATATAACTACTAAAAGATGTATACAACACACTTGTCTATACTGTTTAGGGAGAACTCCACAGGTAGAGACCACCATTCTATTCCCCTGTTACCCTCCCTCGACCCAGCTACACTCTTATTACCTGAAAGGAATTGTAAAGCAAAAGGGTGAGCACAACTAGCTCAGTAAGAATATCATGACTAAAGATAATTAAATTATCAATAGCCTTCATCAATAATAAATCAGAGATTTAGAACATATGGTAGATGATAAAAATTTCAACCATAGTTATAGCGGAACGAGCAATCCATTAGAAGAGTCAAATAGACTATAAAGTCTATTATCTTCTCCATGTTAAAAATCCACCAACAATGTTTTATCACTGTAACATCAATCAACAATTCTGGTCCACAATCATATGAATAACTCATAATCATAATTGTAGTTCTAAATTCCTCTTCTCATCCAGGACGAAGATAATTTTCATCACCTATCTTTACCTAAAACATCAAAGATCATGGTTACACCAAATCACATTTCATGTTCATAATCATACTAATAATTTCATCTTTGCACTACTGGCCAAAGATATTAAACAACATGTCATCTTTGCACTACGGGCCAAAGATATTCAACAACATGTCATCTTTGCACTACGGGCCAAAGATATTCATCAACAATTCATCTTTGCACTACAGGCCAAAGATATTCGTCAACAGTTCATATTTGCACTACAGGCCAAATATATTATTATTTCAAAAAAATATATAATCATTTCAGAATTTATATAAACAATAATTATAACTATGTTGATCAATTCACCTTTGCACTTAAGCTAAAGATATTCAATTATAAATTCAATAGCCATGATCATACTAGTCAACAATTCAACTTTGCACTATTGGCCAAAGAGAACCCATAGTCATGATCATATCAAAAATCTACCCATCTTTACATTCAAGTCAAAGAGAAATATCATCATTAGAGTTATAGAAATGTTATATATGATAATAAAAATAATATGATCAACATATAGTTTTAATCTCAAGAGTAATATTCATAAATCAACTATAATTGGGTTAGAAAAAGAAACCAATTTTGTCGTGAATAGTACCTGTGAATAGTAACTCGTGAATAGTAACTCATGAATAGTAAACCCGACACAAAAAGGTAGAAATTCCACAATAAAATCCATACCAATATTTCGGTATAATGATATTGAAAGAATAATATTTCTTAAGCTTATAAACAATTTATTTTAATTGTTTACAATTTACTAAATAATGCATTTAATCATTCTAAAATGCCAAACTCATAAGATTCCATCACCAATAATCAAAACCCTCATCAAAAATCTGCATATACCTCATATAGGATTCTCAAGCCATAAAATCCTATTTTCCAATTTTTTTCCTTCGCATAACATATTTAATTCCTTTACTCATAACTAGAACATTTTCATGAAAAATACCAAATCAGTTCTAAAAATATTTCTTCTCTGGGATTTAGCATAATATTATCCCATATTGAACATATATTTTTCTTAGAATTTTAAAAATTCATTTACTATTTTTCATATGGCCAAAACCATCGAATATTTTAACATTTATCATAAATTGTACTTTTATCCAAAAATTCCGAAATTCACAGGGTATACTGATATTATATAGATGTAGTCTCAATAAAAATTTCATCAATTTTGGAGTTAACCACAAGGAGTTATAAGCGGTTACTTTTAAAATAGTCTTTTCCCGTAAAATTCATAACTCTTAATCTATACATCCAAAAATCGCCATTTTTGGACACAATCAATAAAACTCATCAAAATACCATTTCAAATTTTTTCAGTATTTTCTGAAGGACGGAAGAAGTACAAACTAAAAAACATAATAACTCTTAAAATCCCTTACCTCAAAAGAGCAGTATTTCTGACTGAATTTCAGGTATAGTGCTGACAGAAACTCGCACCGTATAGCAACACTCAAAGTATACTCACAAGAATACGCTCAATAATATAGAGAGAGAAAGAGAGAAAACTTTGTTTCTGGTGTGATTTTCAATTCTAACTTAGCCCTCTATTTATAGGAAAATGCTAG
Source organism: Panax japonicus (assembly GCA_020205505.1). Classification (NCBI taxonomy): domain Eukaryota; kingdom Viridiplantae; phylum Streptophyta; class Magnoliopsida; order Apiales; family Araliaceae; genus Panax; species Panax japonicus. Next base: position 18,239,961 of record CM035097.1, read on the forward strand.
AACGCCAAAGGAGACTAAATTAATAAAATATTAATTTATTTTTCTTAATTCCTTAGCAGCCTTCTTTGGTCAAAAACATCAGCCACCCATGTGCCAACAACCACAAAAATGTTTTTCTTAAATAAAATAATTAAAACTTTCAAAAATTAATTATTTCGGAATTCCGGAACTTCAATAATTCACAATAAATAGCCCCTTTTTCAGAAAATTTGAATCTCGCGAGTTTTTATAGGAATCTCAATTCTCTACAACGATTGCAGAAGAAAATTTTTCCAAATTCAAATAGAAATTATCCGAAATCCATAAACGGATGATTTTAATTCTTCCAGTCCGACAAAATACTGATAAAACACCTCAGCATTAATTCCTTCAATTATATCCACATAAAATAATATATTCATCAATTATATCCACATCAAATAAATATTTTCTTATCATATGAATCAATAATTAATTATTCTTAAATAATATTACAGAATCACAATTATGACAATCAGGTCATTCCTAGGAAAGAGGGGGCTTTTTAATAAGAATTTCTCCTTACTGGCGCGTAATTAGGTGACCAAACCTCTCCTTGACAGAACTTTCTAGACATTGTCAATAATGCTATCTAATAATATTATTCAAATAATACGAATTATTGATCTGATAATGAGAAATATTGTGCAGTGATAATTATTGAAATAACAATAATATAAAATATCAACGCAACAATTATTGAATCAATAAAATACTGAACAGCAATTACTGTAACAATTATTGAGTAGTGTCTTCTTACGTAAGAATCAATAATTCAAAAATACTGTGTAATATCGTGTGCTACTGTGCAACAACGCGTATTAATTTATTTTACCAACCGGGTATTCCAACAGTGTTAACGGTAACGATTACGCCGTTATTTATAAAAACATAATTTTGTCATTTTTTTCATCCGACAGTTATTCTGTTATGGGGCCCACAAATGGCTAAGCCGATCATACGAATATTCCCTGACAGAAAGAATATTCTACGACCAAACGAATATTCCCCGACAACAATGAATATTTTATAACCACTTGTATATTTTGAAAAAAAAATCATATATCACCCTTAATTTAACTTTTATCAATTTAACCATTTACTGAATAGTAATTATAAGAAAAATTGAATACTTTTATTTCATAAAATTCGGGGTCTTACATTGATCTTCATCGAAAAGACGTAGAATTCGATATTGGAGATCATGTGTTGTTACGTGTTACTCCATGGAAAGGAGTTACAAGCTTTGGAAAAAGAGGAAAGCTCAATCCTCGATTCATTGGCCCATTTTTAATCCTCGATCGAGTAGGAACTGTGACCTAAAGACTTGCGTTACCGCCAAGTATGTCTCGTGTTCATAACGTTTACCACATATCCATGTTACTTAAATATGTGAAAGACCTGAACCACATTATTGAGTTAGAACCGGACAAAATAGAAGAAGATTTAACGTATAAAGAGGTTCCTGTTAAAATCTTAGATAAGAAGGAACATATTCTACGCTCCAAGGTTATACCTCAAGTCAAAGTTTTGTGAAGAAACCACGATGTTGAGGAAATGACTTGGGAATTAGAATCTGAAATGAAATCAAGGTATCCTCACCTCTTCGATATACCAGGTACGCACCCTAATTTCGAGGACGAAATTTCATAAGAAGGGGAGGTTGTAAGACCCCAACTTTTTGAATAAAGATTAAATTTTCTCGAAATATATTTTTGAATATTATGATGTGGATTTGATATAATGTTATAGTTGTGGGTAATATTTACAAATTTTGCAAAGTACGCAAGTTGTTATATAATATTCGATTGGTCGCAGAATATTCGTTTTAACAGAGAATATTCGTACAACGGCACAATCATTGGTGGACCCCCACAACAGAATTATTGTCGAATTGAGAAAACGACAAAAATACTTTATGAAAATAACAACATAAGTTTTACCATTAAATATTGAAACACCCGGTGTTAAAAGTACAGTAATACGCGTGGTTGCATAGTAGCACACAATATTGATTATTGATGCTTACGTGAGAAGTCACTCAGTTATACTCAATTATTGCTACAGTAATTGCTGCATCATATCTATCATATTATGGATTCAATTATGGTTAGTATCATCTGCATAAAATGTTTTTTATTAAATTAATACTTGAGACGATAAAGTTATTCATATTATAAATGGTAATATTTACAAAGTCTAGAAGTTCTGTCAAGGAGAGGTTTGGTCACCTAATTGCGTGCCAATAGGGAGAAATCCTTATTGGAAAGCCCCCTCTTTCCTGGGAACGACCTGGTTGATAAATATTGTGAGTTATAATATTAATGATGAATGTTATTCGGAGTTGAATTTGGAGACGTGGACGTGATATTTGAATCCGGAACGACGAAATTAGTAAAAATAGTCTATAAACACAAAATTTTCCGGGATTCACTATTTGGTCAAAAAGTCAACATTTGACTTTTTTGGGAAAAGTCAAACTTCAAATTTTCAAAATTTATATTTTTGATAAAAATATTTTCATTATGTTGGAATTGTTTGTGTTAGTAAAAATCGACATTTATTCCGATGATAATTGATGTCTAGGGGTTATATTGATAAATCGAGTAATTTATCGGATAAATGAGTAATTAATTGCTACTAATTCACATGCTTATATAACTATTTGTTCATATATGTGTACTATTGAATCACAATTATTTACTATTAGGAGAGTTGATGCAAGATTGATAATACTTGCATGACTAAGTTAAAAATTGAGGCATAGATGGATGTACTATACTGTAATTCGTATTTTTTCACATGATTATACTATTGATTCACATGATTGAACTATTGGTTCACATTATTTACTATTAGGGGAGTTGGTGAAAGATTGATAATACTTGCAGGACTAAATTAAAAATGAAAGAAAAGTTGGAAGTATTGTACTGTAATTTTCGAGCCCAAAACTTGTAATTATCGAAACTATATTTTCCTATAAATAGAAGCTCATTCTTCCTTCATTTCTGACCAATTGACAAAAGCTTTAGAGCGATTATTATAGAGAGAAATTATAGAGAGAAAGAAGAAGAGAAATCTGCTACTCACTATTCTAGTATCCAGTTTTTCCAAGGTAGGGAGTATTATTTTTTTCTTATCTATGAAGAGAACTTCTGTTATTCCATTTTTTATTATTCTATTGGAATAACCTGTATACGCGGGCTACCGTATACTTGGTGAAATTCTTCTGTTGTTCCATTCTTTATCATTCTGTTGGAACATCCTGTCTGTGCGTTCTACGCCGGACCTGGTTCCGTCTTTATTATTCTGTTGGAATATACTGTCTGTGCGTTCTACGCTGGACCTGATTCTGTCTTTATTATTCTTTGGAACATCTTGTGTGTGCGTTCTACGCCGGACCTGGTTCTGTCTTTATTATTCTGTTGGAATATCCTGTCTGTGCGTTTTACGCCGGACCTGATTCTGTCTTTATTATTCTGTTGGAATATCCTGTCTGTGCGTTTTACGCCGGACCTGATTCTGTTATTTATTATTCTGTTGGAATAACCTGCCTA